>CM055067.1:47913941-48029132 GCA_029204045.2 Tillandsia leiboldiana | reverse complement strand
TCAGATAGAACTTCAAAATCATGTTTTATTTGAACTCGACGTTTTATTCAAGAAGAATGAAAGCTCGCTTGATCATTTTAATCTTCCAGTGCCTAATAGGTTGATTGTTGAACAGTTTAATAATAGACTACTCAGAGAAGAGACGGATTACAATATAGATGACTTAAAAGATGAGCATACACGATTGTTTGGTGGATTAAATGATGAGCAGAAGAAAATATATAATGCTGTTTTGGTTTCTGTATACGAAAATATTGGGGACTTAATATTGTTTACGGGCATGGTGGAACAGGAAAAACTTATCTTTGGAATACTATTATATCAAAATTACGATCAGAAGGGAAAGTTGTGTTAGCTGTAGCCTCTTCAGGAATAGCATCACTTTTATTACCTGGTGGGCGTACAGCACACTCAAGATTAAGATACCTATTAAAATTGATGAGTCTTCAATTTGTGGAATTAAAAAAGGGACTCACCTTGCAAAGTTACTAAACTATGCTAGCTTAATTATTTGGGATGAAGCACCTATGAATCACAGGAATTGTTTTGAAGCTTTAGATAGATCACTAAAAGATATTATGGATTCAAATAATACATCTACCAGTGAAAAAAAATTTGGAGGGAAGACTATTCTTTTAGGAGGAGATTTCAGACAAATACTTCCGGTTATCGTGGGAGGCACTCGACATGATATTATTAATGCATCTCTTACAAAATCTGCTGTATGGAGTGCGTGTCGACTTTTTCGATTGCAAACAAATATGCGGTTGTTACAAGGTTCTCTTGCAAATGAAAGCGCTACTTTATCTTTAGCCGAATTTAGCAAATGGGTATTGGATGTTGGTGATGGAAAGATAGATACTATTAAATTAGATGGAGAGGAAGAAGCTACTTGGATACAAATTCCAGATGATCTACTTATAGCAGATAATGATAATGGAATTGAAAGTATTGTTCAGGAGATATACGATAATATTCAAGCAAATTATAGTAATCCAATCTATTTAAGAGATAGAGCAATTGTTACCCCGATAAATGAAATAGTTGACGAGATTAATACATATGTACTTTCTTCAGTACCGGGTGAAGAACGATCATATTTAAGTTCAGATTCAGTATCTAATTTATCAGGAAATGTTGAGGACAACGATATACTCTATCCAGTTGATTTCTTGAATTCTTTAAAATTTAATGGAGTACCACATCACGAATTAAAATTAAAAGTTGGAGTTCCTATAATGTTGCTCCGAAATATTAATCAAAGTTCTGGTCTTTGCAATGGTACGCGATTACTGGTAACTCAACTTTCTTCTAGAATTATTGAAGCGCAAATCTTCACCGGTAATCATATTGGAGAAAAAGTTTACATCCCTCGCATTATCATTAACGTAACTGATTCAAAGTGGCCATTTATTTTGAAAAGGCGACAGTTTCCGGTCCGGCTGAGTTATGCAATGACAATTAATAAAAGTCAGGGTCAAACATTGCAGAAAGTCGGCATCTACTTATCACAACCAGTTTTTTCTCATGGTCAACTTTATGTAGCAATTTCACGAGTCACTTCCAGAGAAGGATTGCGAATCTTTATAAAAAATAAAGATAAAGTACCTGAAGGATATACGAGAAATATTGTTTACCATGAAATATTTGAAGATTTGTAATATTATCTTACTACGTATTGGATATAATATTCAATTCCTTAACTTACATCTTTAATATAGTGATGGAATATACATTATTATCGGAATTATCATTACAACGGCAAAACTGGAAGGTGAAAGCAAGAATATGCCGAATATGGGAATCGACTTCACCATTGTTGAAAGGAGAGATATTTAGTCTTGATTGTCTTTTGGTAGACGAAAAGGTAATAATCATTAGATTTTTATTAGATCTCACGTTTCTATTTTCCTTACTTATATTATATTTGTCCTCCTTTTTTCCCAAAAATAATAGTATTGTTGTCTTATTCTTATTCTTATTAGGCATATTCTTTACAAGGAACAATTCGGAAGCAAGATGCAGAAGAACTTAGATGTCGAATAACTGAAGGACGTGTGTACCTAATAGAAAAATTCAATGTTGTTCCAAACAAGAAAAGATATGCAGCTGTTGATCGGGATTACATGATTCAAATTAATAAATGGACCTCTCTAATTCCACTCGAAGAAGATAACGAACAACTACCATTATATAGCTTTAATTTTATAAAGTTTCATGATGTTGAAAAACAAAATTATAACGATGCTATTCTCACAGGTATTATATATTTGCATAATTACATATTTCTTTCATAAAAAAAAGAATAATTATGCTATTAAATATTTAATATGATCATGCTAATATTCTATATGTTTTGAAGATGTTTACGGCCAGGTTACATCTATCAGCGATATCACACATAAATATGTAGGCCAAATTCTTACGCCTATGAGAAATTTGCAAATTCAAGATTCAGAGTGAGTTCTTTTGAGTATTACATTTATAGAATTTTTATACAAGTTATTTTATTACGCATATTTAAATATATTCATTCATTTATATTTTCTAAATATCCTTTACTTTTCTTACAGGAGAGACGATTTATCTGTTACATTATGGGATAAGTTTGCTTTAGATTTTGATGATACTTACATTTCAGCGAAAGAAAAAGATGGGAATAAGGCAGTTGTATTAGTTCTTGCTGGAATGACTGTTCGTTCATTTAAAGGTTTGTACCTATATTTCTAAATTAATAACCATATATACTTAATAACATATGTACTTATATTTATAAGTAAAACTAACCTATATATTATTTTATATATATAGGAAATATTTATCTATCATCCTGCTCAGCTTCAAAGATTTATCTTGATTTGGAAATTCCGGAAGTTATTCAAATGTTACAGAGGTTTGGTGATCTATCCTTTAATTAATATTACATAAAAATTAATATGTATGATTAGTATTATTTGCTTATTTCTGAAATACCACATCCAGTTTACAACTTATAAATAAATCGATTGAACGAATCGACAAAAGTGATGAGCAACTTATTAGTCCTCAAGAAGAAATGTATTCAAATCGAAAAACTATTGCAGAACTCTTACAACTGGATCTTTCTTCCTTCCAGGTAAAATTATTTATAAAATATCAAACATTTATTAGTTTTATTTCCTTTTGTCTTCTTTTACTTATATAATATTTTGTGTTTTTTTTATAACTGATAGAATACGAAGTTCACCTGTCAAGGAAAAATTATTGAATTCGACACATTATTTGGATGGTGGTATAAAGCATGCGCGAAATGCAAAGCATCGGTGAAAATATATGACGACATTTTCTTATGCTCCAATTGTTCTGAAAATGAACAAAGTCCTATACCATGGTAATAATTACTTTTAATATTATGGTAATTATAATTCAATCAAAATTACATTATTATCTTACTTATTTTATATATATTATTAATTGCTATTCCTCCTATATTTATTTTGAAAAGGTACAAACTAAATACTATCGTTGAGGATTCAAGTGGTTCTACTAATTTCACAATATTTGGAAAGTCCGCACAAGATCTTATTTGTATTCCAGCTAAAATCTTAGCTGCGTCACCTGGTTCCGATCAATATACGCTTCCTCCTGTGATCAGATCTATTATTGGACAGGAGCATATTTTCCAAATTATACCGGACGCACAGAGATTCAGATCGAGTGCGCAGACTTTTAAAGTAGTCAAAATTTTCCCTCTAAATTATACTACGAAAGAGAAGTCTTCTATGGTCCAAAATTTGTTAACGAAATGTGAAGAAGAAGAGCACTCACCGATCACCAACAAACAAATCAACAAAGAACTATTTATGGACGTATCACCGGATACAGAAATTCCTTCCAGGTAGTATCACTCTCATTTTATATTAAAAAATATTTCCCAAACATTAGTATACAAAAATATATGTTTATCTTCTGTGTTCTTTTCTAACTTTGATAAATATTTTTCTTACCAGTTCAGGACAATTTATTTATAATATATCTGAAACACAACATCGAAAGAAGCTTCGACTTACGTAAGATATCTAATCGAAAATTTATTATTATATATATATATATATATATATATATTAATAATTAATTTCTGATTTTTGATATCAATTTATTATTAAATTGTAGGTTTGATGAAGCAGATACCTCTGATAAAGAGAAGAAATCAGGAATTACCAATAGACAGAACAAATGAGAAATTATTGGTTTTCCTACATGCAGTTTATTTTCATAAATATGACATGTTTCCTAAGTTCAAAATGTAATATATTATTTCTAAACAATATGTAATTATTTGTTACCTGCTGCCCTGAAGCGGAGCCTACATTATGTTTTATGTAAAATATTTAGAAATTTAGAAACAAGTATTTATCTTTTGTACAAATTTTTATAAAATATTTACAGGCATGATATCATAAATAATTCTTTTTATATATTTTTACTAAAATATTTTATAAGATAAGACTACGACGTAAGAGAAAAAAAATTAGAAACAAAAAAGTACAACTATAAATCAAATATCAACAAAATACTTTTCATTTATGCAATCAATTGTTCCAGATTAAGTATTGAATATCACCATTGTCATTTCATCTTATATTCTTTGTTTCCTCTTTATATATATATCTATTTTTTTATTACCAATGCATAATATTTATTTCCTAATTATATTATTTGTTTTAAATTATATATTTACTTCTCGATTTGATATTCTTTTCTTTCTCTTATTATGTTCTTTTACTTTTAAACATCTTCTCTATATATATACATTTTTTACAATAAAGATTTTCGGAATATTTGTTTCATACTTTTTGACCTTTATTTTTACTCTCTATATATAAATTTATTAAATAATATAATGAATCCAACTTTTTTTTATAAATTAGGTGATATTTACAAATTTATTATTTGTTTCCCGTATAAATAAATACTTTGTTCAAACTTTTACTGTTTACAAATAAATTCCCTTTATTACTTTCCTGCAAAAGACTACCATTATATCTGTCGATCTATTTGTATCTATTGTGCATCTATTTGTTGAACTGCTTATAAAAAATTAGGAACTTTTGTTATTTACTTACAATACATACTATACTTAAGAAGATATTGTATTATAAATTATACCTACTTTGATATTTAAACCTTAAAAATATAAATCTGTTTTATATTTTCGTGGAAAATTAAAATGTTGGAAAATAATGACTTTAATCATTTTTTTAATAAAACAAAAGTTAACTCGGTGTCTAATATATTCAATATCACGAGAGTAGATTAGTACTATACCACACATAAGATATATATGCAGATAATACTACCGTTGCAAAATATTCACACTTATGATTGAGTTAAATCTAAATAAAATTTATTATTATTATGAAGGTAACAATCAAATTATACAACGATGTATAAAATTTCCTTTAGAATTTATTATTTATCTATTTTGTTGTCATTCCATCTTATATATTCTTTCATTTCTCTTTTTATATATCTACTTTCTTATTATAAATACATAAAATTTCTTTCGTAAATTCGATCTTATATTTTTTTCCTTTTTGTATTCTTATTTTTTAAACTTCAAATATTTTCTCTATATATACATTTTGATTGATAACTTTTTTTGAATATTTGTTTTATACCTTTTTAGGTTTATCTTTTCTCGCTATATATAAAAATTATAAATAATATAATAAATTCAACTATTTTTTAATAGATTAGGTGATATTTTAAATTTTATTATTTTCTTCCTACATAAATAAATATTTTGTTAATACTTTTATTCTATACAAACAAATTTTCTAATTACTTTCGTGCATAATACACTATTATTGTATATATCGATGTATACGTATCTATTAAAAACAAGAAACAAAAATTAGAATGTTGTTTCATGTCTAAAAATAGTATATAATGTTTAATGTCTAATAATTTATTTGTAAATATTTAATGTCTAATATTTAATTAGAATGTTGTTTCCACAGCGAAACGCGGATATTATACTATTAATACATAAATTTCCCTTCCTAAATAAATACTCTGTTATTATCTTATTTTTTTAATTACTTTATTTAAATACTTTGTTACTAACACAAGTATCCATGCATGCATTCAACTAAAAAGATAGTGAAGGGGAATGTGTTTATATATGAATGTATTGTTGTGCAGCGTAATTAAGTATTGTTGTGCACATTCCGTATTATTTGCTAACCCGGATTAAAACGTATCGGAAGCTAGCACTTCTCCCTTAATCAATTGTAAAACTTATAATTAATGTATCGCTCCTGCATGGGTTTGTGGCGATGAGGAGTTAGTACTTTTTTAGCGGAAAATTTGGAGTTGCTTTGTAGTAATTCAATGATCAATACTCTGAAATGTGCATATTTAAACAATTTGGGTAATTCAAAGGGCCAGGCCTAAGCAGGGGTGTATCTTTTTTCGGTACATCTAAAATTACTTCCATTCCTTTCATTCTTCTTTATATATATGTGACGCCCCCAATAGTCCCACATCGGATGTGGATGGATTTGTGATTGGGTTTATATGAGACTTGGACACTAGTAATAATAACTGGGCTTAAGCATTTTGGGCTGTGGTTTGGGCCCAACGAGTTATTATTGCTAGTGGGCCGGGTCGTTTCATTTGGTATCAGAGCCAATAACCAGCCGGAATTGTGCGGCGAGTCTCGGCTGAGTCTGGGTCTAGATGACAGGACTAGCGAGACGAGTCTCACATCGCCTGGTGATCTTGGGCTTGTGTGTGTGTGTTTGGGCTGACGAGGACGTCAGGCCTAAACGGGGGGAGTCTGTGACGCCCCCAATAGTCCCACATCGGATGTGGATGGATTTGTGATTGGGTTTATATGAGACTTGGACACTAGTAATAATAACTGGGCTTAAGCATTTTGGGCTGTGGTTTGGGCCCAACGAGTTATTATTGCTAGTGGGCCGGGTCGTTTCAATATATCCATTTTTTTATTATTAATACATAAAATTGACTTCCTAAATAAATACTGCATTATTATTTTATTTTCTAATTATATTATTTATTTTAAATTATCTATTTTGTTGTCATTCCATCTTATATTTTTTTTATTTCACTTTCTTTAAAAAAAAAAAACTTCAAACATTTCTCTATATATATTTTTTCTATGAGAAAGAATTTCTGAATATTTCTTTTATACTTTTCTGGCTTTATCTTTTCTCTCTGTATATAAAATTTTTAAATAATATATTGAATCCAAGTATTTTTTAATAAATTAGGCGATATTTTAAAATTTACTATTTATTTTTCGTATAAATAAATATTTTGTTAATACTTTTATTGTCTACAAACAACGTAAATTAAATTTATAATTTGAGTGACGATCAAAGTATACAAAGATACATAAAATTTACTTTATAAATAAATATTTTGTTTGTCCGCCACCCTCCTCTTCCCCTCCCTACTCCTTGGTATAGATACCCAACAAATGTTACCACCACCAACTCCAAATTTTCTATTTTCTATTTTCTTCAATTTATTTTAAATTATCTACTTTGTTATCATTTCATTTGATATTCTTCCATTTGTCCTTATATATATCCATTTTTCTATTATCAATACATAAAATTTCATTCCTAAATAAATATTCTGTTATTATTTTATTTTCTAATTACATTATTTATTTTAAATTATTTATTTTGTTGTCATTCCATCTTATATTTTTGTCTTTGTATCTTTTTGTTTTTTTTTCTAAATGACAATGCTGCCTACCATTTCCAATCCCCCACCCTCCTCTCTCTCTCATATTCTTCTCCTTCTATATATTGACCATTTTCTTTAATTGTCCCATTTATTTTACAATATATGATCAATAGTATTACTGTTTTAAAAAAAAAGAAAAAATCCTGGAGTTGCAGCCGAAGCCAATCGTTCCCTTCCTCTGCTTCGTGAGCAAAAACAAAAGAAAAATAATTAAAAATTATAATCTATTAAATTATATAATATAATATAAAAATTATATTAGATTATATAATCTAATATTATCTATTAGATTATATTTCTTGCCCGAAGGTCTCTTTTTTTCCCTTTTTTTTTCTTCCTTTCCTTTTTGAATGCTCTTTGTTTTTTCTTATTTTTTTATACAAGATGTTTTTTAAAAAATGGTTAAGAAAATATGTTTTTTGTTGTGAATGTTTGATATAATACTTAATATTAACGTCATTATTTTATTTTCTAATTACATATCTCATATCCTTTTCCTTCTATATATTAACCCTTTTCTTTAATTGTTCCCTTTATTTTACAGTATATATTAACCCTTTTGACATTATGTCTTTTCTTCAAAATTACTATAAATATATAATATTGAATATCTAATATTTAATTAATTTAATATTTAATATTTAATTAAATTGTAATTCCCGCAGCGAAGCGCGGGTATTAAACTAGTTGTCATTAATTGGGAGACATGCATGAGAACTAATTAAGGATACAATTACGATTTAGGATTAGGATGAAATTAATATAGACTAAGCTAATTATTCTTTAATTAATTTATGGCGGAATCTTTAGCAGAAAACAATGAATAAATTAATCAAAACTACGTGCCTATGAGTATGTAAAGTGGTGTGTTGGAACATCAAAGTGTATGTAAGAGATCAAGTGACCAACATATATATATATATATATATATATATATATATATATATATATATATATATATATATATATATATATATATATATAGTTGGGCTGGAATGCTATTGATAGCACCAGCCCAACTTTGCCACCCATTTTATACCCTTTGGATTGCGTTGAGATTTGTGAAAGCTATTTAATTTTTACTTTTTCTTTTTACTTTTTCTTTTTTCTTTTTTTCATTAAATAGCTTTCACAAATCTCAACGCAATCCAAAGGGTATAAAATGGGTGGCAAAGTTGGGCTGGTGCTATCAATAGCATTCCAGCCCAACTCTATATATATATATATATAGAGAGAGAGAGAGAGAGAGAGAGAAGTGCTAGGTGTACACCCCCAAATGGGGTGTACATCCTACACCCACCCATCCTAGAGAAGTGCTAGGTGTACACCCCCAAATGGGGTGTACATCCTACACCCACCCATCCTAGGATGGGTACTCATCCACTCGTCACTCGATGTGACGAGTGAAATTCACCCACCCCTAGGATGGAGTGGGTGTAAGATGTACACCCCAAATGGGGTGTACATCTAGTATTTTCCATATATATATATATGGAGAGAGAGAGAGACCGGCTATTATACTATTAATAGTATCAAATTATTAGTGCTATTAAGTTTTCTATTCTTAGAACAACCCCTTTGATCATTTCACCTATTAGATTTTGTTATTTTTCCAACCACCTATTAAACTCAAGGGGTCTATTATCATCTCAACCATACATCCTTTAATCAAATAGTTAAAAACTTAATAGCACTAATGATTTGATACTATTAATAGCATTCCAACCTCTTTCTCTCTCTCTCTCTCTCTCTCTCTCTCTCTCTCTCTCTCTATATATATATATATATATATATATATATATATATATATATATATATATATATATATATATATATATATATATATATATAGTCAGGCTACTATACTATCGATAGTACCAAGCATTTGGTGCTATTAAGTTTTCTACTCTTAGATCAACCCCTTTAATTATTTTCATCCGTTAGATTTTACTATTTTCCTAACAGCCCATTAAACCCAAGGGGCCACTATCATCTCAACCACACATCTTTTAATTCAACGGTTAAAAACTTAATAGCTCCAATAACTTAATACTATTAATAAGATTCCAGCATAGCTATATATATATATATATATAGGAATAATTACCTGTGTACCCTTGAAATATGAAGAAATATCTGATTTACCCCTCTTATTTTTTTCTTTCCAATATACCCTTCATACGTTCCACCGTTATTAAAAATACCCCTACCGTTTCCCTTTGTTAAGTTAACTAGGGTTAAACTAGAGTTAAATAATAATCGGAGTTGAAAACTATCAGATATACCTATTTTGCCCGGGCTTAGGGTTTAGGGTTTAGGGTTTAGGATTTTTTAGGGTTTTAGGGTTTAGGGTTTAGGGTTTTAGGGTTTAGGGTTTAGGGTTTTTTAGGGTTCTAGGGTTTAGGGTTTAGGGTTTTAGGGTTTAGGGTTTAGGATTTTTTAGGGTTTTAGAATTTAGGGTTTAGGGTTTAGGGGTTTAGGGTTTTAGGGTTTAGGGTATATTTGAAGGACAAAATAGTAATTACACACAGATAACGGCAGTTTCAAACGGTACACTAACAGAGTTTAACTTCAGGGGTATTTTGGAAAGAAGTTGGAACGTAAGAAGGGTAGTTTTAATATTAGCCTTCTAAGAGGGGTAAATCTGAAAACAGGAAAATTTTTAAGGGTACGTAGGAAATTGCCCCATATATATATATATATATATATATATATATATATATATATATATATATATATATATATATATATATATATATATATATATATATATATATATATATATATATGTATGTATGTATGTATGTATGTATGTATGTATGTATGTATGTATGTATATATATATATATATATATATATATATATATATATATATATATATATATATATATATATATATATATATATATATATGTATGTATATATGTATGTATGTATGTATGTATGTATGTATGTATGTATGTATGTATGTATGTATGTATATATATATATATATATATATATATATATATATATATATATATATATATATATATATGTATGTATATATATATACATACATACATACATACATACATACATATATACATACATACATACATATATACATACATACATACATATATATATATATATATAAAAATTTCTATGTTTTTAAAAGTATCAAGTCATTAGTGTTTTCAGATTTTAGCCACTGGATTAAAAGATGTGTGACTAGAATAATAATGGGCTCCTTGAGTTAAGTAAGTGGTTGGTAAAATAAAATAATCTAAGAGATAAAATTAATTAAAGAAATAAATTTAACGGTAGAAAATTTACCAGCACCAATTGCTTCGTACCTATACAAGCATATATATATATATATATAAAGTAGAGCTTATATACTTTTAAATGCACAAGTCCAACCATATTTGTGAATTTTTATTATTTGATTTGTATTGAGATTTGTGCAATTATATTTTTTTCTTTCTCTTTTTTTAGTTGACTTCATAATTGCAAAAATCTCAATACAATTTAATGATAAAAAATTTACAAATATAGTTTAGCTTGTGCTTTTAAAAATATACAAGCCCAACTCTCTCTCTCTCTCCTCTCTATCTCTCTCTATGGGGTGTCATATAGGGGTCACTTGAAGTGATCCCTCATTACACCCCCACTCTTAGATGGGTGGGGCTGTGAGATGTATACCCCTTTGGGATATACACGTAGTATTTTTCTATATATATATGCATATACAGAATTCGGTTACTGTGCTTGTACAAGTACCAAGTAATTGGTGCTTGTAAGTTTTCTACCGTTAGATCTAATCATTTGATTAATTATATCACTTAAATTATACTATTCTACCAACCACCCACTAAACCCAATGGGTCCATCATCATCCTAACCGCACATTTCTACATATAAAGATAAAAAACTCACAAACATAAATAATTTGATACTTTTACAAACATATGAGCTTAATTATATATATATATATATATATTGGTGATATTTTTTTTAGCCTATTTGCTTAATTTAAAAATGATCATTTGCCAACTTTAAGATATAAATTATTTTTATTTCAAGTGTTTTTTTTTTAGCCCTTTTCCGTTTATACTTTGAAATATAAAAAATTAAAAATATCAGTCTTTATTAGCTTAAAATTTTAAAGTACAACGGTTATTTTATATAATTTCATATGATATCATCAGAGCAAAAGGTCTTGAGTTTGAGTCGTATCAGATTTCTAGTATAATTAATTTTTAAGTCATTGGTTATTGAAATTCTCTATTAGAATTTTGTAGGGTTCAAGCATAAATATTTTACTGGAATTCTGTCAGATTCAAATATTATTTAATTTTTTTTCATTTGACTAAACAGTTTTTAGAATATAACGGTTGTTTTATAATATTTCATATGACATAGAGTAGGAGATTTTGAATTCAATTTTTTATCAAACTTCTACTATTTTTTTTATTTAATTAAGCTCACATTTTAAATTTATTAAAAAATTTTAAATCCAAACATAAAAAAAAAAATGCTAAATATAAAAATATTATTTTTTATTAATTTAAATTTTTAGAGTACAGCCATTATATTTAATATATACTAACTAATAAAAATAGTATATAAATAACATTATATAGAAGTGTGTGGAGATCCCTCAACTAAGTGATATAAAAGAAATATATATTACATTTTATTTTCAAAAAGAGTTAAAAAAAAGTCATAAAGAATCTTCAACGACGTAATATAAATATATATCTAACTCAAAACTAACACGATTTGGTACAACCGATACGACATAATATGATACGAATAATATCGACACGTTGGTGATTTTTAAATTGACACGATTAAAAATATTATTACAGATAAAATATGATTTACAAATTTAAATCACGAAACGTGTGACGCCCCACTTCCCAGCGGATCATCCATCCTAGAATTACTCTAGCTCTAGCACGCTTAGTTCTCATAACCTTTTGGATCTTGCTATCATTCAAAATACTATAGTCGGGTTAAAAAATTTAGTCATATTATATATAGGACTAATCCAAATTCCGAAGGTGCCACATTCTTCTCCCCTTTAAATCCTGATGTCCACACTCACAAGCACCAGATGATGTGAGACTCATCTCGCTAGCGTTAACCGACTTTGTGGGAAGCTGCACTCCATCCACAACGGTCATTAACCGGGGAGTCTCGCTCTACCCGCTATATAATTCTGGCTCAGCCGAGACTCATCTCATATTTCCGACTGGTGAATGTCTCTGATACCAACTGTGATGTCCCACTTTCCAGAGTGTCACCCATCCTAGAACTACTCTAGTTCTAGCACGCTAAACTCTCATAACCTCTTGAATCTTGCAACCATCCAAAATGCTATAGCCGGATTAAGAGATTTAGTCATATTATATATAGGACTAATCCAAATTTCAGGGGTGTCACAAAACGCATTCAAGTTGGATTGAATATGTTACCTAAAATAATCAATTGGGTCATCAGCTTATAAATTAATAATGTGTAAGGAGTTTGATTTCTTTACCAGGGTTTTAAAGTTAGTTTCACATCTTTTTATTTTTGGCTAAGATGATGGCCACTTGGTAGAATAATATTTGAATTTAAATAATTATTATTAAAAAAAAAAAAAATTTCAATCTCTTTCAGAATTAAAATCGATTTTTAACTCTACAATCAAAATTATTTTAAAAACATTTAATTTTTTCAAAATAAAAATTAGAATACTAATTTTTCAAACAAAATATCTGTAATAAAAATAATTTATTCTGATTTCAATTCCAATCCTCAAACCTATCAAACTAATAAAAACAAGCCATCTTAATATCTAAAAAGAAAATATGTGCATAAGTTCATATCCATACCATTATTAAAAAAAAAATAATATATATTTTTTCGACATAATTACAAATTATATAATATCGGTCACCTCCTAGTACTATCTGATTGTTAGTTATGTAATGAAAACCTTACAACCAATATATACTTTATTTTTTAAAAAAAATTATCATTGTATAATAATTTTTTTTATTTCTGTAATAATTTGTTATTTCGGAATAATCACAGATAAAAAAAGAATAATGTTTGGTTTGTAAAACTATTATTTTTAGCTGAAATTGTGTTTGATTTATTTATTGAATAAGCGAGAATAGTAAAAAAATAAAAATAATTATAATTTTAAAATAATAATATTTTATCTAATTAATTAATATAAAATATTAATTAAATAATAATTAATATTTGTATAAATTAAAGTTTATATTTTAGTAAATAATATCGTTTAATTTTTTAAAATTTAAAGTTAAAAATTTTAAAATTTATATAAATTTTAAAATTTATTAAAAATTAAAGTTACAAATTTAAAAAGTTATAAAATTTAAAATTTCTCAAAATTTAAAAATGTTAATTTTTAAATTTGTATAAATTAAAAAATTTATATAAAAAAATTTAAAATTTATATATACAAAATTTATATAAATTTTAAATTTTTTATAATTTTTAGATTTATAAAAAATTAAAGTTAAAAATTTTAAAATAAATAAAATAAAAAAATTTAAATTTAAAATTTTAATTTAAATTTAAAAAAAATAAAAAAAATATGGAAATAAAGTTGTTCCCACAAATTGGGGGAATTGTTATTCCCTACTTAACGGGCTATTCTAGAATAACCCGTTAAGAGAAGGATAACAAATCCTCCTAATTTTTTTTTTTTTTTTTTTTTGGAGATAAAAGGGAGAATAAAGGAATTATCCCCCAACCGTCTTATTAGGGAGCATTGGTTTAATTCCGAACAGAAAAATATTATTTGTGTCGGATCGGTGGTGCTAATTATTAATTTTAAAAGTTCGAGCGGTTAGAAATTACAATAAATTTATTTAAAACGTACAGATACAGTACTTACGGATCTCAAACTCAATCTATCGAGACATTAGGTCTATTGTGGACCACAGTCTCACTCAACTTATTGATCTTCTAAATTTATTATCAAAAGCAAAATATTAAACTTATTTTTAACACATAAATAAATAGCCCATAATTTATATATTTTCTATAATATCGTGCATCTTACACAAATACAATCATCGTTTGATTGCACGCTTTATAATTACACTATAATTACGAATATATATAATTTTAATTCATATATTTAATTTAATAAAATTGAATCTATCTGTTACAGTAATAACTGCACAAGAATAAAATAAGTGGATTGACACATGTAACTAACAGGGACATCAAGCAACTTGAAAAAAAAAAAAAAAAAAAAAAAACTCTGTACAAAACATTTTGCAAAACTTTGCAGCACTCATCACCTTGAAACTAGTCGTCATTTTTTTTCATTAAGCCAGTGTTTGATTTGGGTACAAAGGGGATATTTTCGTTTGTACCCAAATAAGAATGGGATGGGGGAATGGGATATCCCCCTTACTGGTTTGCCCCCCACTTTGGTTTTTGGTTTTTTTTTTTTTTTTTTTTTTGGTTTTTTTTTTTTTTTACATGCTTCTTTCGATTTTTTTTTATTTTTAATTAGAATTTTTAAATTTTAAAAGATATTTAAATTTTTAATTTTATAAATTTTAATTTTTTTAATTTTATATTTTAATAAATCTAAAAATTTTATTTTTTTGTTTTAAAAAATATTAATTTTAAAATGTTAAAATTTATATAATTTTTTTATAATTTTTTTTAAATTTATATAAATTTTAAAATTAAAATTTTTATTCCTATTTAAAATTTAAAAATTAATTTTTTTTCCATTTTGCTCCTACTTAAAATTTTTATAAAAATTAAAATTAATAAATATTAAAATTTGAATAAATTTTGAAATTTTAATTTTGAAAAAAAAACTAAAAAGGAAAGAATATTTTAATTTTTTAACACAAAAATCAACTATCTATTCCTCTTATTTTTTAATCACTACCAAGCACTATTTTTTTTATACCTGGTACTAACCTAATACCCAACCAAACACAAATTCACATTATAACTAACTTATTCCTAACTTTATACTTATCTCTGGTACTACTAATTCTCTCTAATACCCGAACCAAACGAAGCCTAACAGATTTAAATATTATTATAATTATAAAAATATTTTTTGAAAAAATTTATATTTATAAAACTGATTTTATGTGTGGTGAATAATTTACCATTTTTAAAATACGATAAATTATTTATTAATTTATAAAAATATTAATATTTTTTTATTTAATATTATATATTTTTTAAAGTGGGAGTGTAAAATGTATATAGTTTTTTATAAAAGTGGTGAATAATTTATTATTTATAGAAAATAATGAATCAGCAAATGGTGAATGATTTATTGCTGTTTAATTTTATAAATAAAAGTTTGATAAAAAAATATATCGTTTAAGCGGGGAATGATTTACCGTTTAAATTCTGTATAAAAAGTATATAATTTTGATAAAATCGGTAAATAATTTATTATTTTAAAAAAATGATGAATCAGAAAACGGTGAATAATTTATCGCTTAATTAGTTTAATTTTACAAATAAAAATTTGATAAAAAAAATATTGTTTAAGTGGCTAATAATTTACCGTATAAGTTTGAATATAAAAAATATAAAAGTTTGATAAAAGCAGTGAATAATTTTTTTTTCAGAAAAATGATGAATTTAAAAGCAGTGAATGATTTATTGCTTAAATTTAATTTTATAAATAAAAGTTTGATAAAAAAATATATTGTTTAAGCAGTGAATGATTTACCGTTTAAATTCGCTTATAAAAAAAAATATAATTTTGATAAAAACAGTAAATAATTTATTATTTTTAAAAAACAATGAATCAGAGAGCTGAATGATTTATTATTTAAATTCGAATATAAAAAATATATAAGTTTATAAAAGCCATAAATAATTGATTATTTAAAAAATGATAAATTCCAAAAAAAAAAGAAGAAAGAAAAAGATGAATGATTTATAGTTTAAATTTAATTTTATAAATAAAAGTTTTAAATATTTAATTTGATAATTAAAAATTCGTAGAAACACCAAATGTTAGTAGTAAGTAGTAGTAGTAGGAGTAGCCCGAGCTTAAACTCCACACGAAAATGGCGATCTCACTCCTCGCCTCTTCATCTCTACCCCTCCCTCGCTCGCCTCCCATTACCCTTCTCCTCCGCCTCCTCCTCCTCAAAAAACCCTACCTCTCTCTCCCACCCTTCCCAATCTCATCTCCTTCCCCCTCCTCAAACCCTCTCCCTCTCCCTCTCCCTCTCCCTCTTCCTCTCCGTCCCTGCTTCAAACCCTACTCTTCTTTCCCCTCCGCTCACAACTCGCCGAGGGGAGAGGATGTGCTCGTTCTCGGCATCGAGACGAGCTGCGACGACACCGCCGCCGCCGTGGTATGCTCTTCTCCTCTCCTCCTCTTTTGGTTCCTCCGAATCTAATTGAAAGTTTGTGTTTTTTTTTTTTTTTTTTAAATCTAAAGGTAAATTACATTTTTGTTGTGACACCCTAATAGTCCAACATCATCGGATGAAAATGAGATTGTGATTGGGAATATAAAAAATAATGTACACTAGAAATAATAATTAGGCTTATGTATTTTGGACTGTGGTTTGAATCTAAGCCGGATCGTTATATTTGATATTCAATCACTATCGAAAGTGTATGATGAGTCTCGGCTGAGCCTGAATCTAGATGACAAGATTAGCGAGACAAGTCTTACATCACTAGGCCTAAATGGTGGGTATATAAGAGACAATGGACACTGGGCCGGGTCGTTACATTTGTTCCAAACTCGAACTTCAATTTGTTGTATTTTTTAGCTCAAATTACGAAGAATCATACCTCATAGTTCGAGCCAAAAATTACAACGAATTAAAGTTTGAGGGCGAAAGTGTCAAAGGAATTTACCGTTTTTTTAAGTTTATTCGTTTTTGAAGTTCGGGTGGTCGAGCGCAATTGCCTTAATGTTCAAGGGAAAAGGTTTTTCTTTTAAATGGGCTTAGTGTTTAATTTTGTTTTAAGTGTGTTCTTGGGGGTTGTCTTCTTTGCAGGTAAAAGGCAATGGGGAGATTCTTAGCCAAGTTGTATCTTCCCAAGTAAGTGTGACATGCTGTTCTTGTTGTAATTCTAGATTGACAATTACGTCACAGGTGACGGCAATTGGAGTTTGTTGGTCCCTGTATGTTGGGATTTAATCTATGATTTGCTGTCTATTTGTGGTCTGATATTTGGGATGACCCAATCATGTAAAGTCAGTATATTCTTTTTACGAATTTTTGCGGCATTACACAGGACAGTTAGTCATGTTATTCTTCGCGCTCTGATATCTGTCACTCTTTATCAACTATTGATAGCTTGTGTACGAATTTGTTAGTTTGTGTTGAAAAAGATATGCTCTGTATATGATGTATTTCTAGCCATTATAATTTGCTCTCTGTTCTTTCTATTTATAGGAAATTTGGTTGAGCGAGAACATTGAAAGTAGAAAAGGAAAGGATTATCTCTGTGCAATTCCAGTATAATGTTTGATCGAAATTTTAGTTTGTTGAGTTTACTTGGTCTTGGCAATTTATTGAATTTGTTATGAATTATAAGTTTTACGACTCCAAAAGTTGAGGAGAAGGGAAATTGAACTGATCCGTCATAATATGATCATTGGATTTTGAGCATCTAAGTTTTTTACTTGTTTGCATTGATTAAAGTAAATCCGCTTTACTCGTTTGTGTAATGAAAGATGTCAATTTTTAGTCAAACGGATTTATATTTTGCCTTTTGCGTTCACCTTATCAAGGCAGATTTGCTTGTACGGTATGGGGGTGTTGCTCCAAAGATGGCTGAAGAAGCACATGCACTAGTTATTGATAAGGTGCCATTCTTTTTCTCTCTTTTGGCTTAAATAGTTGATATCAACTTGTTAAGAATTTTATTTGTTAATTACATTCAAGTTGTTTACTGAATACTTCAGGTTTGCAGGTTGTTCAACAAGCACTTGACAACGCAAATCTGACAGAGAAGGAGCTTTCTGCAGTTGCTGTAACTATTGGACCAGGCTTAAGCCTGTGCCTCAGGGGTATGGTAACATGAGATCATATGTATTTGGACTAACATTGTTTCGAAAGCTATTTGATCATAGTTTTCTCCATGGTGTTTCATCCTCAATTGTGTAATTAGCATGGTCATCTCTTGCGCTAAATTGCAGTTGGTGTTAGCAAGGCTAGAAGAATAGCTGGAATGTTCAGGTTGCCTATAGTTGGTGTCCATCATATGGAAGCGCATGCATTGGTTGCTAGGTAACAAGCATGAAAGTGCTTTTCTTTGTTAGGGATGATGGATAATAGTTCCATTATGTCTTTATCTCTATTGAGGGTTTTACATAAATAAATTTCTTTTCTTTCACATCTTCGTACACAGCAAAATAGGCAAGTGAAACCAAATCACATGTTTTTCTTTTCTATAGAAGAATCTGCTTGTGATATCTACTGAGCTTTATGAAATTACGTTCAGGCTAGTCCAGAGAGACCTGCAGTTTCCTTTCTTGGGTCTTCTTATTTCAGGTAATTAATTCTGTTGGCTTTGTTTCATCGTCACCATTTCTCTAATCTCTATATCTACTCTTTTTTTTGGTGTGTATTTAGCTGAGTTGTTCGAACTTCTACTAGACTTGTATCATCCTTGTTGATTAATTTAACTTATTGACACTTACAATATTCTATTTACAGGAGGCTACAATCTCAGTATGTGAATTAGTGCCTTTCATTATATTGGCGTGGTTAGCCTTTCGGGCATCAAACCACCCTAGATTAAATGTTTTGTTGTCATAGGAAGTGCAGCATGGCCATCATCATGTACTACATAGCCCCACATCTGTACCAGTGCTGAGACACAATGGGTGGGCATATAAGCTCTGGCATACTACTGCTAGGAACTTGAACTGAAGCATTTTCCTCAGCATGCTTAAATGCCTATTTCATTGAGTTGCTAATGCTAGTGAACTACTTGGGTTATCATTGATTTAGATTGTCAGAACAATCTCTTGACAGAAGAGAAGGCTGCTCAAAAGTTTTACCTGCCCTCGGGGATGGGAAACCGGTATTGGATTATGTTTTTCTGATGTTTACTTGCTACTTGGCGTCTTGGTCCTTTTGGAAGCTCAACATGGCATAGATTTGTGCATTTTTGCATATGGTTTTTCGACAATTTTATTTCTAAATTTTCCTTCTTATTGGTGCTGCATTTTCCTTGTTTTATGTAGTGTTCCCTAACCATTTCTGCCATGATTAGGTGGGCACAACCTTCTCATTCTTGCTCAAAGTCTCGGTCACTATGTTCAACTTGGGACAACAATAGATGATGCGATTGGTGAGGCATATGACAAAACTGCAAGATGGCTTGGCCTCGATATGAGAAAAGGTGGCGGCCCTGCTCTCGAAGAACTTGCTCATGAAGGTGATGCAAACTCGATCAAGTTTTCAGTAAGTCTTGTACTGATAATTCACATTTCTAATTGTTTTCATATCTAAAACAATCATAAATTTATACAATCATGAAGAATGCTAACATATGCTTTTTCTGAAAGATTTTCGTTTTTTATTTTTTTTTTCTTTTCAGATTCCTATGAGGCAACATAAGGATTGCAATTTCTCATATGCGGGTCTAAAGACTCAAGTTAGAATGGCAATTGAATCAAGAAATTTGTAAGAAAATTGAAATTCAGATACTTTCATCTCATATAATTTTGTTAATCTAATCGAATGTACTGTCCATAGCGGCAATGTGTACTAACCAGAAAATCTGTTTATTATATAGATATTCCCATTTTTCAGTTTTACTTTTGGATTTTCCATAAAAGAAATAAAACTTAGAAACTAAAGCATCAGATATTGTTGAGCAAAAATCAGTGGATCTCCTTAGATATATCAGAGAATTTTATTTATTTTGTTATAATTGTGCCCATAAACTGTTTTTTTCCTCTTATTTGATGTGACTGAATTCCGTGTCCATGCATCCTTGCACGAAAAGTATTACAAAACTAGAACAGAGTTCATTATGTCAAAAGATGGTAACATGAGCTAGGGAAATTATTCCGCTGCTAACTTTTAAAGAGTAATTTACTAAGGTCTTTAGTTTTTCGTCTATTCATGCAAGTCCCTTAGTTTTTGACAAAATTACCTACTGAGCATCATTTAGTAGACATTTAAGAATATTTATTTTACTTTAATACCTTTAGCATAGATTTGCCTTTTGAATTTGATATGTATGCTGAGTTTATAAGGGGAGAGTTCTAGGTGAGGAAGGGTAGTGCTGTAAGAAAGGAATGTGTATATGATGTTTACGAGGGTAAATATGCAAAAAAGGGCATAGATGTTAAAACTATGAATTTGATATTCATAGTTTCCTCAGGGATTTATGTAGGAAGATGGGAAGTTTGGTACTTCTTGAAATTAACTGAAAGCTCTAGAATCTGTATATAAGTAACCCTATGAACTAAACATAAAGGAGCTAATACTTGCATATTTTTCTCATTTATAGATTTTTATACAAGTTTGCAATGATTCTTGCAGGTGCATAGACGATATACCTCTTTCTGCTGCAACTCTTGATGACAGAAAGTTGAGGGCAGATGTTGCTGCCTCTTTTCAGGTTGCACTAGCACCTTTGAAATAAACATTATCTTATTGACCTTTGCAAGAATCAAATTTGGTTGTTTAATACCTAAATGTTGATTCATTTTGAATCTACGTAGCGAGTTGCTGTATTACATTTGGAGGAGAGATGCCAACGAGCAATTGAATGGGCATTGAAGATTGAACCTTCTATTAAATGTTTGGTAATGCAAATTTTTAATCTGGAAACCTATGAATAGATGTTGTTGTTCATACGAGACATGACATCATAATTTATTTATGAAACTTATTCACTGTTTTTAGGTAGTTTCGGGAGGTGTGGCATCTAATCAATACGTAAGATGTCGTCTGAATCATATTGTGGAAAAGAATGGCCTAAAACTTGTTTGCCCTCCACCAAGCCTGTGCACCGACAATGGTAACAGTTCTTGTAATTTCTCAAAGTTTTCCATATTTGGACTTAGTTCTGCATACAACTGACCATGGATTCATTTGGCTGATAACAATACGGAAAGGCGACCAAGTTGGTTGGTCTTCTTGAAGTCGATAATTTCGATTTGTTTTCTTTCCCACTCAATAGTAGTCTATCTATCTTTCTTTCTTTTTCTTTTTCTATATTTCTCTATCTTATCTAATTACTTTTCTATTTGAGTGTCGGGGATTGAGATACCTGCCTAATTAGCTTTTAACTGTGTTTGAACTTTAGTCTGTAGATAAAAGGATGACGTAGGAAGGTCGTAAAACTTCCAGCCTTTTTTTCCTTAGCAAGTGTTGAAATTTGAGAGATTTCTCCCTGGATTTTTTTTAAAAATTTTTTATAATGTGTAACTGTAGGAGTGATGATCGCTTGGACTGGAATCGAACACTTCCTTTTAGGAAGATATGATCCTCCTCCTCCTCCTGACGAGGCTGACGACGCCCAGGTTTGTTTGCTAATTTTGTAAACTTCATAGAACTTTCTAGATATCCTATTTAGAAAGTTTGTATACTTGTATGTGGATATTCTTGTGGATAGTTAGCACATAGCATAAGGCTACAAGAGATTTTTGTTGTTTCAGTCTGGAATCTGCCTCCACAGTCAGCATCACCAGGAAATATTTGAGTGGATTCTCAAAGAAATATTGTAACATTTGTTGTTCCTCCTTTTTCGGACTCGAAATAGTTACAAGTGAAATTCTATTGTATAATTCTCATCCAGTTACACCCTCCACAATCTTTGGGTCTTTAGAATCACATACAATTTGTAAATCAGCTTGAAATTGTAAGGGATAGTTGCGTATACATCCTAATGAAGAGTGTCTTTTCCATCTTCTCAGCTGGACTTGCGCCCGAGGTGGCCGCTGGGCGAGGAATACTCCGAAGGTAGAAGCGAAGCTCGCTCTCTCAAAAGAGCACGCATTCATCCGTCGCTCACATCTATCATCCGAGGCTCCGCCGCTCAGCAAAACTAGCTCGACGACGGAGACAAAACTTGTATATCCAGCGGGTCGCAAGCGGTGCATCACTGCATCACCATAGAATGTTTGTATTCTGTTGCAGTAAACAGCAAGAAGTTAAAAAGCATCCTTTTTTCCCCTTCTTTTATCTGATAAATTATATTCTCATGTATATGCATATAAACTTTGTAGATGCACACAGTTTGGTTCACCTTATTTCCATAAATTGTTGAACTCTTGGCCCTCGTTCGGTAACGAGAACTAGGGGATAAGGGCTTATCCCCTAGTTATACCCAAACGCAATTAAGGTCGGATTGGAACAGCTATTTTCGTCTTTCTGAAATAAGCTGGTATAAGATTGGAATTACTATTCCAGCCTTTTTTTGGAACAAGGCTGGTTACCATTTGAAAATAAGTTTAATTAAATTAATATAATTTTAATTATTGTTTTAACTCTTTAATTAATCTAATATTTTAATTAATTTAATTATTTTATTAACTAATTATTTAAGTATTTAGATAATTAACTAATTATTTAAGATAATTAAAATTAAAATTTTTAATATTTATAACTTTTTAAATTTTAAATTTTTAATTTTATAGCTTTTAAAATTTTTAACTTTAATTTTTAATAAATTTATTATATAATTTTAATAAATTATATGATAAATTTTTTTAATAATTTTTTTTATATATAAGTAAAATATAAATTTTAATAATTTTTTTAATAAATATTTTAAATTAAATATTTAAAATTATATCAGTAAAATTTTAATTATAAATTAAAATTTTAGTCCTCTTTAACTTACCAAACAATTTTTTTTTTATATCCGGTATAACTTTTAAATCCAACCAAATAAAAATTTACCCTAGTTCCTACTAATACCATAATTTATACCTATTCTCGGTATAACTAAATTCTTCTTATCTCCGAACTAAACGTAGTCTTAGATGATTTAGTATCTTTGAATTATTTCTTTCAAGTATCTTCTTTTTGTTTCTTTTCGCTTCTTTTTTATCACTGCATAGATTTACTGTGATGCTGATCAATGATAGGGCTTACATATGTTAAACACTATATTTTATTTTTTGATAATTCAAATTTAATGGGCCTATCTGTTTGTGCCTAACTGATTTTCAGGTTGAAAATAAATTTTTTCAGATAAAAATTATTATTTCACTGCTGTTTGTTTTATAGAAAGTTAATGGCTTTGAAATTATAATTCTCTCACTTTTTATATTTATTTTATTAAAAACTTTTACACTAACATACAAGAGGATAAAAAAAGTACAAAATTTAATTTAATTTATTATTATTTTTTTATGATTAACTTCGCCACCATTTAAGGCGAAAACCGTTAAGGTGTTTTGCTTAGGTACCTTTTGCCACTTGCGTTAGGATGGATAATTAAAGAAAAAGTCTCGCTTTTTGAATGGATTGGAATATATATATATATATATATATATATATATATATATATATATATATATATATAATTGCGTGTGTATTTCTAAAATCTGAAGAAATATCTGATTTATTCCTCTTATTTTTTTCTTTCCAATATACCCTTCATACGTTCCACCGTTATTAAAAATATCCTACCGTTTTCCTTTGTTAAGTTTTAATATCCTTACCGTTTTCCTTTGTTAAGTTAACTAGGGTTAAACTAGAGTTAAATAATAATCGGAGTTGAAAACTATCAGATATATCTATTTTGTCCCTATCTATCAAAACTATTGAAAATTTTAAAAGTACATAAGAAAAATTTGTTATGGTAGAAGGGTATACTTGAAATGGCAAAATGGTAATTTCACACAGATAACGGCAGCTCCAAACGATACACTAACAGAGTTTAATTTTAGGGGTAATACTATTAATAGTACCAAGTCATTGGTCTATTAAGTTTTTAACCATTAGATTAAAAAATGTTTGGTTGAGATAATAGTAGGCTTCTTGGGTTTAATAGGTGATTGAAAAAATAGTAAAATCTAACGGACGAAAATGATCAAAGGGATTAATCTAAAAGTAGAAAACTTAATAGCACCAATAACTTGATACTATTAATAGTATAATAGCCGGACTTTCTCTTTCTCTCTCTCTCTCTCTATATATATATATATATATATATATATATATATATATATATATGAGTTAGGTTTATATGCTTTTAAGGAGCACGAGGCTTTCCTGCTAAATTTTGATGTTGGGGGTTTTTGAATCAACGGTCAGTTTTGATAAACTTGATCTTAAATATTTAAAATATTTTAAAATTAAATTTTAAAATTTTTTAATGTTACTTAGTGATTGAAAAAATTCAAAATTAATAATTTTAATAATTAAAGTGAGTCATTTATAATTCTAACGGTGTGAAAATATTGAAACCATCTAAAATTTTGATATAATTTTTTTTATATTATATAAAATAGGATTAATATTTTTAATCTAAAATTTTATTATCATATCATTATTTTTTGTAATATTTTTATTTTTAGCCGTTGATTTTGGATTCCTTCAATCACTAGATAAATAATATTGAAAAATTATAAAATTTACTTTTTAGGTAGTTTAAAGATTTTAAATCAAGTCTAACAAAACCAATTATCGATTCGGTAGTACAAGCATAAAAAATGATTTGATAGCGCGAAGATCTTCGTGCTTCTAGAAGCACGCAAGCTGGATGCTATTATATAGAGTCCAGCTACGGCTACTGTACTATCAACAACACCAAACACTTAGTACTATCAAATTTTCATCTCTTTGATCATTTTTATTTCTTAGATAATACTATTCTATCAACCACCTACTAAACTTTAGGGGATCACTATTATCCTAACCGCATATTCTTTTATACAAGGATCCAAAATCTAATAGCATAAATAACTTAATGCTATTAATAATATAATAGTTTTTTATATTTATTCATTCAAAAGTCTTAAATTGTTCATATATATCCTTCTGTTTTATTACCGTTAATTTACTATTTATTTTTTATCAGAATATATATGAAATGCTAGTTTTGTTATTTCAAATATGTTCCTTCAAAATGCCTAATTCTTAAAATAATGCAAAAATACCTAAAATGATAAAAGGATAAATTTATCTCACTAACTAGTCAAGATTAAGTATTTAATCTATGATTAACAATATTTTTCTAACAGACATTAGCAGTAAGGATATATATGAACAATTTAAAATTTTTAAAGAGATAAATATGAAAAGTTCAAATTTATAAGAATATATATCTATTATTCGATATATTTACATGAAGCTGTTTGAAATTAACCCAAAATAAATGAATTGTTCATCCGTACACTCGATTTCGAGTGAACGATGTTCACCTCATCCATTATGTGGTAGAGATTTTTTTACTGGTCACTTTAAAGTGGCCAATAAAATTCATCCCACCTCGAAATAAATGAGATGTAAAATGTACATGCGACTTTGAATGTACAAAAAGTATTTTCAAAATAAATATCACAAAAGGAGTGTACAGATGATATTTCTTCACAACAACTAGTTCGTCATTAAAAAAGTTACTATATATTTGATTTATAGGGAACAAGAAGTCCCTTGTTAAAAAAGTTACAAAACAGGAGGGTGTTTCTGCAAAATGGGCACGGGGTTTCTAATAGTGGAGGGAACAACAAGGAAGCGCTCCAAACTCAAAAAGAGAAAAAGAGAGAGAGAGAGAGAGAGAGAGAGCGAAAAGGGAGCTTTTTTTTTTTTTTAATTTTATTTTGGGCAAAAATGGAGATCGCGAATCTCCCCATCTCCGCGTCGCAGCGTTCGAAGCTCCTCTCCGCGGGATTCGTCACCCTCTCCTCCCTCTCCGCCCTGTCCCCTTCCCACCTCGCCCGAGGTAGGGTTTCCTCGCTCTCGGATTTGTTGCAATTTTGAGTTAATGGCTTTTACGAAACCTTTTTAGGGTTTCATACTGATTCTCCAAGAACTTCCAATTCAGCTGCTGCAACTCAATCCATGGGAGGATTGGAATGTAGTGCGGGATCCAGAAGCGGAACACCTGAAAATTTAGAATGTAAAATGTCGAACTAAAAATTCTGAGTTTCAAAGTGAAACTCGAGGGCCTAATGGTGCAAAGTTACCCAAGTTCTTATTAACCTCTTTGATAGGAAAATTAGCTCGAATGAGCATCAATTGTGAAATTTGTTTGGCTAGTAGAACAGCAGGATATTGTGTTTATTATTATTATTATCATCATCATTATTAGGCTAAAATACTGTTTTTTTTTTTTTTTTTTTTTTTTTTTGTAAATATATATATATTTTTTACTTATATTTCACAAAAGAAAAAAAGAACCAAATTATACTTACTTATTCTATAAAGAAAAAGCAATTAATTCTTTAATATATTTTTATTATTTTTAAGATTGTTTTTGGTATAAATTATAAGAAATAGACGGAATAGTAACGGAACTCTGACGTAGGGGGACTAAATGCATCAACTTAAAATTTTAAAAGAATAAAATATAGATTTTTGAAAGTCAGGAGCAGTTGAAAAAACGGATATTTACAGCGAGATTCTCTGTATTTTAGCTTTATTATTATTTCAAGAATGATCACTTCATGTTGTTATCTCTCAAATTTTATATATTTTTTAAGATACATTGGTAATTGCTCGAGGTTTTACTGAACAGATTTGAATATAAAGCTTCAGGAAGCACTGGAGATTCTGAAGGTTGTGTCAGACGCCGCCGACAGATGTAAAAGCACAGATAGCCATCATCAAGCTCTTAAGGGTAATTGCTGTTCGTCAAATATGGTTAATTCGGATTGGAAATAAAATAGCAAAATAATTATTCGTAGAATTACTATTCATCTATTGTATTTTCATCAGATCTGTGACAAGAAGCCTCTATGAACAGTAAGTAATTTTGTTTAGGCATGCTAGCTAGGAATTTGGATTCAAAAACGTATTTATTCCACTAAGGTCGGATCCTACTGTGCTGATGAGATTGTTGAGACATTTTCGAGGTTTATTTCGAGTACTCGGATATGATCATAAAATGTTGGGTGGTTAACTGCAATAAACAGTTCGCACGAGTAATTGTGTGTTTACGTATGCAGCGCAAACATGCGCTGCGCACGTTGTGTAAGGGTCGGCATAACAACATGCCCGCCGTGTTGAAATATTTGCGGTTTCTATGAAGGGCAGTTTTTCTGTTTGAATGAGTAAATATTGTATGCTGACATCTGACTAAGCTAAACATTCTTTAAAGGAGCTCAGACTGCTTGGGACATGCTATCAGAGGAGCAAATGCAGCAACACATCACTACTGGTTGTGAAGATCTTGACAACATACTCCGCGGAGGAATACATTGCGGAGAAGTTACTGAAGTTGGTAATTTTGCATATATATATATATAACTTTGCATGTTTTGGCACATATTCCGGGGAAAAAAAAGGTGGTAATTGTAAAATGGATCGGTTTATGCAGAAGTACCATCCTTCTCTGTATTCTGCGATGATAAGTCCTTAATTTTCTTTGTTAAGCTGATCCTTCCTAAAAGATGACATTGACTTGTTCTCTTTCAGGTGGTGTTCCGGGAATTGGTAAAACGCAATTGGGGTATGCGTAGCTCTTTGTTCGAGTTTAAAAATAGAGTGGGGTTTGGATAAGCAAACTCAAGCTGGGGTTGAATTTTTGCAGGATCCAACTTGCAGTCAATGTCCAGATTCCAGCGGAATATGGCGGTCGTGGTGGGAAAGCAGTTTATATAGGTATTTGGCCAAACGATATAATCGTGGCCTGGCTTCTGGAGGAACTTCTCCGCTCCAAAAAGCTAGTAATCAGATGTTTGGCCCCTAAAAAGAAAGAAATCCCAAGCTTTTCGAGTGATCGGGAGCCATTGAGCTAAAAATGAGCTTTTGGGCCCGAAACAAAAGCTCTATTTTGAAACTTTTGCTGCTGCAATGGAGCTCTCGGGTAGCGAAAAAACTGTTGCTGTTTTTTTACACAGCAGTACTCAAAAAAACTATTTCTGGAGAAGCCTCAGCTTAGGGAAAATGAGCCCTATGTCTTGTAATTTAGAAGAATAACTATTGTTCATTCAAACAGATACCGAAGGCAGCTTTATGGTAGAACGCGCTTACCAAATCGCGGAAGGATGCATCAATGGGATACTAGATAATTTCACAGATCATGACAGAAAGATTTTGGCTAGCCAGGAATGGATGCAACCGAACAGTTTCCTATCTAACATCTTTTACTTCCGCATATGCAGTTACACTGAGCAAATTGCTGTGACAAACTACTTAGAGAAGTTTCTCAAAGAGCATAAAGATGTGAGTCATTGCTCTTTTGATCCCGAGAAACTTTTGCATGTTAACTCTAGATTTTCTTACCGTAAGTTTATCCTGATATGGAGTTTGTCCCTTTTGCGGAGGATTTTTCCCCTGGTGTGGAGCATGATTTTGTTTCGTGACTTTAAATCCTAATGTGTTTTCGTGATTCGGTCATGGCTATATACATCAATAAACATCTTAGTCTTTGATCACAGATTCAAAGATCCTAATCTGATTTCCAATTACCTAATAAGTGTCTATCTTTTTATTTTAGTGTCCTCCTGTGAATTGAATGTATGTTATGACCGTAGGTTAATACCTTTGATATTGCATCTTTTACCAAGTTTATTCTGCAAAGGTTATAATTCGCAAACTCTTTGCACTATTTTATTTTGGCAGTGAGTTTAATATCGAGTCACTTACTCTATAGACACTACTTTTTCGCAGGTAAAGATAGTGGTAATAGATAGTGTTACTTTTCACTTTCGCCAGGATTTCGATGATTTAGCCCGTAGGACGAGGATACTCAGTGGGATGTCTCTGAAATTGATGAAGCTTGCGAAAACGAATAACTTGGCGGTGAGTGGAAACGAGTACAACAACTTCACTGCAAATGCAAATTTTCAGAATAGCAAAATCATGACATTCCAGATTGTTTGTCCTGGAAAAAACTAGAATACATGCAATGAATGATTACTACGGCATCGAATTTATGCTGATTAGTCGGTATGTCTCCTTGGAGCAGGTTATTTTGTTGAACCAAGTAACAACAAAATATACAGAAGGCTCATTCCACCTAACTCTTGCTCTAGGTAAGTCATTTACTTTCTATCTGATTTACAGTAACCACAATTCAAAGCAATTCATAAGTGCGCTAAATCTTCTATTTGTTTGCAATTTGGCACTGCTCGTATTTCTCGAAATCCTTCACTGCTTGTCTTTAGATTGCACTTTTGCTGCAAATCAACTCAAATTATTCACAATCATAGCGGTTTCATTATTTTTATGCACGCGAAATGCAGAAGTCGCTAAATAACTCGTGAATTTTACTTGTGTCAGGTGATAGTTGGTCGCACTCATGCACAAACCGCATCATTCTGTATTGGAACGGAAACGAGCGCTACGCATATATCGACAAGTCTCCGTCTCTCCCCTCGGCCTCCGCTCCTTACTCTGTGACGAGCAAAGGGATTCGGAGCTCTACTTCGCATTGCAAGCGCGTCAGAATGATGTGAATCCCCTTCCAAACATCAGAGTTTTGAGTGGGACATGAAAAGTAGAGAAAAAACACAAAACTCATCGGTGCGTCTTTTTTGGTTGCTTTGCTCCCGCTCCCGGGTGCAGATATAACCATTTTGTAATTCTTGGTAAATCACTTGTCTATGTTATGCATGCTTCTGATGCATGTTAAGGATGCATCTTCCAATTTTGTACCTTATTGAACCAAGATTCAAATGTATGGATTTAGGATCTAAACTTCGAATGAATTGTGATTTTTGTCTTACAATTTTTTTTGCTTACAAGTTGGTTCTTGACCTTACTAAATCAAGAACCAGTCTTTTCACTAACTATACTGCTATTCACCTTTTCTGGAGCTACAATTGTTTGTTAACCCTAAAGAACTCTTTGGCTAGGGTTAAATATACAACTGTACATAAGTGGGAAAGATAATCATGAGAACTTCGGCTCCAAACCCTAGCTGCGGAAGTTCTCAGAAGCAAGCTGTTTTTTATTAGTTTAGAACTTCACTTCAACACTTGCACTTACATTTCTCTCAAAAAAGAATACTTGCAGGCTACTAGTCTGCCTCTAACAAAACACCCTTCATGATCTGAAACAAATGCTTAAGAAAGAACTTTTCCGATATCAAGCCAAAACAGAATTGGCAAGATTCTTACAAGCCACCCACTTTAAGGACTAGATGTCCGTGATCATCGATTAAACATGGATATAGAGAGATAATGAATCAAATTGTGGAAGTAAAGAGTACATCCAAATAGTTTGTTACTGATGAATGATGATTCATTGCATATAGCAATTGGTGACTAACAAAAGTACGAGGAGTACAAATCGAAGGATTAGAAAGAAATGAAGCACGCCAGAATTTAAAAGAAAACAAAAGGCAAAATTACAAAATGAAAGTGAATAACCCTTTCGGGATATACTATACAATACATTCCACATGCAGTGAGTAATAGAGAGATACCTCAGAGAATTCGAATTGTCATCCAGTGAGATTGCAGTGCTCATCCAGCTTCTCATCGTCGGCGAGTGAACGCAAAAGCACCTGCGTGCGCGGAAGGACGAAAGTGAAGTTCTACCAGAATCCTGCACACAAAGTGCTACAGAGTTATTAATTTGTGTACGGAAAAGCATATGATGAAATCAATAACGAAATCTAACTATCAAGAATATGGAAGCAGAGTTAAGAATACTAGACAATTTGTTTCGACAATATGAATATAATAGTCTGTAAAAAAACAAGATTGTAACACCAATGCATTCGAATAGTACATTTTAGTTGCTGTCGGTAGTCGCTAGTTTTGGTTAAGTCCTCAAAATATTGTGTCAGCGCATCATGTAATAGTTTGAGTTCCTCTTTTCTTTTCACTCCCTTTCCCTCCTTTCCACTCTTTATTTTCTCATAATTCTCACAGTAAGAAGAATCCTAGAAGGCTACAACAACAAAGGAAAAAGAGTAATATTCCTACCCGAGGTTCGACGCCCTCAACGGCAGGATCTAAGGATCTTGACGCGAGGTTCTCATCACTAATCCACTATAACTAGGAGAGATTTACTACTCCATGGATTTCCACGAAGGATTGACAAGTTCCATTTTTACTCCAGCAGATACCAATCAATGCAGCAGTTCTAATTCTACTTTCTAAAATAGCGAATTAGACGACGAAATTTAACTACTGGTGCATTTACAGAATTACTGGATAACAAATGACAAAAGTGAGTGGCAATTCGAGACAATCGAGCATATAAGCCTCAAATACAGCAAAGTAAACTGTCATCATCTGTTATGCGCGGCGGCGCAGTTAAACTGTATAGCAAAATTATTAAACAAGTGCCAGGAACAACCAGCACCTACACTTAACAAAAGACATTAATTTGACAGCATATGAACAGAATAGGGATCGGAAGGGCGCTGACCTCCGTCGATCAGCTCGTGCTGCTTCTGCCTTTACTGCCGCCCTTCTTACCGAGCACCGGCGAAGGGGAGGCGTAGTAGTCGAGGTACCACTTGACGAAGCGCTTGAGCCCGGATTGGAGGTCGGTGGTGGGGCGATACCCGAGGTCCCTCTGCGCGAGGGTGATGTTGGCGTGCGTGAAGGGGACGTCGCCGTTGCGCGGCATTTTGACGACCTTCCGCACAGCCTTCACCTTTAGCAACTTCTCGAGCGCGGTGACGAGGTCGGCGACGGGGACGGGGCGGGTGTTTCCGAGATTGTAGACCCTGAAGGGGGGGGAAGCGGGCGCCCGCGCCCCGGCCCCGGCCCCGGCCCCGGCCGCGGCCGCGCGCTTCTTCTTGGAGGAAGGAGGGGCGGTGTCGAGGGCGGCGAGGCAGCCCTTGACGACGTCGTCGATGTAGGTGAAGTCGCGGGCGACGGTGCTGTGGTTGGGGCCTTCGAAGACGGTAATGGGGGCGCCGCGGAGGATGTCGCGGGTGAAGAAGAAGTAGGCCATGTCGGGGCGGCCCCAGGGGCCGTAGACGGTGAAGAAGCGGAGGGCGGTGATGGAGAGGCCGTAGATGTGGTTGTAGGCGTGGGCGATCTCCTCGCCGGCCTTCTTGGTGGCGGCGTAGAGGGAGGCGGGGCGATCCGTGCGATCGGATTCGGAGAAGGGGGTGCGGGAGTTGAGGCCGTAGACGGAGGAGGAGGAGGCCCAGACGAGGGCGGGGGGAGGGTCGGCGTCTTTTAGGGTTTCGAGGAGGGAGACGAGGCCGGCGACATTGGAGGCGACGTACGAGCCTAGGGTTCGTGAGGGCGCGGCGGACCCCGGCCTGCGCGGCGAGGTGGAGGACGTGGGAGAAGGGGGCGACGTCGAGGAGCTTGCGGAGGAGCGGGGCGTCGTTGATGTCGCCGTCGACGACGAACACGCCGGAGCGGGAGAGGAGGAGCGCCGCGCGCGCGCGCTTCAGGGCCGGGTCGTAGTAGTCGTTGAAGGAGTCGAGCCCCAGCACGCCGTCGCCGCGCCGCCGGAGCGCCGCCGCCGCGTGCGACCCCACGAACCCCGCCGCCCCCGTCACCAGCACGGCCATCCCCCCCGGCCTCCGCCGCGCCCTCGCCGACGCCCTCACCCGCTTCTCCCACGCCGCCCCTCCCCACGCCGCCCCCTCCCCCGCCCCCTCCCCCGCCCCCGCCCCGGCCTTAACGGGATTGAGGTTAGGTTTAGGGTTAGGAGAGAGGAGGAAGAAGGCGAGGAAGAGGGCGAGGGCGAAGAAGGACCAAAACGCGAGCCTGGAGATGAATGGCGAATGCGAATGCGAATGCGAATGGTGGTAGCGGTGGTGGTGGTGGTGGTGGTAGTGGTGGTAGTGGAGCGGCTTATCGCCCTTGTACTTCCCGGCGGAGGCCCCTCCGCCGAGAGCCGGCTCCGCCGCCGCCGCCGCATCCGCCGCCGATGCTGCGCCTGCGTCGACGTGCGACATTTTCTTGATCTCGAGCGATCGGCAGACAGTCGGAATCGATTTCGCCCGCCCGGCTGACAGCTCCGTCGACTTTCTCTTTTTCTTCTTCCACTTCTTCTTCCTCCTCCTCCCCGACTTCCTCTGCTTCAGTTTTTCTTTTCGTTTCGTTTACTCTTTTATTATTATTATTATTATTATTATTATTAACTCCAGTTGGACAAATTAGTAGGTCGACCTCGTGTTCACCGCACTATTAACTCGTGTTATTCAAAACTGTAGAATTTATTCAAAACGGCACCGATCCATAACGATTGGTCATTTATAATATAAATTCAATTTAATTAAATTTTCATTTAAAATCAGATTTATATGCTCATAATTTTTAACAAATTTAAAAATTTATTATTAATTATTTCACACTCCTCCATAATGTTGATGATAAAAAAAAAAAAAAAAAAAAAAAAAAAAAAAAAAAAAAAAAAAATTATTAACTCTAGTTAAAGAAGTTAGTGGGTGGACCCTGTATTCACCTTACTATTAACTCAAGTTAATGGTATAATTGATTTAATTTAAAAATATTAATATTTGGAGCGTAAACTCTTATTAATAGCAGAAAAAAGTATGTAGGAGTTAGTTGAATGTAATATAAACGTATCAAAATATTTATTTAAAATTTTTTTTATTGTTTATTTAAAATTTTTTGTTTTTACTGTAATAGATAGATTCAAATATACCAAACCAAAAACTATATTTAAATTGCTGCTTAATATATATATATATATATATATATATATATATATATATATATATATATATATATATATATTGTCTATTTTTATAGTAAAAATTTGTGAAAAATAATTTATTTATTTATTTATTTATTTATTTATTTATTTTTGGGAACTACAACCAGTAATGAATGGACCAGGTCCAGGAAACAACTAGCCATGATAATAATCAATATGAAGAGTAATGTACACTTCATTAACCCTTTCAATTAAAATCTCAGTTGTCCTAATCCTAATTAAAGGGTTCGAGTGGTGGAATATTTTGGTTCCTTCATTTTCAATCCAGAGATTAAATTAATTAATGAGCTTTGTTTAGAGTGAGACATGAGGAGGGATGGATCAATTTGGCTTGACTCTTCATATCTCTCTCTCTCTCTTAATATATATATATATCTCTCTCTCTCTCATTCTTTTCATAAATTTGACTTGACTTTAGTCCGTTTGGTAACGACAGAACTAGCTATTTCAGAGATAAGTATAAAATACGGAACTAGTGTAAAAAAATATTTGGGATGATTTCAGGAATAAGAGATTTTGTGTTTGATATGAGAATAAGGAATAAAAAGTTTTAATTATGATAAATTACTTTTTTACCTCAAACTTTATTATGTAATAATGAGGTAAGAGATGGTGCCTCGGTAGACGTGAAAGAATATATAAGAAAAAAAATAAGAGGGTGATTGGGAAGAGTGAGAACAGTAATTCTCACTTATTCTAGTTGTACTGAAACAACCTATACCGATTGATTTCTGATGCGTTTGAAAAAATAAAAAGAATATCCCTCCTATTCCCTGGTTCTATACCAAATCCAAACAAGCCCTAAGCTTTGTTTAGAGTGCAGCTGCCATGTTTTCATAACCATATAGTCATCATTCATTAAGTTATTTTTGATATTAAAACTTTCGGAATCGTTAAACTTATTCTATAATATTTAAATATATAAAAAATAAAATTTATATTTTTTTAATATTATTTGTCTGGTGATATAAAATATTCAAAATCAATAGCTGAAAATAAAAATCTCACAAAATATAATGGTATAATACTAAAATTTTAGATCAAAAATAATTTTATTTTTTATAGTATAAAAAAATTTCTATCAAAATTTTACATAATTTGAATACCTTGCTATTCCGTTAAACTTACAAACGATACGATGATTAAAATTATTAATTTTGATCCTCTCAATCACTAAACAAATAATATCAAAAAATCATAAAATTTATTTTTAAAATTTTTAAATACTCTAAATTTATTTAACAAAGTCAATCGTTTATTCAAAAATTTCAACATCAAAATCAACCTAACAGAAAACTCTGTGCTTATAAAAGTATTTCTCAACTTCTTTTTCTTCACTCGGTTTCATAACGACTTTTCTACAAGGAAAGGAGATATTGGACAGTTTCATAAACATAATTTTTTAAATTCTCTTACTTTTTCAAAATAGTAGCTTTATTTAGTGTTTAATTTAAAAAAAAAATAAAAAATGTTTTATAATAATTTTAAGAAAACAAAAAATGTTATAAATAATTCTACTTAACTAACAACTATAAGCTCCTAATAGCTAGCTTTCTCAGGTTATGGATTCGATTCGTGTCTCAGTTATAGAACATTTTTATAAAAAAAATAATAATAAATAAATAAATAGATAAATAAATATTAAAAACATCTACAAAATTTTTGGGAGAAAGTAAAGAGCATGTGGAAAACAACTGAATATTTTGAGGGATTTATTAGGCACACATTAGTTAAACATTAACAAATATATTTAGGGAGAAATAATGTATGGAAACTCCCTAAACTATATTAAATTTTGATAATTAAATTTCTTAAAATTTATCAAATAATTTAACAACAGATCCCTTTTCTCAACCGTAGCTAGCTAGTGATCGTAAAATTATTTTGATCACATATTAAGCACATAATTTTATACGAGTTCAAAATTTTAATAATTAAGCATAAGAGATAAAAAAAAAAAAAACCAAGATTAATTTAATTTTAATTTTTGTTATTTTTTATAACTCGCTAATATAATTTATAACTTGAATTAAAATTCTTTTATTAAACTATTTGATAAAATTTAAAATTTTCCTGCAAAAGAGCTAAAGTTAAGGAGAGAGTCTCTCTATCTTATTTTAATATTTAGCTCATAGATCACGAATTAGTACATAATGATGGTTAAACAAATGAGTATCATGTAGATGTAATACTAATTTTTCATCTTCGTATAATACACATTAGAAACTAACAATGAGCAATTAATAATTCGGAGTCAAAACCACATGTGGTACTGCTTTATGAGCCCATTTTATCCCAGCTCAGTATGGACAAAAAAAAAAAAAAAAACACGTTTGGTGCCGGGATAAGAAAATTTTAATTATACCGAAAATACGCATAAGTTACGATATTAGCAGATTAATTTCTATTTAATTGAATTTAAGAATTATACCGAACTTAAAGAAAATTATATTTGGTAAATTATATAGGAATACGAAGAATAAAAAAAAATTATGTTTGGTTGGATATAGAGAAATAAAAAAAATTGAGGGGATAAATATTTTTATTTACTATTTTGCTCTTTATGATATAATTTAAAATTAAATAAATTTATGATATTAATCAACCTTATATTTAATTTAGATAAATATTAAAAAATTTAAATAATATTTATAATTAAATATTAATTTCTAATATTTAATATTTAATATTTATCTAAATATTATATATTAATATTTAGATAAATATTAATATATATTTAATATTTAATTTCTATTCTGTTATTCGCAGGCGGGGGGGGGGCACCCCCTTAGCAGGTTATCCTAGGATAACCCGCTAAGGAGGGGTTTAGCAATTCCCCCTCCCCCCTCTCCCCAAAAAATAGCGTTTAGGTATAAAGCAATGCTACATGTACACCCCGAAGGGGTGTACATCATACATCTCCACCATTTTAATGGTGGCGATATTTTTTACGGATCACATTAAGTGACCCATCATCACACCCCCACCCTTAGATGGGTAGGGTGTATGATGTACATCCCAAAAGGGGTGTACACATAGCATTTTCCTTTAATAAAACTATAGTTTTCATATTCTCCACGTACAATCCTAATGAATAACCAATATAGAAGTTTAACAAATTCACAAAAATTCTAATCATCCGCAGTACAATCCTAACGATCCAATAAAAATCCCAAACAATTCACAATCCAATCCTAGCAATCTCGAAGAAATTCTAACAACTTATATATATATATTAAAAAAAAAGCGTATAGACCCTACCTGGTGTATAATAAATAATGCATTTTAAACATGAGCACATGAAATACACAAATTTTTACTTTACTATCTATATAGCCTTGCATTTCTATTCATTTCAGAATCTCTCTCCAGAAGATTTTGTAAAACTTACTTATTTATACTAATTTTCATCAAGAGAGTAAACAGGATACTCCACCAAATAGCAGAATATTTATAAGACCGCGAAATATTATTCTGTAGAAAGAGCCAAATACACAGCTAAATTTTGATTGGAGCATAATACTAAATCAAAGATTAACTGTTATATTCAAATATTTTGAAGTTCAGGCACTTATTTTAAAATGCAGCATACTTTCACTATTGAGTGTAGCATGTAATCTCGACACACTGATTGTAATCTCAGCCAAGAGAACCTTTTCTAAAGAGTTTAAAGGAAACTAACTAATTCAAAACCAAGTTTAGAACAGAGATAACTTTTTGGAAAAAAAAAAAAAAGCGAGGGAAAAAAGGAGCATCACTCAAATTGTGATCAATCTCTTTCTCAAGCTAATGATAAATAAAACAAAATGCAAACAGGTTTTGGCGATAGGGCTAGTACCAGAACATAAAGAGAAGTTCAATGTCTGATCTAAAAGTTTCTCTGCGATAAATTGAATACACCTTCAAAATCAGTAGCCTCTCTTCATTGATCGACACAAATAGATCTTGAACCTCTACGCGACAAGGGTGCTGGCTGTGGTAGACTCACTGCAAGATTAATAAATAAATAAATAAATAAATAAATAAATACTGCATCAAAAAGTAAGAGGGAGAAAAGTTCTGCGTCTCTATACTTCGGAAAACTATTAAGCAAGTCAGGAAAAACATAAGCAACGGAGGCTCTAAATAATTACTAGTGTCTCTTTTCCATCATAAAGTAGATTATGGTCGTTAATAAGATAGATCTAAGTACATCATCATCACAAGTTGATCTCTCAAATGAAACAGAGATTTGATTTTAACATTAAGGAAGTTGATCTCAGAGTGAACTGACATTAATTCCTAAACTTGTCCCTTACGACATACAGAAAAAAAATAGCAGAAGAGTCCGTTTGTTTCAATACAAGTGGAGTCTGGCTGGAAGATTCGAAAACCTGTCTTGTTTCATCAACTTGGACAGTGCCGAATAAAAATAGATTAGACCTGATTAACTAGGGTAAAAAACTCATGAATTCTAAGCTACCAGGTAATTATGATTGTGTGTGATACACCTAAAAAGGAGATTCAGGTGAACTACTGAACTTCATCCTTTTAAAGATTAAGGTGCTCTGATGTTTGACCAGTCTCATTACTCTGCATATACCATTCCTCTGGATGGCACCTTGATGTATCAAGATGTAAGAAGAAATTATCTGTACAATAAGCCGAACTGACAAATTTCCCTTCTGTGCCTCAAATTTTCTTTTGCTCTTCGATAAAATAGGAAATTATTGCCAATTAAAACAATTGATTTACTCAATTGTGAATAATTCTTAGTTCAAAATAAGTGATTACATCAATCAATCTACTGGATGATATGTTATAGAAAGGGCTTTTACTCAATAAGAGAAACCAATGGATAAACATTTAGTCTCAGTTGAGTTTGCAAGTGCAAGCAGTAACCACGCAACTATTTGGGATGGAACATAAAACTTGGAAAACAGTCAACAAATAGTGACCATCTCCAAAAAGTAGAAGCAGGCAAGCAGCCCTAACACAGCCTAAATATGATCATATTAATCCCTTTGAGCAAGCACGAAAATACGATTTCCCTAAGATCTTACTCATGCTAAAAAGGTGCTCATCGATTCTCTTTACGTTGCCTAGGAGAACTCTACATCTATTACAAGCTCGGCAACAACAATAATACAACAACAATAAATCTGAGATAGAAATAATGGATACTCACTACTTCCAAACCGGAGGGAGCTTCTTGGTCCTCTTGTAGTAGCGAGCGAGACGATGGATCCTGCTCTCCACGAGGATCAGCCTGAATTTGGAATCCTTATCCTTCCTGTTCCTCTCCAGGTGCTTCCTGATGGCCACCGCCTTCTTGATCAGATGGTACAAATCCTCCGGGATCTCCGGCGCAAGGCCTAAACCACATCAAACAAAACCAAATTACAAATCACAACAAAAACACAACAAATTAAACAAAAAAGAGGTCATTACACCATAATTCTAAAAATATCGTGCAAGTTGCACCTTGAACAGTTGAACTTTAATTTGTTTGTTCCACTTTAGGCCTCAAACTATTAGGCAAATTGCAATAAATCACATCATTATATTCTGCTGTTTCAGCCTGATGAAAGATGACTTAAAGGTCCTTGTCAGCAGTAAATTGAGCATGGAAAAAGTCCCGCCTAACCATCTTCGTGCCATTGACCCATCACAGAAATTCATTACAATTTGAGGACTAAGGCCTCGTTTGGATGCTAGAATAAGTTATTCAATAATAATTTTACTCGGTATAAAGATTTTCTTGCGTAATTAGAAGGTAGGAGTTTGATTTTTGCTCCTTGAAAGTCCTTGGTTTGTCAGGAAAGCATGTTTCACCTACACAGTAATTTATCATATTTTGAAAAAATGAAACATTTAACTACAAATCTAACTTCAAATCACAAAAAAAAAAAAAAATTATTCTCATACCAAATAGGAAATCACTGCATAACTTATTCCGACATCCAAACAAGACCTAAAGTGCAACAGACTAAAGTTAAAGACTAAGGTCCAGTTTGGAGCATGAACATCTTGTTCAACAAATCGCTTTGGTTTATTCAAGAAGCTTATAATATTTGATAGATAAGTGTGATCAAATGTCTAGAATGACATATCATATTCAGACTTCAAATCATTTTCTCAAAATAAGAAATATTATTCTGCAGATGAGATACACCATCCTATCAAATAATGAATGCTAGGACCTTTCAAGGAACAAAAATTAATCAAGTTATATTCGGACACCACTGAGTGGAAAGAGAACTCAACCGATAATTTAAGAATCATTTGTGTAATTTGCGAGAAAAAGACTTAAGAAAGCAATATACCATGAGCCTTGAGGATCCTGAGAATCTTGTTACCGGTGACGCTCTTCACCTGCGGGATGCCGTGGGAGTCACGGAGGATGACGCCGATCTGCGACGGCGTGAGCCCTTTCTTCGCGAACTTAAAGATGTTTTCATCCACCTAAGAGAGCCATGAACACATCAAAGAATCATAAATCTACAACAGATCGATCGTAATAGAGCATTGGGGCATTAAGGAACCGATTTTTGAGAGAAGAAAAAGGATTGATCACCTCCGGAGCGGAGATCTTGAGCCAACTCGGAGGAGTCCTCTTGTAGGGGAGCGCCGAAGAGGAGATACCCTTCCTATGGAGTTCGTCATAGAAGCGTTCAGAGAAAACCCCATTGAAGTGTTCAGAGATTGCGAGAGAGAGAGACGACATACCCGCGGCTGTGCATACGTCCCATGGTGGCGGTTGCGTTGGTGGCGCACGGCGGAGGCGGCGGAGGCGAAGCGGCGGCGGCGGCGGAGGATGATGATGGAGGAGAAGAGAAAACCCTAGAAGTGATTTGGAGAGAAAGGAGATAGGGTTTTCGCAAGGTATATATAGGGCGAGGGTTTGGGATTATATCGAAAATGCCACTCAGATGGACGGTGATGGATCAAGATGCTTGGGTCGATCGGACGGCTGATTCTCATTGGCGGTACTATATAACCGTTTCACTGAAAAAACCTCTATATTATTTTTCTTAAACATTTTAAAATATGTTTTTTATTTTTAATTTAGATTTTGTAATTATTATTACTGGTGTATAAACCAGCGCGACCAATCAAAATTATAATAAAAATTTATAAAATAAATAAATAAATAAATATATATATATATATATATATATATATATATATATATATATATATATATATATATATATATATATATATATAGAGCAATGCTACCTGTACACCCCGAAGGGGTGTACATCATACACCTCCACCATTTTAATGATGACGATATTTTTTACGGGTCACATCAAGTGACCCATCATCACACCCCCACCCTTAGATGGGTGGGATGTATAATGTACACCCCGAAAGGGGTGTACACATAGCATTTTCCATATATATATATATATATATATATATATATATATATATATATATATATATATATATATATAAAACTATAAATTTTGAAAGTAAAAAAAAAAACAAAATCAAATAATCTTCTATACCTTTATATGATTTTTCCTATTTTTTTTTGCCACGTGTCATAATTTTCTTTCACTCTTCTTTTTTTTAATTCTAAATAAATTAATGATAGACTCTTCACATTTCTAATCTTCAACTCTTCTTATTACTAACTCTCAATGAATTAATTATAAATTTTTCTCATTTCCAACCTCCAACTCTTCTCACTCTCTACTTTCAATGAATTAATTATATCTCCCCTTTTTGAGTGCTTATTATATGTCAAATTTAAAAGTGTGAGAACCAAAGTGATATTGGCATAAAGTTTAGGGGCTGATAGTGCAATTTAACCTTTTCACCTTCTTCGTCGTGTGAGCTCGATGCGATCACGCGACGCAGAAGCAAAACCCCTTTCTAAGATTCATCATCATCATTCATCGTCATCTTCGTCATCTTCGTCATCTTCTTCTAGCCGAGCACGCGACAATGGCGACGGCCCCCTCCTCCTCCTCCTCCTCGACGTTCCCATGGCCCCTCTCCTCACTCTCCCTCCCCCTCCTCTCCGCCGTCGTCGGCGCCGTCCTCGCCTTCCTCCTCCTCGCAGACTACTTCCGCCGCAAACGCGCCGAGATCGCCACCATCGCCCAGCCCGCCGCCGCCTCCACCGCCGCTGCCGCCGCCCGAAACCCGCCTCCCTCCTCCGCCGCCGCGAAGAAGCCCCCTCACCGCCCCCATCACCACCACCCCACCGATAAGGTTCCTTCGAACCCTGCTCTCTCTCTCTCTCTCTCTCTCTCTCTCTCTCTCTCTCTCTCTCTCTCTCTCTCTCTCTCTCTCTCTCTCTCTCTCATCCTCTCTTTTCCTCTCATGATCCGATCGGGAATAGCAGGATGGGAACAAGAAGCACCATCCTCTCGATGTCAACACCTTGAAGGGCCACAGCGATTCTGTTACCGCCCTCGCCTTCTCCTCCGATGGCCGGAACCTGGCCACCGGTGAGCTCCCGAACTCGAACGATCTGATTTACTCGTAATTTTGCTGTATAGGATCTTTTTGGGAATGATTATGTATTGGTGTGAGAAATTTTTGTTTTGTAGCTTGCGCGGATGGAGTGGTGAGAGTGTTCCGGATAGATGATGCCTCGAGTAAAAGCTTCAAGTAGGGTTTCTCTCTTTCTTAGTTCTTCTGTGATAATTATCCATTTGTTTGTTAGATATCTGTGGTGATTATTGTAATGTTTAATTGACACTATTTGTACTTACAATCCACACTTCGTATTAGATTGCTGTAGCGGGAATCAGAAATTAGATTCTGATAAGCTCTAATTTCGTGCTTCTACTTACATATAGAGAATTTGTGGGAGGAAATTTACTATAATACTTCTCTTACAGGTATTTCAACGTACATCGGTGCCTAAAGGCCCTAACTGTGTAAAAAGAAAAATTGCCATACTAAAAAACTGTGACTAATCTAGCGATGGTGTCTTCCCATTTGATGATGATGATGATGATGATGATTATACCTTGAGTTGAAGATTTGAATGTGGTAAGAATTGTGCAGGATGCTAAGGCTAAACTTGCCTGCTGGGGCTCATCCGACGGCCATTACCTTCTCGGAAGGAGCAACGTCTGTGGTGGTGGCGGCTCAAGCTTTATCAGGATCCTCATTGTATATGTATGCGGATGTGAGTAACAAGCCAGCAGGGCAACAGGCCAGGATTCTTCCCCCTGACGTTAAGTGGGAGCATCATAAGATCCATGCAGAGAAGTCGGTATTGAATTTAACTGCAGCTTGTGCAACATATGGTAGTGGCGATGGGAGCACGATTATTGCTTCATGCTCGGAAGGTTTGGAACAGCATTTTCTTTTAGACTTCTGCCGTTACTTTAAAACTATGCATTTTTCTGTGAAATAGCTTTCGAGTTGCTTTACTCTTGGAAAAAAACATACAGGTATATTATTGCATTGGCATCAATGAGTCTGCTTGTTTCCAAATTAAAGTTGAAGGTTTTTAACAAAGCATTTCAGCTTATGGAATCATAGTTCATGCGACTCCTTTCGTGCCTGCACAAGTTGAATCATGTTTACTTTGAATGTCTATCCAGACAGACCTCTTGCAAGTTGTGAACCACATGCTAAGCTAGTTATCATACCATAGGAATCGAGAAAGTATATCTAATACCTCACCCTTTATATATTAAATCTAATTTATTAGCATGAAGTAGTTGAACAATCAGGATCTTTTACAGCTAAATAAGGGATTGAAAATACCTATTATGTGGCTCTAGCGTTGCGATGGCCAAGGGACAGAAAGAACCTCTAGACTATATCTGTATCCTTGTAGTTATGTAGATGATAGTCATCTGTATTTTCTGATTCAGAATAGAAGCACTTAGGGCCTTAAGATAATTTGACCACATTTTTCTTTTTATATCTGACATTAGTTTTCTTCTTGAGCATTGTTTTTCACATTCTAATTTACAATCTTCCTATAGATGATTGATATGTTAGGTTTGTAATCAGGTTGACTTAAGAAAACCTGAGTCTCAATTGGCAGTCTAGTATAATCATCAATATCTCTAACTCTAACTTTTACAAGTCAATAAGGAAGGGCCTGTGAATTTTGGCATCACATAGTTCCTTCCTTGACATTTACTTGTGCTTAGGTCAGGTCGCTTTTAGATTAAATTACTTACCTCTATCATAGTATATTTATGGAAAATAAGATGTAGAAATAGACATAGATATTGAGGTATTTGACAATCAGTTGATTCCAAAGAGGTTCTTGACAAAGACTTTGGTTGTGTGATGCTTTAATTATAAAGAGATGCTTAGGTATGCCCAACAGTAACTGAGAGAGCTGAGCTGGGGCGGAAGAAAGTATAGATTGAAAGGGTAAGAAAAAGAAAGGTTTGATCAGATATTGGGAGTGCAGGACATTAAAAATGAAGGACAAACATATTTTTTGGTGCTGAATTTATTTCTCCAACTTTGAGTTGAGTGTGTTGCGTCTTTTTTGTTACTTGTTGAATGCAAAAACTAAGGCATGGTATGTGTGCTTCGGTATCTTTAAACATCACCGGTTTCTTTTTATGATTTTTAGAAAGGACTTCTTTGTAACTAAATATTAGTCAGTCTCTAATCAACTTCAATGACAGGGACGGACATTAAAATTTGGCATGGAAAAAATGGGAAGGACTTGGGAAGCGTTGATACCAACCAGCTGAAAAACAATATGGCTACTATATCACCAAACGGACGTTTCCTAGCTGCTGCAGCTTTTACTGCTGATGTGAAGGTTTGGTTTTCTTTAAAGTATTCTAATTGAGTCTGCATTCTTCACTACCTGTTCGAGCATAAATCTCGTCTTTCAAAATCAGCAGTGCTTCGTATTCTCTATCATTTGGCTGTCAAATACTGATTGGGCTTTTGTACTTGCTGTTTTGTCTTTATGCTAAATTTTTCTTATGGCTTCCTGTAAAATGTGTCTTTTCTCTTTGGCATGACATGTTTGTTTTCATTTACCAACTAAATAATTGCTTCTTATGGTTGATTCAGTTGTAGCCTTTTTGGCTTATATTTTACTGTGCTTTCTCAAACTTGCTTTGGCAAAGTTATACTGCTTTGAATTCCTGGCTGTGCCCTTTTCAGTCTATGCTGAACATGTTCTCTGTTGGTTAGTTTGTAATTAACCTTTTGTTGCTGCCAATTTGTCGTTTAGGTGTGGGAAATTATCTATTCCAAGGATGGTTCAGTGAAGGAGATATTGAAAGTTATGCAACTGAAAGGACACAAGGTACTACACTATAGTCATATAAAATTTGCATCAATTTGATTCAAACTTTTACTTGAATTTGCAATTCTATTTCTATATTTGAGTTGTAATCATCTGCTTTTGGGTTTTGATCAACAAGAGAAATTCAGAACTAGCCATGCAAATGTTGCTTGTTGACAGGACAAATTAATCTTTTTCCAGTACATTGAATTATGATTTGGAGTTTTAGATTTAGACTAATTAAAGGTGTGAACAGATGGTGAAGATTATGCTATTCAGTTTTTTCTGTTCCACTAGTTTTATGCAGAATTTTGGATGGTGAATCTGAAAATGATAAATTATTATCTTTAATGATATTCTCAGTTGGTATGCAGGATCTATGTTAGGCGATTGTTCTCTCCTTTGGTAGGATTTAGGTTTTCAGATGTCTCCGCATCTGAAACACGTAAACCATATATGTTAATGATTTGATTTTTCACCAACACTGTCCATTCTTCTCTTCAGTCCCGTCCCCATAGCTGTTATCCAAGTGACCAAGCTGCCAAACTGCAGTAGAAACCATCAGAGGAGCTCTTGATCACACACTGTCACCCAAGGTGTTCAAGCTGCTGGAGTGTTGTAGAAAACTACATAGCCCTCAATTGCATCAGATGTTGTCATCAAAGTGTTAGGGCTCAAGGAGCATGCTGTAGTACATTCCGTTCTGCCATCAATACCCACCATAGGCGGCTAAGCAAATTGGCTGCCTTGATCCTTCCTGCCATGATTGGCCACCATAGGCTATTTCATGGCAGCGGAAGCCGAACTCTCCCACGGCAGTTGCCATGACCTGTTTTTGAAGCAATGGTTGTGACCATGCGTTGCTGATATTACTATATACTTGGAGTCAAATATGGTATATCGTACTTCAATCTTAAATTTTATTCTGAACTGCAATGATTGCGGTTTGCTCATATTATGAGTGTATACACTCTTCAATGTTTATATCTCTGTTCTGCTGTTAATCCTCTCAATTTTAGGGGGAATTTTTTATTTTTATAGAAGTCTTTGTTGTTAGACAAAAGATATACTAAAAATTCGATTGTGATTAAATATCTAACTAATTTAGTAATAAACACAAATTAGACTTACAGGTAAACGCTAAAATTCAGAATATTTAATTGATCCGGAAACGTGCGTAGCACTGCCCCATGGCGTATTTCCGTCCTTACGTGCGAGATTAACTGAGAACACCGGCCCAAGATACGATCGGAATTTCTCCTCCTGCGAGCACGATCGTGGAGGAGGTTGGCGGAGATTATTTCAACACTCGACAATAAAAAGATTCATTCAAGAAGAAGAAATAAAGTATCATTCATACTAAACAAGAGAAAAAAGGAAGCAATAAATAGGGAAGAGGGTGTGAGAGTCGGACGATGCAACGTTTGACTCCACATTGCTCGCAATTTCTGTGGAAGAGGGAGCACGGAGGAAGCGTACGGAGCGGACGAGCATAATGTCCGTAAATAAAATAAATGAGAATAAATTAATAATAATAATAATAATAATAAAGGATTTTGAATTTTACTTCAACATTTGTTCCTTCTGAAACGTCTGGTTGCATTTTTGTGCAGAGTGCTGTCACTTGCTTGTGTTTCACTCCAAATTCTGAGCAGATCATCACTGCATCAAAAGATGGTTCAATTCAAGTGTGGAATATCAATGGTATGTTCAAAATGCACTGTAGTTTGAGGCAGTGTTTGTACGTTTTTACCGATAATTGTGTTGATATTCTAATTTGCCTTTCACTGATCTAATAATCCTTACCTCTTCTTTAGTTCGATATCATCTTGATGAGGACCCAAAGACCTTGAGAGTGTTCCCGATTCCTCTTCATGATTCAAAAGGTTCTGTTTGCCACTATGACCATCTCAGCATCTCACCAAATGGGAAAATTCTGGCGGCGACTAGTGGTCCGACATTACAATGGTTATGTGCAGAAACTGGGAAAGTTTTGGATACAGCTGAAAAAGTACATGAAGGTTTGTGATGTTTCCGTGTCTTACATGTTTATTATTAGCTTTTTTACGCCTATGTACAATGTCTGATTACCGCATATATTGGTGCTAGAAAGATTTTTACTGCTTGAGCATGCTTACGCTTGTCAAAAATCAGATTAGTACTTAATTAGAGCCTTTCTTCTTCCTTAGTGATTTCTAATTAGTTTTGTTTTTCCTTCGTTTCGCTTTGTTGCGGCGTGCTCTTTTATTTGGTATCTTAGGCCACCTTCCACTTACCAATATTTTTCGTAATTCTCAGGTGACATCTCTGGGATTTCTTGGTCTCCTCTGTCAATTCCAAATGGTAAGCTTAATTGAACTTCGACAGACACAAATCTTCGTCGGCATTAGCTTCAAGACCAATTAATTCCTAGGTGTTGAATTAACTTCTTCTTTTTCAAACTATTTTAGGTGGCGCACCTGCGACCGTTCTTGCCACTGCGAGCACCGACAAAAAGGTGAAGCTGTGGTTGGCGCCGGAACCTAATCCTTCTTGAGTGGTGAACCGTAGTCGGCTTCTACAGAGGACTCAAACCACCTTTTTGTTCTGCGGAAGAGAAAATACCCTAATGATCAGATATCCAAGAAATGGATCTGATTATCCTTCAGAGCTAGTTCTCGCGAGCTGAGTAAATTGAAAGGAAGTGGCATACAAATTCGAATTCTCCATTGCAATGTTGTTGTTGCTCCAGTTTCTTTTCCTTTTCAGTAGTTGGTTTACATCCTCTCACACTTATTAGTTGGTTTTTGACTATTTTTTCAAATGTTTTTCCTTTGATAAAATATGTGTACTAAATTAATGAATTTTATTCTCCTAACAGATGTTCTAGCCAAAAAGTGCTTTTACAAAATTGTTGAGCTTCTGTTTGTTGATTGGATATTTGCTGCTGCTGCTTCATGAATGAAACTAGATGTCCTATAACAACAAAGTGTAGTAGCTACATACATATATATACCATACATCCGGTACAGTGACTAACTGCATGAGCTTGTCAAGGTAGTGGGACCAGATAAAACCTTAGTTCATAGTGTGTTGTGATCACCAATCTCGATGCCGCCGTCGTCGGATGGCTCTCCGGCGGCGTCTGTCGATCCAACGCCGGCCAATTTCTGCGCCTTGTTTGCTTCTTCTTCCCAGTTCATGCACGCCACGAGCACCACCAGCAGTGCCGTGCTTGCGACCGCCCCCACCATGAACCCGATCAGCAGCCCGCCGAGCCCGAGCCTTGCTCTGAAGCCGAGCAGAACTGCTGCAGGCAGCGCTAAGAAGTAGAACCCGCCGAGGCTCGCGTACATTCCCAGCCACGGCCGCGCCGTCCCCCGAGCGATCCCGCCGCATGTCGCCAACGGGAAGTTCACCACCTCCACCAAAGCCATCACCGCCATCGCCTTCCTCGCCCCTTCGACGACCTCTCTGTCATGGCTGAACAGCGCCCCCCAGCGGCTTCTGACACTCGCCATCACCAATCCACCCAAGATGCCAGACAGAATTCCCAATCCGACAGAGACGAAAGCCGAGTTCCGGGCGCTGTTTGCGCGGCCTGCGCCGAGCTCGTTGGAGACGCGCGCGGACGCACAGGTGGCGAGGGCCAGCATTGCCCCGTAGAGCAGGTAGTCGAAGTTGAGCACGACGGCGAGCACCGACACAGCCTGCCGGGCATCCGGGAGCCGCCCAGCCATCAGCACCAGAATCTCATAACACCACCACTCCAAGCAGGTGGTCAGGCAGCACGGCACCGACAGCCGCAGCAGCCGGGCCCACTCCGACAGCCTCCACAGCTCCGACCGCCAATTTCCGCTATCCTCACCACCGCCTGTACTCGTTGCATTCTTCCTCGCTTCGCTGCCTGCCAATACATAAACTGTTAACATGACAGCGACCGCAAGATCAGTCAGCCAGAATGCCGTCGACACGCCCGCAATCCCCTTCTGCTTGGCCAAAAAGACATTGAGAGGTATATGCACGGCGAGAGCCGCAGCCGAGCTGAGGAGAGTCGGAAATGTTATCCCTTGCGCGCTCAAATAGGACTTGAGAGGGCCCAGAAACGCGGTCACGGCGATATCAGGAAGTAGACAAGTTACATACTTTTTGGCGAAAATGGTGATCTCTTTCTGCTGCCCAAAGTGCTTCAGAATCCTCTCTATGTTGAGCCACAGAAAGGTTATAGGAACACAAGCTAGTAGCAGCAGGATTGTTGACATGAGTAGTGTTTTGCGGAGAAGTTTGCGGTTTCGGGCCCCGTGGGCCTGGCCGCAGAGGGGCTCCATGGCACCGCAGAGGCCCGCGAGGACCGAGAAGCCCGTGACGTTGGCGAAGGTGAAGCCGAGGGTCCCCCCGGCGAGCTCCAGCTCGCCGAGCCGGCCGAGGAAGGCCGTGGTGACGGCGGTCTTCGCGAACCACATCAAATTGGTCACAGCCAGCGGGACCGCGATCCCGCGCTGTGACCGGAGCTCCGCGAGTGTCAGGGCGACGCATTCGCGAAGAAAAGAGGGTGAATCTTGTTTCTCCAACTGAGTGGTGGTGGGGCTCTTCATGGCTCTACCTGTTAGCTTTGTTCAAATTTGTTTGATCACTTCAATTCTATTATTATTATTATTATAGTAGGATATATATATATATGAATGATACATGTGACATTTCTATAGATTGAGAAGTAAAAGTAACAGAAAAAGTTAAGTATTTAGTTGTAACTGCTTATGGCGCCGAGTGAGAGAGCATGCCTCTTAAAATGTGTAAGTTGCTCCCTTGAAAAAAAAAAAAAAAAGAAAAAAAAAAAGAAAAAAAACAATAAATAAAAATAAAAATAAAAAACTCTTGCAACTGGAGGTTTATATCCATAGGTAGTGTTTTGTTTTAGAAAACAAAATCTTCGATAATAAGTTCTTATTGTAGTCTTATTATATCACTTTCAAAATTTAAAGTATAAGAAAAATATTTTTTATACATTCTAAATAGAGTGTATATCTCACACTATATACGATAATTTCGAAATGACTAGTAAAAAAAATTTAAAATTTCATCATTAAATGGATAGAGTGTGAATCTTACACTCCAAGTGAAGTGTACTTGTAGCATTGCTTAAAATATAAATAGAACGAAATCTCTTAATCTTACTATAATATTTTGAATGATTACCAGATCTAAGAGATTAAAAGAGTTAGAACGTGCTAGGATAAGAGTAGTCTTAGGAGATAGGTAAAAGGGACGTCACATTTGTTCTCCAAACGCATTTGATTATGGATGAAAATATCAGTTCTCGTTTTTTTGAAACAAACTGGCATAAGTCTCGAACCACTGTTCTATCCTTTTTTTCTGAAACAAATTTGTTTTACTTCAGAACAAATCTAATTAAAATAAATATAAATTTAATTATTATATTAACTCTTTAATTAATATAATATTTTAAATAATCTAATTATTTTATTAACTAATTATCTAACTATTAAATAATTAACTAATTAATTTATTAATTTATTAAATTATTTGTGGTTACTTAAATTTTTAATTAACAATACTCATTGTTAATTATTTTATTAATTAATATTTAGAATTATCTACCACTAGTTAATTAAAATAGTTAAATTATTATTTAATCAATATTTTTATATTAATTAATTACATAAATTATTATTATTTTAAAATTATAATTATTCTTATTTTTATTATTTCAATCTAACTATCCAAATACTATTTTTCTAATTTTCAGAAACAATCTAATTTTTATCTTACTCCTACTTATTATAAGAGTTGTACATATATCAGGAATAAATATTTCTTATTTTTATATAGAATTATAGTAGATTCGAACAAAAATTTTAATTTCTTAGAACCGTGTAATTTAGAGTTTATTTTAATTTTACAGCAGAATATAGTATTATTTGATAAAATATTTTTTAAATAGTACTACAAGAATAAGCGCTATATCAAAATATATTTATAGATTATTTATATGAAAAACGTAAAAGAACTAAATTAGAGCTGTAATTTTTAAGGCTTAGAAATTTATTTCTGCCTTTTATTTTAATGAAAACTTTTGATTTTTTTTAAAAAATTTTGGTACACAATTTAGTAGAAAATATTGAAATTAAGATCAGAAGCTCCAAATAAGACAATATATGCCGTACATAAACTGCTAACTTGATTGCGACATTTTGTAAGAAAGTATTTAGGAAAATACTATGTGTACACCCGTAAGGGGTGTACATCTCACACCCCCACCCATCTAAGGGTGGGGGTGTGATGATGGGTCACTTGATGTGACCCGTAAAAAATATCGCCACCATTAAAATAGTGGAGATGTATGATGTACACCCCTTCGGGGTGTACATGTAGCATTGCTCAAGTATTTATTGCATCATTTTATTTTTAAAATAAATTTTTATTTACTTTGATCGATGCAGCTTAAAATTAGCACTTAACTATTATGGAGTTTAGCTCAATTTTATTTTATCATCTTATAATTTAAAAAGTTAAGCTTAATTATTATATAATTTTATTCTTATTTTACTGAATCAGGTGAAATTAGTCTTTTTCATGTCTCTTTCTTTTGAAAATCAATCGAATTCAATCACTACTAATTAATTAATTGATATACATCAACGATGATGATAGATGCATTCGTTATAGTTGGAGCATTGTTACAAACATGTGCTACAAGTATATCATCATGTGATTTTTAAAATATTATTTTAGTTTACTATTCGATTTGATTATAAATTATTTCGACGAAATAAAAATAAAATTACAGAATAGATAAGTGCAATTGTTTGAGCCGCAGCATGACGAAGTTTAAATATACTAAACCATGTGGGTATACTGAAGTTTAATCTTTTCTTTAATTTAAAAGTATATATTTTTTTAAAAATATAGAAGTTGTTAGATGTATTTACAAAAGAGGAAGTGTCAATTGTGTCACACTAAGATTTATATAAAATATAAGAGGATTAAATTTTTTAATCTGATTTTATCATTTTAGACGGTGATTTGGTTTAAAAGGCTCCGAGGCTAAGTTTAGAATAGTTTTAAAATAAATGATCCTTCTGAACAATGAAGTGCCATAGTTGGTATTAGAGTCAATTACTAGCCGAAAGCGTGAAAAGAGTCTTGACTGAGTCAGGATCATATAGCATATAGATCGCGGTCTATACTGGCTGACGATCGTTATGGATGAAGTACGGTTTTCTATAAAATTGATTAAGACTAGCGAGGAGAGTCTCGCATCGCACTTCTGTGCTTGAATCTGAAGAGTATTTCAAGACTTAAAGAAAAAAAAAAAATGATTCTTCTAAAATTTACAATATATATATATATATATATATATATATATATATATATATAATATGACTAAATTTTTTAATTCAGATATAATATTTTGAACAATAATCAGACTCAAGAAATTAAAAAAATTAAGGAGTTAAGTAATTCTAAAAGGAATATCCTTTAGGAAGTGGGGTGTTACAATTTTTTATTTTTTTTTTGTTTTTTTTTTTTTTTGCCTTTTAGTAGTGGTCTTGAGAGACAGAAGTGAGATGGAATGTGGGGTAAGAGGAAATGCCTTTTTCGTGTATGCCCACTAAAAAGATTTCAGGGATTGTTCCACCATTTTTTTTTTCTTTTTCTTTATTTAAGCTTTAGCACTAAGGACCTAGAATTCCACTCAATTCTTTTTTATAGCTTTTAAGCTCTCTCTCTCTCTCTCTCTCTCACATCCTCTTTCCATCTTATCCTGCTTTCCTACTAATCAAGCATTTGAGTAACTACATACATAGGTCATAGTAAGATACTCAACACATTGCCAATCACTAGTGGTGGCTTTAAAACCCTTCTTTTAAGTACCATACCAAACTCCCTCAACAAAATTATTTTTCTAAAAAATACAAAGACATTTAAGTCGCACAAGTAAAGAGATCTATTCAGTAGCAAGAAAAAGAAGCGTGACAAGTTCCAGTTTTGACTAGAGATGATTAGAGCTAATCAATTCACTTGTGTCAATGCAAATCATCGACAAACAAATAAATTGATTGGCCAGCCTTAGACATTTATAGCATTGATTGGTCCAACCAAAAACAGTTCTATAAAGAAACTTGCTCATGCTCTTTATTGTAAGTGTTAGAATATCTATAATTTGTATAATAATTATTTTGATAGAAGAGAGAGAGAGAGAGAGAGAGAGAGAGAGAGAGAGAGAGAGAGAGAGAGAGAGCTAGATGCATGTTTGGATCAGCATCCTCTCACTCAGAAGAAGCATAAGATATAATAAGTAAGAGCTCCAACTTAAATCTATTAGAAATTTTCAAAGTACAACTCTATGCAGAATAGAACTTAAGATTGTTAAGGAGATTTTTTTTTTTTTTTTTTTTTTTTTTTTTTTTTTTTTTTTTTAACATTATATTATCATAATTGGTAAGAATGTTTGTCTGTTTTCACACTATCAATAACTTTTGAGGACTGCTACCTGTACACCCCAAATGGGATGTACATCCTACACCCATCCCATCCTGGGATGGGTATTCCTCCACTCGTACCATCATTTTCACACTATCAATAACTTTTGAGGACTGCTACCTGTACACCTCAAATGGAATGTACATCCTACACCTATCCCATCCTGAAATGGGTATTCCTCCACTCGTCCCATCGACGGGACGAGTGAAATTCACCCCATCCCAGAATGAAGTGGGTGTAAGATGTACACCCCAATTGGGATGTACATCTAACATTTTCCATAACTTTTTTAGGAGTGTAGGTTACATGTTATGCTCCTCAAAAAAAACAATTAATGAAATAAAACTTTATATACATAGTTCTTCATTTAAAATCATCATCTTTTTATTTATTTATTTACCCATAAAAAAGGAAAGCAAATAAATAAATCCATCAGAATCACAATAGAGGAAAGTTGGCATTTCTATCCTTTTTCTTTTTTCTTTTCTTGTTGGTTGGAAGAAAGGCATTTCTATTATTGGATTCTTAACAAAAATGTTATGCAGAATGCTACAGCCTGTAAAAAAAAAAAGAAAAGAAAAGAAAAGCTAAGACAGGGACTTGTTAGGATTTGCTTTTCTTATCTTCTTCTTCTTTATGAGAACATAAAGTTGGTGATTGGTACTGTTAACTGTAAGATGTTGCAATAATTGGTATTGGTATGAGAACAACTAGAACCCATCATCCCTACATACATATGATTTAGTGCAAAATGTAAGAACTGAGAAGGAAAGATACCACACAATCTGAAACCAAAATTGCGCAATTGACGACGAGTCGAAGCGCGATCGATTACTAAACTCCATGCATCAAAACTATTAATCCCTGTGGCACCAGAAAGATAGTGATGAGATGAGAATTATCAAAAGTAGAGAGTGTAAGAACAAACATACAGAGGAAAGCTTTGGCAACACAAGGACTTTAATGGAGAAATTTAATCACTGCTATCAGCTCTTGCTAAAAAGAAGAAATAAATCACTTTATAGTTTTATTTTCCTCCAAGCCATTCTACAACTACCTGCTACCTACAAACAGGAAGGCGCCAAACAAATACAAAAGATTGCATATACACTAGTATTACACGCGCAGACCCCTTGGCATTCACTCCGCACCCGCACAACCACAAATCGCAGCATTTCCTATTTCTTCTTCTGCTAAAAAGTCACTAGCTAAGGTTTTGGAATGACGAGCGAATCCGCATCGAAAATCCAAATCATAAGCTGTTGCAGCAGCTGTGAACTACTCGGATTCGGAAGAGCTGCTACTAGAAGTAGCAGTGTCAGCTTCAACGGTTTCCTGGGTTTCCTGGCTCTCGCCATCGCTCGAGTGGTTCTTCTCATTTTCTTCTTCATTGCTCGAACGAGACAATGAAGCAGCAGCAGGGCGGAGGATATCATTATCGTTGTCGGAGCCCGAGCCTTGGCCTTGAATGCGCCTCTTCTTTCTGCTGCCGACGCCATCCTTAATATTCACGGCCCGGCCTTTTAGTTCGAGTCGACGGCGCTTGCGGGCCTTGCGCTTGCCCTTGGGGAAGTCTTCACGGTGGGACTCCCCTCCGCTCTTATCTTCCGCATCACCTGTACCCTTGCCTCTGAATTCTCGTCTCTTCTTACCTGAGTTGGTCTGGAACAAAAACTTGTTAAAGAAAAAGTACCAAAATCTGAGATACCTCGAAGCAAATGAACCATAGCAAAATCTGTAGAAATGCCTTCCACTATAGACCATTCTCAAATGGAAACCCCCCCCCCCCTCCAATTTTATTTTTTTATTTAGCTATCTTCAATCCACATCTCAGTTTTGCGTTTTTTGATTTGACATTATATCTATCAGACGAATTAAGGATTCCAATAAAATCAGAGACTTCAATAGCTGTTGGCTGTTAAACTGCTAATAGAACCTGCAGCTCCGCTGAAAACTGTACAGCTGATGAGCTTTTATGGAATCCTCGATTCAATTGATGAAAATGAATCAAATCAAAATGAGCAAAGGTTGAAGAGTGTCAATCGAGAAAATAACTTATAGTTGTGAGTCTCCATACATTTTTAGCTTAGGGTGTGTGTTTGGTTGGCCATAAAATGTACCGAAAATTACTTTTCGGCTTGAAAAATTATTTTCTGTGTTTGTTTAGTGGTAAAAAAAAATTTCGGAAAACTGTTTTTACGGATTTGAGGAAAATGGAGTGTTTTCGTTTTCCGCTGATTTTTGGCCGAAAATGAAAACTAAAGTTGCGTAAAACTTTTTTCATTTATTTTTTTTTCACCGAACCAAACAAATGTGAATTTTTTTCCTTTCAACCAAACAAAAGTTGATGGAAAACTACTTTTTTTTTCTACAAACCAAATACTGTAAACCGTAAAACTTTTTTTCCACCGAATATTTTTTTCCACAGAAAACTATTTTTCACGGTTTTACGCACAACCAAACGCCCCCTTAGGATAAAACAGTCAATCTCAGAGATAACCCAAGATGGACTTGCCCATCAATAGTTAATAGCTTAGATAGCACATCAGAAAACTTAGATTTACTTCAAAAACAACGAGGAAAATGGATAGGCAAACAAGTTATGATTTCAAGATGAACAGGCAGCACATGGCCATATGAGAACATGGAGAGAATAAACCCATCATTAAAACAATAAAAAGGAGGTGGTATACTGAGGCATCAAGTGGCTTTGTGAACAATGATGTCCTTTTGGTCAATAGTGTCATGCATGCTTACCTTTGGGGCTTGATCAATTAAATGCGCCCACTCGCTCCTGTTCCTCAGACAATCATGAACAGCATGTAGATGACTTGGATAAGCATAACGGTCCCCATTAGGCTTCCTCAAATCATTCCAGTGCTGCAATTAGTCAGAACAACAAGTAACAGATAATATGAAATTCAACATCAAATAACCTAGAAGATAAATATTTCTGTAAAATATTTTCTTAAAAATGGAATCTATACCGGCTGAACAGCATCACATAGTTCCTCATATGTTATGTTTCTGTTCTTACTCATGATTTCATCAATTAAACCTGCAAATCCAAACATAAGACCGATGGCACTGGACAAACAACTCAACATCTATATTATCTGTTACACATTCATTCAAAGTGGAGAATATACCTGGCAAAGTGCGAGAATTATAACTACTGTAATCAATTGGGACATTTTCTCTAGGTGAACTGCGAACTGAAGAAACATTCAATCCAGTGGGGGGCACAAGACAGGGTGAGAGACTACTACTACTACTATTAGTTGCACCCTCAACTGTGGTACCAAGAAGACTCTTCTGCATTGATGTGACAGAACCGTCCGTTGAGAAATTTGACTCCTTTCCCAACTTCCTTGACTCGTCGTCAGACTCTCGAGAATTGCGAGAGCTATCTCTTGATCCATCTTCCTTGGTCTTCTTCTTAAAAACCTACCAAGTAAACTAAAGCTACTCACAACAGGAATGTAATCTACTGGGGGAGAAAATGGACTCCCTATAATGCCCGCTATTAAGAAGATAATTTAGGACATGTAACAGACATACCGGAGCATGATCCCTTCCTCCAGATTGCGAAGAGCGTTTTGAGAACACACTTGCACCAGTTGAAGGGGCAAACTGACCACCAACCGATTGGCGCGCACGTGGCACCCTCGGAACTCTAGGAGAGCTGTTCAATTGCTGATGTAGCAGTAGTGCAAGCTGCCAAACAGTGAAACATAAACTGATTAGGCTCAAGCATGAGATTATAGTAGACTACTCATTTCAAAGGAAAAAAAAGAATCACTCTGGTTGCACCTGCTCATCACTTAAGGCAGTGGTAGAATCAGATGCTGTTTGATAAAGAGATATTGAATTATTAAGAACATCTGATAATGATGAAGGTTGAGGAAATGGTTGGTGGACCCTTTCATTTTTCTTGTATGAAACTGAAGATGCTGTTGGCTTTATGTGAGATTGTTGTGAGGTCACTTCATTTCCGGGAGTTCGATCTGACAGTCTCGATTTGGTGGCAGAAGAAGAAGCAGCTCTGCTCATTTGTGATGCTTTTGGCGGGTGCTTTGTGGGTCGCCTCGAATGCTCTTGCAAGCTCTCCTCAGCCGAGACAGATGGCTTCTCTTGCTGTTGTTTGGTTGAGTGAGCACCCTTTCCAGCTGTCGGCAGCGAGATGGAGCTTACTGGTCTTGAGATTGTAACAGCTGAAGCTGGAGCCGCCTTCGTGATGCTTTGTGCTTCTGTTTTTATAGGTTCATCGAGACATGCTGAACTATGCCTTCTTAATTCTATGGGAGTTTTATGTGCTATTAATGATCCATCTGCATCAACAACTCCCTGTTTAGGCGCATTATCAGCTTGTTCTGCAGTTTTGGAAAAATCATGAGATTTGGGCTTGCCAGATGGTAAACAAATAGCAGTACTTTCATGATCCTGTAGATTCTCAGATAATTGGCCTGATGATGATTGCTGATGTTGAGCTGAATTATCTGATCGATCCAACTTCTTATCAGCTTCAACTTCATCCGGGTTTAAATTTAGTGAAGTAACACCATTAGAATCAGGAAGCCAGGGCACATCTGGGAGATCTTGACTCTCTCTAAGATTATTAGTCACTGATTTCAAGCTCTCTGAGTTTGTGGTGCATGAATCTACAGTTTGATTCGCTTCAGAAGGGTTCTCGGTCTTGGGCTGTTTCAGGGCATGAAGGTTATCATAAGTAGATGTTAAGGGAGCAAATAAAAGTTGGTCATTTTCAGTACTCATAACAACACCAAGGAGAATTAAAAGAAAAAACAACAACAACAACAACAATAGCCCAACAGTTAGAATTACCAGCTAACACTTACCGATGCACAGCAAACAAATATTTTTGTGGAAGAAACTATTCCTAGTCTAACAACAGCTAGAATTACCAGTTAACACTTGAAGACGCACAACAGAGGGTAGGAAGAGAAGGTGAGGAAAGAAAAAATATGAGAAAACATAACAGAAACAAAACAATATATAGAAAGTCTCACTAACTTCAATTGTTCAAACTCCCAACATGAAGGGCCTAAAATTGCCCGTAAGATAAAGCATCAAACACCAATAGTCAAACATCAGATACTAGTATGCGACCTTAGGCTACATGAAGGCCGATTAATCAAACTTACCAGTAAGGTTTATCTCCATGATGCACTACTATGCCAACAGGCAGTCGACATAATACAATACGGCAGTAACAGGCATGCAGCACACACCACTATGCCACTAGCAGAGCTCATGCTGATACACTTTGGCACAAAGTTTAATTTTTAATCCCAATATATTCCAATTGTTTTAAAATGTTTCTACTTAATCTTTTGCACTCTAATGAAATTGCTCGGTAATTGCAAAAAAAATCCAAAGACCGATAGAGATTTCACTGGAATGACGTTTAAATTTTCGGGAAACCAAATTACCCCAAAATCAATTCATTGATAATATAAGAATGATGCTTACAATTGATAAAAAAAGATCCGCCGATCCTTCATCATTAATTTCATCAAATTTTCAGGAAATCATTCTGATTAGTGGACAAATCTCAAGTTCATAAATTCAGGGAAACCTAATTTGGAAAGGAAGTTGGATATACAAGAACAACAATTTTAGCACAACTTGGGATCCAAAAGAGGGAAAGGTTCAGATAAAAATAGCCCACCTATTATAAAGGCTGATTCCTATTTACCACCCTGAAGTTCAAACTATAGAACTCCCATTATGCTGCCCATTTTGATTCTCAAGACCTATCATTGAGGCACCACTGAAAGGAAGAACCTGACATGGCGCGGCTCACTAAAATACTTTAAGCATGGGGAAAACCTAAGGCTTATCACTAAAATGCTATAATGTATGGATATAGCCTGATTCCACTAAAAGCAGTAAATTCTCTTCTTTGTATAACGCCTTTCTAGCCCCCATTTATAGATCTACGGAGTGACCACCTTAGACAGAAAAATCAGAAAGTATAAGTTCCCCAATCAGCGTCAATATCCATACATTATCCTACCTCCTTACTAGGTCTAGACAATGGCCGTGTTATGTCAGATCACACCTTAAGTACCATAGTTACTGAGAAATATAAATTAGGGAATATTCTTAGAATGGTTAGGTTCTAGATATATCAACAACTAGAAGGCCGGAGAGCCTAGTTTGCCATAGCAAAATTGTGGGAGGTTACAAACATATAATGGATGCACCAAAGAGACTTGAGGAAAGAATTTGGCTATGGATTGAAAAAGAGTACTCTCCAGCAAAAATATGTTCTCCTTCAGTATCATTGATCTTTGTAGGTGCAATTTCATATCTATGATAAGAAGACGAGTCCCTGGAGGCGAGCACAAAATAACTCTAGGAGTTTACTTCTGTTACGAAAAAAAAAAGGAATGTGCAAATCCATCTAGAAGAAGATAATGGTCTTTGAGTTTTGATGTTCGAAGAGACATTCAAATTCACCCTTCTGACTGTATATAGATTAGACCTGAGAATGTTCCATGCCCGTCAGCATGGTCTGGAACAGACGGCATAGGGCTACCAATGCCAACAGTGCCATCATATAAAAGAGGGTCTGTGCCAAGCCATGCCGCATGCCAAACCATGCCATTGGCACGCCAGCATGCCCCGTATCAATGCACAGAAATCCATGATTAAATCTTTAGAGGTCCAGTATAGACTCCCACTCTCTGAGACATAGAGCTTCCGAAGGATGACAATAGTTAGGTGCAACTTCTGTGGAAAGATGGGATACACAGGACAGACATACTCAGCTCAATACTTAAATTGCAAAAAAAGAAAAAAAAAAAAAAAAAAAAAGAGAAAAAAGACAATAAAAAGCATATTCAGAAAAACCAAAGGTTGAAGAAGCATATGATGTTTACAGAAAAAAAAAGAAAAAGAGCCACATGTTCCATGTAATAATTAGCTTCTAAATGTTTGATAATCAACATTAAGTATGAAATTCCGAGAATGTTAGTTATTTAAATGGAGGAGGAAAGATGCAATGCCTTGTAATATGTTTACCTAAATATTGGTCCTAAAATTACATTGCTACAGAAATTTACTTACGATTTCTTGCTTGAGGATGTTCAGAATCAATAGCAAGCTTTAAGCTGAGAAAATTTCAATCTTGGATGTATGACTTCTTATCCATGTGGGCACATGAGTTAGGTCAACTAGACTCTCTAAATAATACCCAAAGTTATGAATGAAATCATCTAAAAATAACCTCACAAAAAAATGGAAAATTTGCCTCAAACCTTACTATGACCAACCAAAATCAGACTAGCTCTCCACTTACTCTTGGACACTAGTTAATTTGCTAGATGTACCATATCTAACCTAACTAAATTGAGCTGCATCATCTGCCCGAGGAGAACTACTAAACCACAAGAAATTCACTATCAACACTACGTGTTATTTTAGGATAGTAAATCAGTTAACCGGAAAACAGTCACAAGAAGGTTATAATAATGCTATACATAATCGACGACTACAATAAATAATCAGAGGACTAGCATATGCAGCCTCACACCTTAGGGACAAGGTGCATTTCCACAAGAATAGATTCGTTAGGACCGCCTTCAAATGGAGATCACTCTACAGAGCAGGGTTAGTCGGTCGATCATCAAACCTAGTTATCGAGGTTAGTCATAGTCCAAGAGTAGGTTGAGCGACTTTTACATAGCAGTAGTCTATAACTCCAAATCATATAAAAAATAAGTAAACTTCAATTATCTTATCTTGTTGTAATTTTTCCTGCACTGTCAAAATTTTAGATAGTTTTTACGCAGAAAGGCGCAAACAATGTAAACAGAAGACAAAGAGGAATTCAAAAGCTCCATTCATTGGTATTCACTACCAATGCTAGAAATGACACCATACCTCAACTTTGATAGACTCTGTGACTACATACTGTCCTTCCCCACGGAACACATTAGCTGCTGCAGAGACCTCAGCCTTTACAGACTCAACAACATCGACTTTCTCAACCTTCAAAGAAACTTCTGCCGATACTTTTTGATCTACCTGCAGGTTAGCCATGTCCGCTGCAGAAGACGTATTGGTCTGCGAATCTCCATGCATATCAACAACAACAACAACATTTGTTCCTTCCTGCTGAGCAGGGGAACCGGGCTTAAGATCCGTTTCACCCTTTTTGTCCTCAGCCTTCTTTTCGGTAACAGCCGACTCATCAACCTGCAGATTCCGACCCTCGCTGGGAACAGACTTGTTCATATCAATAATAGGGACAGAACCTGTCATATCAAAACAACCACAGAGAGAACACTAATCAATAAGCACAAGTATGGAAGATGCAATAGGGGATTTGTAAATAAATTAGAATACAACCCTCACCTCTTCTGTTGGTATCCCCTGAAGCTCTATCTGTGTTACAACAAACCTTCTTCCTCCCGCCCAATTCCTTCCCTTCTTCCGCAGCCGACGTCTTCTTCCTCTTGTTCGCACTCCTCTCCTTCTTTCCGCAGCTTGTGGCCAACCGATTGCGATTGCGATTGCGCTCCGACGCAGAAGAAGGCGGGGCTGCGGCATCCTTGGAGAGGGAGTAGAGCGTATCGGCCACCCTGTGGCTCGCGTTACGGTCTGTGTCCTCCTGGGACTCCTCGTCCCAGCAGGGGAACTCGCGGTAGCGGAACCCGAACGTCTTGGGGACGTAGCCGGCGCACCGCCACAGGTTGGCGGTGAAGACGGAGGATAGGCCGCGGCCGTAGAGGGCGTGGTCTCCGCCGCCGCCGCCGCCGAGGGCGAGGGCGGGGGCGGGGGCGGGGGCGAGGGCAGGGCCCTGGACGTGGACGCGGTCCTCGAGAGGGACCTGGCCCCAGCGGCGGAACGCGGTCTTGGTGGGGAGTTCAGCGAGGAGCTGCGCCACCTCGGTCTCCTCCTCGTTGTCGTCTCCGACACCATCCGCCGCCGCCGCGGCGGCGGCGGCCACGGCGGCCGGGGAAGTGGGCTTGCAGTTGTGGCAGGCGAAGGAGGGGTCGCCGCGGACGAAGCGGGCGCAGCGGGTGTGAACCCACACGCCGCACTCGTCGCAGCTCACCATCTCCTCCCCGTCGTCGAACGTGACGCCGCACGAGCAATCCACCGTCCACGACCCATCGCCCCAGTCGTCGGAGGGCTCCGCCGCCGCCGTGGGAGGAGGATGGGGGCGCTGCGACCGCCCCTTCATAGCCCTAATCTCGTCCCCCCCCTCCTTCGATCGCGCCTCTCGGAAGGAGAAAAGAAGGGGATGGGCATAGAGAGAGATGAGACGATGAGCGAGCTCTCCGAATGAAACCCTAGAAAGAGAAAGAGAAAGAGAGAGAGGAGTTGCGGTGGGGGGAAGCGATTCGGCGCCGCGTTTCCCCGCAATTGGATTGCGAAGGTCGTCGGCGTAGGAGGAGGAGGAGAGGGGAGCCACGGATCCGAACGTGTTAATGAGCTGTAATTGAGGATGGGTTTTCACGACCGGGTTTACGGTCCGCTCCATTGGATTTGGGACTGGAAATGAACCGGGTCGAATCTACTAACCAAACCCGAAAATCCCGCCAACCGGGTAGGAAACCGAACGGGTTAAGGAAAAAATGTATGTAGACCCCTCAACTATATTAAAACTTTAAGGCTGCCTTTGGTTCGGAAATAAGAAAAATTTAGTTATATCGGGGATAGGTATAAGTTATGATATTAGCATAAATTAGTATAAATTTTTATTTGGTTGGGTTTAAGAGTTATACCGAGTATAAAGAAAATTGTGTTTGGTAAGTTAAAAAGGAATAAGAAGAATAAAAATAATTAAAATTTTAATTTATGATTAAAATTTTACTGATATGATTTTAAATATTTATTTTAAAATATTTATTAAATAAATTATTAAAATTTATATTTTACTTGTATATAAAAAAAAATTATTAAAAAAATTTATCATATAATTTATTAAAATTATATGATAAATTTATTAAAAATTAAAGTTAAAAATTTTAAAAGCTATAAAATTTAAAATTTAAAATTTAAAATTTAAAAATTTATAAATATTAAAAATTTTAATTTTAATTGTCTTAAATAATTAGTTAATTATCTAAATACATAAATAATTAGTTAATAAAATAATTAAATTAATTAAAATATTAGATTAATTAAAGAGTTAAAACAATAATTAAAATTATATTAATTTAATTAAGTTTATTTTTAAATGGGAACAAGTCTTGTTCCAGAAAAAAACTGAAATAATAATTTCAGTCTTATATTAGTTTATTCCAGAATGACGAGAACAGCTGTTTCCATCCCGGCTAAATAGCGTTTGGATATAACTGGGAGAAGATAAGTCCTTATCCCCTTTTCCGCTCACCAAACGGAGCCTAACTTTATAGACCTGAGAGATCATTTATAATAACAAAAGCCGAAGAAGAGTCGATTTCAATATATACTCTAGTGGAGGGTTCTCCATACAATTTTACCAGCAAAATATGGTTCCTTCGGAAACCAGGTAACAATTCTCCTTTCATTATTTGCCCAATCACTCAAACATTCAGCACACAATCAATCAAAAGTTTCCAACAACTTGAACAACCAAACAAACAAAAAAAAAAAAAAAAAAAAAAAAAAAAAAGCAACATCACTCCACTGAGAACTCAAACAGCATGGTGTGCTTGTACTCCTCTCCAAGCACACCCCTGCATGCTTTGCATACACTGCGCCGCCTTTGCCCGCAACGCCATTCACGTAGTTTCCGGTGTAGAACTGCAGGCCAGGCGCGTTCGTCCATAAGTTCAGAACCCGCGAGCTCGAAGGGTGTCCCTCAGCCTCGCCGCATGCCTCGACCCGGATGGCTTCCCCTCCTCGCCGCAGTCCAGTACCCCCCGCCGGGGCCTGGCACTTGGTGGATTCTGCTTCCGATCTTTCTGTCGCTGGTGCAGTCGAACGGGGTGCCTTCGACGGAGATGATTTCGCCGGTAGGGACGGTGTATTCGTCGACAGGGGTTATTGTGCCGGGCCCAGATCTGGATGGAATGTTCGAGAATGTTCCCGGAGTTGTGGCCGGCTAAGTTCCAGTAAGTGTGCTGAGCCAGGCTGATTGGAGTGGCCTTACTCTCGGCAACGGCTTCCATGTCGAGTCTCAGAATGCGGCGGAAGGAAGAGAGCAAGGATTTAAGTATCCATCGGCACGGGCCGTATCTACCGTGTTGTACCGTGCCAACAAGATACCGGCACGATAAAGCTCCCGTGCCGATGACACAGTTCAAAACCCTCTTTTTTTTTTAATTACTAAGTAATTTTTTTAATAAAGTTCAAAATATTTGATAAAGATGCATAATAAGCAATTAAAAAATTTTATTGCTAAGGAAATTAAATATTTCATGCCATTATGTGTCGGCACGCATGTATTTTTTATGACCGGCACTCATCGGTACGGCTCGGCACGCACCGTGCCGGTAAATTTTCGGCACGACACCGTGCCACAGCACTTAAATCCTTAGAAGAGAGTAAGTAGCAGTAACACTGACATCACCAAGATAACCTGCAGCATAAAATCCAAGTTGCTGTTCGTGAGCCTGCTCGTGTTTGGCTCAAAATAGGCTCAAAATGGTCCCACCTCGCTCGTATCCAGCTCTTTCACAATCCTACGTAGAAAAGCATAATAGTGGTTTTTTTTTTTTTTTTTTTTTTTTTTTTTTTGGTTTTTCCTTTTACCTTCCTCTCCATCTTTACTACGGTACTTGAAAGTAATTGATGGGTTTTCGCCATTATTATTAAACTCGGCAACATCCCACAGCACTTTTGTCAAAACCCTTGAGACCACCTGAAATATAAACGGTGCATACAGATAAGAAGCTCAGGAACTTCACTACCATCAGTGCTTCAGCAAATAAGTGTATTGCGAAAGGATAAATAAGAAGATATAAACACCAAATAAGGTGGTCTTTGCAGATTACAATTAATCAAAAGAACAGATACTGAAAGAATCCTGATTTCAAGAGAAAGAACAAAATGAAAATCACGCACGCTCTAAATTATACTGCAAAATAAAGGATGCGCAATTACTTTGCATGGGTGGATTTAGAACTTCTCAGCCAGTGTAAAACCACTATTTTTTCACTATTAAGTACTCATTAGCATGGGTCGTATCCACCGTATCGTATTGTGCCAACAAAATACCGACATGATATAGTTCCTGTGTCGATGACACAGCCCAAAACTCTCTTTTCTTTGAATTACTAAGTAATTTTCTTAATAAAGTTCAAAAAATTTAATAAATATACATAACAAGCAATTAGAAAATTCTGTTGCTAAATAAAATAAAGGCTAAATTACAGAAAATTTCATTGTAATATCTCGATTTTTCACTTTGCCCTCCTGTCTTTTAAAAGCCTACATTTTGTCCCCTCGTAATTACCGAATTGTCTTTAAGGGGCAACGGCGTTAACGGATGAGATAAATTGACGAAAATGCCCTTACCTTATATTGGAGGGAAAAGGTAATGGAGGAAAAGGTAATATCTCGATTTTTCACTTTGCCCTCCTGTCTTTTAAAAGCCTACATTTTGCCCCATCGTAATTACCGAATTGTCTTTAAGGGGCAACGGCGTTAACGGATGAGATAAATTGACGAAAATGCCCTTATCTTATATTGGAGGGAAAAGGTAAGGGAGGAAAAGGTAATATCTCGATTTTTCACTTTGCCCTCCTGTCTTTTAAAAGCCTACATTTTGCCCCATCGTAATTACCGAATTGTCTTTAAGGGGCAACGGCGTTAACGGATGAGATAAATTGATGAAAATACCCTTACCTTATATTGGAGGGAAAAGGTAATGGAGGAAAGAGAAAGGAGTTTAGACTTATTTCCCGTAATTTTTGAAGGGTGTTTTGGATAATCCAATAATATTTTTAAAAAAACTGACGGCTCACTCACAGAATCGTGACGGCGGGTGATAAATGCATATTTCGGTAATTACGAGGGAGCAAAATAATATAGGCTTTTAAAAAATATGGGGCAAAGTGAAAAAACGAAATATTACAGGGAGGTTTTCTGTAATTTAGCCTAAAATAAATATTTCATACTGTTATGCGTCGGCATGCATGTATTTTTCGTGACCGACACTCATCGGCTGACAAATTTTCGACACGAATTCGTACCACGGTACTTAAATCCTTGCTAGGAATAAACAAAAAATTATGCTATGACTCGATAAACATAAAGCAAGAAGCTACATAACCTGTCACAAGCTGTTTTGATGCATGCGATATTTGATCAACAATCCAATGGACCTGTGATATCGCGTCATACCAATTTCTCATTCTTGAAACAGCTAATTACGCCTCCGTATTAAGAGACTTGTTGTATAAGATGATTACTGCAAGATTCTCAATCCTCAATCTCCTGCTCAAAGATTCTAAAAGCAATTAATTCCTTTTCGAGCATAACCTGAGAGAAGCAGCACATATTCGAATAGAGAAGCTACCCATAGCATAAACAAGCTCATCCAAAGATTTGTTTACAATTTTAATGTATCAAAACTGCATAACAGCATTGAGAAATAATCATCAAAATCAGCATAACAGTATAATAGCATATCAAGCAAACATTAGCAAGAAAAACAAATGCACGATAGAGACGAAGCGTTCAAATAGTTGTTTCTCCTCGACTCCAACACTGGAGCCAAACTCCCACATCACATCACATTCAGTTTCATTCTTGTTTCGAAAGATAGTAGAGGATCTTACCATGAAGACTGTTGGGTGGCTTGTTGATGCGCAACGAGTATTCAACTCCGTTCAGAGTAAACTTTCCATTTCTGATTCGATTAGCAACTCGCCCGACAATGCAGCCGAAGTAAGGTGCAGCTCCTTTCTGAAGATACGTAGAAAACGAAAAGAAGAAGAAGAAGATTTTTTATCATCAGGTTGCGATATGGTCCCTAAGTCTTGCACTGTCATCCCTAAGATTGTAAGGCATCCAAAATCTCTCTGTGTTGGTTAAAACTATATATGCAAAACTCCTAGCATATGTCGAAGATTTTGGATAGAAAAAGCACCAAGGTATGATACTACAACATATTAGACAAGTTTAACATCTAATCAAATTATGCGAAAGAGCTCGGGACAAACTACAATTTCTCATAAAGTTCAAGTACTAATGAACATTTCACCCAAAAAGTTCAAGGGTGCCCAGACTAGAATACTATTGATAGCACCAAACAATTGGTGCTATCAAGTTTTCAGCCGTTGGATAAAAAGATATGCGGTTGGGATTATAGTGGTCCTCTGAGATTTTTACTATTTAACCAACCACCTAGTAAACCCTAGGGGACCACTATAATCCAAACCGTAAATTTTTTCATCCAACGGTTAAAAACTTGATAGCACCAATGGCTTGGTGCTATCGATAGTATTCTAGCCTAATTATATATATATATATATATATATATATATATATATATATATATATATATATATATATATATATATATATATATACACACGTATACTTGCATAGTGAATTTTAGCTTTCCTCATTGCGCAGTTTATTACAAAAGGAGGGAGAAAAAAAGAAGCATGGGTGTATTGGATGTTTTAGGTTCTTCTTGATCTCAGTATTTCAGATTCATCCATGAAATAAAAAAGCCAAAAATGTGGAGACCTTATATCTGAACTATAGTGCATTTTAAAATAGGTAACTGAGTTCTAAAAATTTTGATTTCACTCCTCACCTAATATTTCTTTTGATTTCATAAAATTCCTCAGAAATTTTTATCAAATTCTGATAGAATTAAAAGGTGTACATTAGAGAAATCGGAAAATATTTAATCAAATAACAAACAATTTCTGCCTAAAAGGTTAAAAAATATCAAAAATATTCTGACAAAAATATACTTAAGCATACTGAATGGTAAAATAAAGAATGTTCAAAATTTATTCTCTCATCTCAAAATGCCCCAGAATTCAGCGAAGTTCCATGCCTTCGTTACCAGTAAGATATGAACAGAAATGTGTCATATTCATGTTTCAATTTTTAAGAGCCATATATTTTCAAATTCTATGCAAATCAAGAATTTAAATGCTGCGGCACGGTGTCATGTCGAAAACTTGCCGGCACGATGCGTGCCGAGCAGTACCAACAAATGCCGGTCACATAAAATACATGTGTGCCGATACGTAATGGTATAAAATATTTATTTTTTTTAGCAACAAAATTTTTTGATTGATTATTACGTATTTTTATCTAATTTTTGGACTTTATTGAAAAAATTATTTAGTTATTTAAAAAAAAAAAAGATTTTGAGCTGTGTCATTGGCACAAAGACTGTATCGTACTGACATGATACGGCACAGTAGATACGGACGGAACCGTACTGATAGATACTTAAATTTTTGATGCAAATGTAATCACGAGGGGTGTGGAATTACTAAGGAAGAACATACAATGTACGACTACATGGAATCGAATCCAAGAACCACATCCGTGAGATTTCCTGCAAATTATTAGGGAAACAAAACAACCAAAGTTTGTCACCGTAGAAATGGAATCGATACATGCACATGTTACAACAAATGAAGTATTGCTGGGTTCAACAATATGTTGAAATTTTTTTATTTGAGGGGATCACTGTATACCGACCGTCTCTAGCGCAAATGACAAAGAGTTTGATGGTTGGTATATAAAATTCTAAATTCAAAGTCTAGTGGCTCAACATTTCTGACTAAATTTATTAAAAAAAAAAAAAAAGAAAAAAAGAAAGAAGTAGGTAGGATGGTAACTTTCTCACTCCAATTTTAGTAGTAGTAGTAGTAGGTTTAGGGTTTAGGGTTAGAAATGACTTAGGGCGTCGGGGACGAGGAGGGAGGTGATGGTGGCGCCCCAGTTGCTTATTTTCACCGTTATGCCTCCGAGGTGGCTCAGCTCGAACAACTCCGCCGAGCTCGTCTCGCACCGCTCCGCCATTATCAGATCGCCGAATTTTTTTTCCCGACTACTTAAAAAAAAAAGAAAAAAAAGAAAAATAAAAAGAGGTGGGACAGCCTGCAAGTGGGGGTCCAGCAAGGAGGGACGGCTGGCATTCAATGATTCAAACGACACTTGACAGCAAGCAGCAATGCAAATTGTGTGTGCTACTGTCAGTCTGCCATTGCGTTTTCAAGATCAGTAATTAGTCATTTTCTTGCACGATTAAAATTAAAATTTTAATATTTTATCCAAAAAAAAAAATGATATTTAGATTTGAATTCGGTGACAGTACTATTAATAATACATCAAATCTGCTTCTTTTTTTTTTTTTTTTTTTTTTTTTGCCTAAAAAAAATATTTGATATTATTAATAATATAATAGCTTCATTTCGAGTGACGGATGAAATTCAACTGTAATATATACACTCCCAAGAAGATGTACACTTAGTTTTTCTCTTTACCTACCTCTATGGGTGTAGAGGATACACCCCACCCATCAAAGGGTGGAGATCTTTCCACCCATTACTTCGAAGTGATGGATAAAATTTATCTCACTCTAAAATAGATGGGGTGTATGATGTACATCAAGCATTTCACTTTAATTTTTATACTTTAATAATATAATATTTATAAAATTTAAATATAATATAATATTTTAAATATATATAAATATAAATATAAATATATATATATATATATATTGAAAAAGACTAATGCGAAAATGATAATGAGGGAAGAGGGAAAAAGTGCTTCAGAAATAGCAAAAGTAGATAAGAAAGCCAATGAAATGTGGTTCAACAAAACAACATGTTCGATAGAGCAAGTAAAAAAAAAAAAAAACAAAAAAACAACAACAACAACAACAACTACAAAAATGAGAGATTACATGAAATATATATATGATACTCTGAAATGAAGGAAAAGATGAATAATGAATCGGAATAAGCGCAAACCGAAGAGCACTAGAAAAGATTTATTCTCAACGACTGAATTAGGAGGTAAATGTAAGGATTCTCAAATGCCGTGGAATCAGTTAGTAGCAGGCGGCTCCGGAGCCTTGGCTTCTTCCTGCACTTCTACAGCCGGCGCTGCGGCGGCGGCGGCGGCTGCGGCGGCTGCGGCTGCTGCGGCTTCGGGGGCGGCAGCAGGTTCTCCCTTAGGGGAAGTGGGTTTTCCATTAGCAGCAGCTTCTTGGGCAGCAGGAGAGGCTGGCTTTTTTCCATCTTTGGCATCTTTGGCATCTTTGGCATCCTTGGCATCCTTGGGCGGGGCAGGAGCAGGAGCAGGGGGTGGTGGGGGGTTCATGTGGGGGGGCGGAGTGTGCTTGAGCTTCGACAAAACCTGGCGCATTCTTGATAGGTCGGTGGGCTTCCCGGGCTTCGGCCCCTGGATTACGACAACCGATGGCTTCTTCTCCTGCTCCTTTTTCCCTCGCCTCTTCTCGAAGCTCGGCACTTCATGAGGGACGAGCTCGGCAATGGCTTTCCAGTATTGCTTGTCGGCGGTTGCGTGGAACTTCTCTTGGTTGGCCAGGAACAGCTGGGGAAGTAATTAGGACGAAACAATTGCTGTATGTGAGAAGTGCAGTGCTGTCTAAGCAAAAGTTGATCCAACTTGAGCCAACATCATTTTACTGAGAACTACAAGTCCATGAATAAATTGTACGGACACAACCTGATCTAGTGCCGTGCTTAGGTGAAAGCAAGGATTTAAATGCCGTGGCACGGGGTCGTGCCGAAAATTTACCGGCACGATACGACACGGTATGTGCCGAGCCGTGCCGATGAGTGCCGGTCATAAAAAATACATACGTGCCGACACATAATGGCATTGTATATTTAATTTTTTTAACAACAAAATTTTTTGTGACCGGCACGGCAACAAATTGCTGTACGTGAGAAGTGCAGTGCTGTACATCTAAGCAAAAGTTGATCCAACTCGAGCCAACATCATTTTACTGAGAACTACAAGTGTGACGCCCCACTTTCCAGGGGGTCACCCATCCTAGAACTACTCTAGCTCTAGCATACTTAACTCTCATGTTCCTCTTGGATCTTGATACCATCCAAAATACTATAGCCGGGTTAGAGATTTAGTCCTATTATATCATTTATATATAGGACTAATCTAAATTCCGGAATGTCACAACAAGTCCATGAATAAATTGTACGGACACAACCTGAACTAGTGCCGTGCTTAATTAGGTGAAAAGTATTGATGAGTTTGAACGAGTTCTTACCTTCTCTCTTTCTCTATTGTTGGTCTTGTTGGTCTCACAGTTCAGCTTCCTCTTCTCATAGAAGGCTCTCTTGTATTCATCAGCTTCGGCGATGATTTCGTTGCGACGCTCTCTCTCTTTCCTCTCTTTCTCTTCCAGTTGGATGGCATTTTGGCTACAAAATGAGGGGGGAGAGAAGTTATTTTATTATGGGAATATCAAACTAATTTTAAACAACAAGGAGGTTTGACAAATACAAGTTTACTGTAGTCACTGAGAGTTCAGGCAATTACAGTTAGATGAGCCAAAATTGGCAAAGTTGAAAATGTATTTGTATTGAAAATGCAAACAGAATTGCAAGACGGAGGAGCTTAACTGGGAAAAATCAACTCAATATGGCTTGCTATAATGTGTGACTTAATTCTTAGTTTGGTTCGAATCCAAGAATTAGACCTAGTGTATATGGAATATGTGCAAAACATCCAAGATTGTTTAATACCTTGTTGAACTTGACTATATGATACTTAGCATCGACTAAATACTTAGCATGTTAAAGGTTGCAAAAAAAGTACAAGAGAGGGAAAAAAACCTAAAGGAGCTAACTACTACGGTGAGACATTAGATTCATCAATCAATTTGCATGGATATAATCTATATGCTATTAGAACTATCTAGAAATTAAATTTTAATAAATTTTCGATATTATTTGTCAAGTGATCAAAAAGTTTTGAAAATAACTATTTTAATAAATAATGCGGCGCGTTTGTAAATTCAACGATACAGAACAATCCAAATTAGATAAAATTTTAATAAAAAATTTTACTTATCATCGAGTGCAAAATTAAAACTTTTGATTTGAAATGTGCTTTTTATTACTATTTTTTGTAAAATTTTTATCTTCAATCGTTCATTTTTTTAGACCATTTATTTACTAAACAAATAAAATCAAAAATTATAAAATTTAGTTTCTAAATAATTTCAACACTGTAGATTATATCTAACGAAATCTATCGCCAAATCGAATATTCCATCATCAAAAATAATTTAAAAGTATGAAAGTCTTAATATTTTCGAAAGCATACTAGTCTGCGTGTCTTGACTAATAAAAATATCGATTAAGAAACAGAATATTCAAAGAGGTTATAGCACTCCTACAAAAAAAGGTTAAAAAATTATGTTAACTAAACTTAACATGATAACAACAGTATAATTGTAATGGAATAAATATTTGCCACAAACATTGTAGGTGGACAAGTAGAAACATGCCTATACAGGACTCATTTCACTATAGAACATCTTGTCCCCTCCCATGTTAACATCTATTTTGTTTACTCAAGGGCAATAAAGTAACTAGAATTATATAAATAAGTAGAGCTTATATACTTTCAAAAGCATAAGTCTAATTATACTTATAAATTTTTTATCAGAAAATTTGTATTGAAATTTGTGCTATTATATTTTTTCTTTCTCTTTTTTTAGTTGACTTTACAATAACACAAATCTCAATACAAATTTAATAATAAAAAATTTACAAACATATTTAGGCTTATACTTTTGAATATATATATATATATATATATATATATAGCATAGAACTAGTATACTCTTATGAGTATAAATTCCTTTATACTCATAACTTTTTAACCATTAAACAAAAAAATATGCGGTTGGAATGATAGTGGTCCTTCTAGGATTAACTAGATTGTTGGTGAAATAGTATCAATCTTAGAAACTAATATAATCCTAACCGCACATTGCTTCATCAAAAAAATAAAAATGTATAAGTACAAAAATTTATTACTCATCACAGTATTGTAGCCGGACTATATATATATATATATATATATATATATATATATATATATAATCTCAAGTCACTATCACAGAATAAAATAAAAGCAAAAACGTATAAAACTGATCGCAACTACCACCAGTAAAAATGTATAAAATTTATCACAACTATCACCCAATAAGATCTAACTATCTACTCTTTACAAAAATTATACAAAAATTATATATATATATATATAACCTCAAGTCACTATCACAGGATAAGATAAAAGTAAAAATGTATAAAACTGATCGCAACTATTACCCAATAAGATCTAACTATTTACTCTTTGAAAAAATTATTTTACTATCTAATTTTTTAATATTTTTCATCTGAGCTTGTTAGTTATTCTTTAACTTTAAAATTTGAATTCATCCGTTATTTTTACGAATTTAATTAATATATTTTATTTAATACACGTAACTATAAATTTATTAAAGTAAATAATTAGTCTAAATTTTGTATTCAAATTGAAAGATGGGATACTAAAATCAAAATTTTAAAGTGCTGGATAGTTGAATCAAATCGGTTAGTTCAAGTAAGTTTTATACATTTTTACCTCAAGATAAATTACAATGCAGGTGAAATGCATTATGCTGAGAAACCATGACTGCTACAACACTAAAAGCAAACTTGTAAATTGCAATAGCAGACAAGTTATCAACTGCTAAACTTATTTGGAGATTTTAACATGCTATTTAACACAGCTTACCCTGATCTTACAATTTTCTACTATGAATAATATATATATATATATATATATATATATATATATATATATATATTGCAGCTTTGCAAGGAGGAGATCGCCTGGAACGAATGGAATGATCTCTGATCTATGCGTCTCTACAAATCTTAATAATAATTGGCGAGAGAAATTAACTAGCGGAGATGTACAAATCAAACACAGATCGAATGCATTCGAATAGAGAAATGGAAGAGAACTCTATATATGTATCATGAAGATCGAATAGATGATCTGATCTAGAAGGGGTCAGAGGAAGGGTTTCTCACCGGCGCCATTCCCTGAGGACGAAACCCTCCTCGCGCTGCATCTGATCCAGATCCGGAAGGATCGGCCCGTCCGAGGCGAAGATCCCGGCGTTCATCCCCTCATCCTCCTCCTCCTCGTCGCCGTAGCCCTTCCCGTTCGAATCCGCCATCGTCCCGAACGGGGACGGCGCCGAGGTTCCGTATCCATGGATCGGGCCGGATCCGAAGCCGTAGCCCTCGGGAGACGTCGGCATGGATCCTCCTCCTCCTCCTCCACCGCCGCCGCCGCCGCCGCCGCCGCCGACGAGGTCACCAGGGAAGCCATTGGTGGGCTCCACAGCGGCGGCGTAGTCGTCGTCGTCCTCGGCGGCGGGGGCGAAGGAGGAGTAGGCGTCGTAGCCACCGTAGCCGTCGTGCTGCTCTGCCGCTGCCGCCGCCGCCGCATCGTCGCCATCGTTGCTGAAGGTGTCGAACGCGGTCGACATCGCGAGCTCTCTCTCTCTCTCTCTCTCTCTCTACAAATGAGGCGGTGTACAAATGTGTAATGAGAAGAGGGAGGGGAGGTTGGTTTGACCACAAATTTTCCACGGAAGAGGAGCCGGGGAAACGCGTTTCTTCTATAGCTGTGGGAATCGGGTGTCGAGGTTGAACTGTTGAGGGACCATCGTTTCCCCCTGGGGCGGGTAGGAAAACAAAGCAGGGTAATAATTGGAGTAACTTTACTTCATGGAAAATGCTAGATGTACACCCCAAATGGGGTGTACATCTTACACCCACTCCATTCTAGGGGTGGGTAAATTTTACTCATCACATCGAGTGACGAATGGATGAATATTCATCCTAAAATGGATGGATGTAGGATGTACACCTCATTTGGGGATGTACACCTAGCACTACTCTTACTTCATTCCTCAATGTTGTCACATTTCAAATTTACTAGCGCAGGTAACAAAATCGAATTTTTTTTTTTTTTCATTAACTATTAAAATAATTTTTTAAAACACCATGACTTAATAGTATTCTATAAAAATGATCTTTTAAATTTCACAGTCACAGATAAAAATGCAACATATAAAAAATTCTTTAATTCTTCCCTGAGAATGTGGCTGCGTTTGATTCGGATATAAACTAAAACTACTTATTTTCAGAAATATGTATAACTTCAGAAATAAGCAGTAATAACATTAATATTTATATTTAGATGAAAATTTAAAATTAATTAATAAAATAATTAAATTAGTCAAAATATTAAATTAATTAAAAAATTAAAATAATAATTAAAACTGTATTTATTTTAATTAAATTCATTTTCAAAGGAAAACTATTTTCATCCAAACTAAACACATTTGAAAAATAAAACTAAAATAAAATCTTATTTCAGACCTTGTTCTCAAAACAAACACAGCCTTAGTGACTAGGGTCAACAGAAAAAAAAAAAAAAAAAAAAAAAACATCCACAATTTTTTCCCTTCTGGAACATCAAAGTATATATATTAACTAGGAACATTGAATGCAAATGTCAAATACGTATCAGATGAGTAATAACATGAATTAACCCAAAACATTACTTTTTCTTCGCTCAATAACACTACTCAGAAAAAGTTGAGAACACCTCACAAACAATTAATTTATACAACAAAATAGTAATTACTCTGGGTCTTATTCAAATTTTTCAACACGTTGCGACACGTAAATAAACTAATCAATCCACCAGAATTACAATAGAAGCCCTGCAACTTGATTAATCACATTTAACTTGGAAACCTAAGCAAATTCACACTTTTTACCAAAGAGAAATATACATATATACCCCTTTCAAAGTTTTCTATTTACTCATTTACCCCTGTAAAATCTGAATGTTCCTAGATGTCTCTCAAAATCTAATTTCTTACATGCATGCCCTCGTGCTTGAAGAAATGCCCCTCTTTGAAATATTTGTTCTAATATGAAACCAACTTCCCTTATGAATTGGATGACTCCCCAGATCTAGGGTATTTTTGGGTAAGAATCCACACTTTGAGGGGTATACGCGAAATTCAAACTTTGAAAGGGGTAACTTGCAAATAGTTGATCTCATAGGGGTATATATGTAAAAGCGCCTCTTACCGAAATTATTCTAAATAGAAGGTGTCTTAAACAATCACCCACTTGGTGGTGCAATGGCCATATCATCTACTGTCCCCCGGACCATAATTTCCGTCGGTTTTAAGCACACTCTTATCTGCTCATGCCCTAGCTGGGCTCTCTCGTTGTCCCCGAAGCCAAAAACAAGGCCCCTATTGGTTACAGCGACGGTGTGGTACAGTCCGGTGCTGATCTGGGACACATGGTGAGAGCGCAGGTTGTCGAGTGCCCGCGGTTTCATGACTTTGTCCGAACTTCCCCGGTCGGAAAACCCTAGACTTCCGAAGCCCATCCACCCAAAAGCATACACCAAGCCCTCATCAGTGAGAACAAAAGTTTTCCTCTTCCTCGCGCATACCTGCCCATGTTGAGAAAAATCAGAAACACACAACAATGTGACAGCATATAATCTGTGTATTCTGCCGTCTCGGGCAATTAAAAACTTTCAGGACAAAAAAGAAAGCTACAGGAAACCCCGTGAAAATATTGCGTTCGGGAGGGGAATCCCCCTCCCTTCTTGTCTTCAGAGAAAGGAAACATTATTCAAACAGAAACTCTAAGGAAGCAATATGGGTGTGGCATTCCAGTACACATATGTTTAGTTTAGTAGAACATATTTGGTACTTCAAAATTTTGCGATGCAAAAGCACAAGTGTTAGCAAAAGGCAGTTGCAAGGACAAGCAAATATTTTCAGTTCACACAATTCAAAAATTTGAAACCACTTTCCCTAACTGGCAATGAATATGGGGTATAACATTTGTTATCCCAGTTATGGTAAGGACGAGCAAATGATCAAGTGATGTAATTATCTACAGCCCGAGCAGTACAAGACATTATGTGACGCCCCACTTCCCAGGGGGTCACCCATCCTAGAACTACTCTAGCTCTAGCACGCTTAACTCTCATGTTCCTCTTGGATCTTGCTACCATCCAAAATGCTATAGCCGGGTTAGAGATTTAGTCCTATTATATCATTTATATAGAGGACTAATCCAAATTCCGGGGTGTCACATTCCTCCCCCCTTTAAGCCCTGACGTCCACGTCAGGCTCAAGCACACTCACAAGCACCAGGCGATGTGAGACTCGTCTCGCTAGCCTTAGCCGACCTTGTGGGGAGCTACACTCCACCCACAACGGTCATTAGCCGGGGAGCCTCGCTCTACCCGCTATATAACCCTGGCTCAGCCGAGACTCATCTCACATTTCCGGCTGGTGAATGGCTCTGATACCAACTGTGACGCCCCACTTCCCAGGGGGGTCACCCATCCTAGAACTACTCTAGCTCTAGCACGCTTAACTCTCATGTTCCTCTTGGATCTTGCTACCATCCAAAATGCTATAGCCGGGTTAGAGATTTAGTCCTATTATATCATTTATATAGAGGACTAATCCAAATTCCAGGGTGTCACACATTATCATTTCCTGCACTTCCATAAATCGTTTTAGTAATTTAGGTAATACTACAAACATAAACTGCAGTACTAATTTATAAGCATTGTACCGTTTAGATGCGTACAACCAAACCCTCTGTAGAGTCAGCATTTGGCATAAACAATTGCTATTTATTATTCTAGTTCCAGCTTTACAAATTTGCTGATTTATATTCAATTCATATGCCATCATAACACATTCAGAATACACATGTCAACCATAGTTAAGGGTCTTAAAACTTATGTCATTAGCTGATCAGTTATGCGATTTCTGTTTTTCTCATCCAGCTTCATAAATTCTTCACAATTCCAAGAGCTGAAAGTAATCACATATATAAAAAATTTTACAAACCTGAACACCAACTCGGTCTTTTAGGCTGGCTATCATTTCTGGGCTAGTTTTGTCATTCTCGTCGCCATGACCAAGGGCTCCACAATAGCCTCTACCCCATGTATAAGCCTGGAAAAGAACAAACGATCACACTTTTACAAAATAATACACTTGAGTAGGGAAGTCTTTCAATTCAAGCAGGAATTGATTTTGCATTCCAAAATTTTTTGAGGGGCACATCTGTAAGTGCAAGGCTTTGAAAGGGCATATATGAAAATTCACATTTTATACATGCATGAAAGCCCCTAAATAAAACTTACATATCCACTGGAATCAAGAGCTACAGCATGCTCATCACCCGCCGACACACGAACCACATGAATGTTCCTCCTCTTAAACGATTGAATAGCACGCGGAAGGAGCTCATTGTGCTGATCTCCGTGTCCTAGGCAAAAGTTGGTGCAAGAGCCAAAAGAATGAACCGTCCCATCGTCTGTTACAGCAAAGGTATAGCTCACACCAGCCGCCACCTGTGCCACATGGCCCAGGTCTTTGAATAGTTCAACAAGCCTGGGAGTAGGCCGGTCCACTGTGTCCCCATGGCCAAGTTGGCCGTGAGTGTTACTTCCGCATGTGTATACTTGACCTTCTGTAGTGAGGATTACAGTAAAACTTAAGCCAGTAGCAACCTGCAAATAAAGAAGAAATAAATTTGTTTAGATATGATAGTAAAGTAACAAATACAGTACTTAATGCGGTAATCAATATAAAGAAGGTAAAGCTGATAGATCTTAAATATAGTGCATTTGAACTTTAAAAGTTTAGTTTACTAGCTAGCCTTACAGTATGTTTAATAATAGCACTTTTACGTTAAACAGTATTTGTAACTTCTCTGACATTACTTAACAGAATATTCTATATCGCTTTTGATAAAAACTGTTAACTTCTGACAGTAACTGACAGAAATTTTTTAAATAAAAAATACTGAAAAGTTAGATGTTAAAATCCAAAATTTTAAAGTCTATTCACCCATTTTCAAAATGCATTATGAATTAGTTAAGGGCCATACCTTTCTATGTTTAAAAGAACTTTAGAAGAATAAGCGAGACATTAAGTTTTGTTTTGACACTTTCAAATGAGAAAAAAAAAAGTAATTCACTGAATAAGAATCCTTCTAATTACAACTGTACAATAGTATCGGGTTAGCAACATTCAGAAATGTGACATAAGAATCATTCTGCACTATGATTAGTGTAGTAGTAAACAAAAATAAGTGCATATATAAGCCTTCTTAGTAGTACTAGGATTGTTTGACACATTTCAATTTAGCGATAATAAAGTACATAGCCAATTTAAATTGTTTGTTACAGTTGGTTGGCACTAAGTTGAAAGAAAAATCAAGCATATACCAACCTGCTTGCAGGCAATCCCCTTTAGTGCTTCAACACGAGTGGGCCTGAATATGGTGCGCCCAACTTCCCCATGACCACAGCAGAATGAAGAATTATCACCGCAAGTGAACAGCTAAATAGAAGAAAACTATTCATCATCAAATAATCAAATAATCAAATAGATAACGTTTGTATGGGCCTAGTATTGAGATTTAGTCCATGAACTTGTCAGTTTACACTTTAGTTAAACTTTCTCACATATTACAATACCATGCCTTACCATTAAAATATCCAACCTTACCTTGCAAATAACCATTGAGCAATGCTATATGTACACCCCAAAAGGGGTGTACATCCTACACCCTACCCATCTAAGGGTGGGGTGTCTTTTAGGGGTCACTCCACACCCCACCCATTAGATGGGTGGGGTGTGGGATGTACACCCCACAAGGGGTGTACAAGTAGGATTTTCCTTAAGTAAAAGAGTTCATGGACCAAATAGCAATATCAGTACAAAACAGAATATCCATACATGGAAATCACAAGTGTCAATTAAATCTCATCAATTTACAAACATTAATTATACCTCTCCAGACTGCATAATAAATGCTGCATGGTTCTGAGAAGCAGAAATGTGGATCACGCGAGAAAGGGATGGAAAGTTAACACGGCTAAATGCCACGCACTGTGTTGTATCTTGACCATGACCTAGCACTCCACATAAGCTGGATCCACACGAATAGACTGAAGAGTCGTGAATCAAGAGCGTATGATATCTTCCTGTGGCAACTTGCATCTGTACACATAAAATAAAATGTTAAGCAACAGGTTGATGTGGTATAATTTTCAAGGGAAGAAAAACGTAAAGAAAGAAAATGGTCATTTTTGTTTCCGTATATACATACGCAAGGAAAGATATTTTGGATGTGCTCATATAAGTTTCCTTGTTCAGTTCATTGTTTACATTTGATACAAAAAGCAAGACGTGAAAGCCATTCAATTTAGAAAATCTCGAATGCAACGATATGACCGCAGAGCACCATGTTTACAACTTCGTTAAACCTTTCGCCTTCATTTCTTCAACTCGTGCAATTTTATAAACTAATTTCAGAATGAATAGAATGGCAGAAGTACTATCCGAAGCGTATGAGTATGAACTAAAAAATCATAACTAATCATTAACTGTAACATAAATCAAGAAAGTGAATTTGAAAGCTTTAGAAATCGTAGATCAGCAAGTACAGCTTAATCATATCCTTCAACGAAATTTCAGATCCCAATGAATCAAGAAAGCTTTTTATATTTATCTTAGAAATCTAGCAATATATCTAGGAAAACAGTTGTGTGGGTGGAAGAAAATTCCCTTAGGGATTTATAAGATACCTCAAGAGCTCTTCAATTTTCTTGCAAGAGCTACAACCAAGTAAAGCCAGAACGAAATATCTAATTAGTATTTAGTAAGCAGACGATAACTTGAGATCTCTACTACTTTCTTCTAAGGGATAAAACTGAGAAAACCACAATGAAGTTTCTATGATTTCACGAACATCTTAATCTTCCTTCAAACAAAGACACATTTTCAGTTGAATGCTTTCATCATTTGATGTTTCAGCATAAATTGAGCTGCAGTGTAACTGTGTAACCAAAGATACCTCAACATATTCAAGTCGGTAAGCATGCCCATGGCAAAGATTAGCTGTCTGGAACAAATACATAAACTGGAGATGTAAATTTGCAGTGTAAAATTTTACTTAACATGCGAATAGTTTATTCCAAAAGCAATGTTGTACCATAAAAATTGTCATTCCTGGGTCCAATTTGCATTCAGATGGAGAGACAGAGAAAGAAATATGCATTTCTAACAGCAAAATCAATACCAATAACTGAACAGACGTTCTTAAGGCATTGTTGTCAAATAATATACTTTTTGTGAAGGGAGATGGTTCTGAGTAATGGTAGCAAACCAATACACAGTAAGCATGGAGTTTTTTACTTTTTTTATCATACACTATCAAAAGAAAATACTTAAACGGTACTGTTTGCAGTTATCGGAGAAGAGTAATCACCCAAAAATGCTGCTCTTATGAATTGTTGATATATTGTCATACATAATGTGGAGGGCTTTAATTAATTCATGCACATATTCTGAGAAGCCATATGTCTTCGGCGACAAATTAACAACCGTAGGGGACCCTTCATGGAGGACCAAAAGCATTTCCATTTTGTATTAAAAAAAAAAAAAAGGCCAGGATACAACTATTATGGGTTATTAATGTGTTGGCATATTGTAACAATCCGACCTGCTATCAATCATAACTCGTTCGGCCCAAAATGCTTAAGTCCAGTTATTATTAATAGTGGTCCCCGATCACAGATATAATGCCAGAATTACCAGATGATGTAAGAATCTAGAGGTCAAGAGGTGGCTCATCTGTACTTAAACCCAGTTATTATTACTAGTTTCTAGCCTCTTATATTTTCAATTAAAATTCATTTTCCATCCGATGTGGGACTATTGAGGGCGTTACACATACTTAACAAGGAGAGCTTTGACAGGTTCATGGTGCACAATCCAAGTTACCACATGGTTTACCGACATATCAACAGACCATAGGACACTCTGTGGGGGAGGGACTGAAAGCATTTCTCGCCGACAAAGGACAGGGTATTTGGGTTCATTTGAGCCATCAAATAATTAAGACGCCACAATTCAGAATCAACCAATATGTAATAAAATAGCAATAGACCACATAATTAGCAGTAAAAAAGGGGAATTTTTGACGAATCGAGAAGTATAATACATTGCCTGCTGATGTCTCGACGGTGCCGGACGACTGCTCGACAGATTGCAGGAATCTGAGAACCTTCTTCCAATTCCCGCGGTACCGCTCGAGGAGATCCCTCCGGAGGTTCAGCGGCAGCGTCGCGAACACCGTGTGCCGCTCACAGAGGTGGGAAGCGGCGAGCTCCGCCATGGTGCGGAACCTGCTGGGGAAAGCGGAGAAGAAGGAGACCCCGTGGCCGCCTCCGAAGATCCGGCACGTCGCCTCCAAGCGCGCCAGGTCGGCGGCGCCGAGTCGCCCGGAGCTCAGTATCTCCGTGATCAGATGAGCAGGGAGCTCGTCGAAGGAAATCGTACGGCTCCTCACCTCTCCCATGGTGCGAAACCCTAAATTCCCCCTCAAATCACCCTAATATCTCGAGAAATCAGGGTTCCTCCTATGATTCGGAGGAGGAGGAAGCATCGGAAGATCCCGGAACCCCACCGCGCAACCCTAACCAAAACGCGCGCGCGCGCGATCGAACAGTCGCAAAATGCTCGTAAAAAAACCCCGAAAAATCCAAATCAAATCACAGCAATCGCAGATCGAGGGGTCGAATCTGAGGAGATCGCGCAGCGCCGATCGATCTGATCGAAGAGAAATGAAATCGAGAGCGAGAGGGAGAGAGATCGGAGAAGAAGGGAAAGGAGGAGAGAGAGCGCGAGGCGGAATCTTTTTTATCGTTCGTGGATCCACTGCTATTGTTTTCGCCTTTTTGTTGTTGCTTTTTATAACTTTGTGCGCACCGAAAATACTCAAAAAAATAATAATAATAATATAAAATAAAAATAAAAAGAGAAAGGAGGAGCGAAGAGAGAATGGAGATGCTTCGTTGCAAAGCTTCACATTAGAGAAGACAATTGGACCTCACTACAGGAACCCCTTGCGGTACCCAAAAGTGTCCCTGCTCAATGCGATTTATTACTCGTATCTAGCTTGCGAACACTCGTATCTAGCTTGCTGTTCGCGAGTGAATTCGTGTTCGGTTCGAACTGAGCTCGAGGTCAATCAGCTCGGTTAATACATGAGCCGAATATAAGCTGAATGTTTTAATTCAAAATCTTAACGAGCTCAAATTAGTTCAAATTAGTTCGCTTGTGTTCCACTCCATACAATTCAAATATAAATGTGAAAAATGGTACTCTTTAGTGTATAAATGTGGAAAAGGAACTTTGAACCCTCTTTATAAAAGTGGAAAGTGGTTATTGTACATTGGATGTATATTTCACATCTTATTTATTTTTGAATAAAGTAAATTTTATTATTTATTTCGAAATGGTCAATAAAAAAATTTTTAGTTCATAATGAGTGATATGTATATCGTACATTTGATTTCGAATATACCACTAATATTGATCAAAATAAAAAAAAAAAATTCAAATATCCTCCTTTGGTTTAGTACTTTTTTTATTTTAGTATTATATAATTTTTTTATTTTAATAGTATATGATTTTTTATGTATAACTATAATATTATATTATTTTTTTCCGACTTTTAAAAAAAAAATATAAAAGGAATTCAAATATCCTCCTATAATATCAAATATTCACTTTAGTATTATATAGTTGAATAATCCGTACATGATATATATTTTATTTAGTTTTTGATGAGAATGTATAAAAAGTATTTTTTTATATAGTTTACCAAATTTTTACTTTAATATCTATAATTTTAAACACAAAAACTGTAATTTTAAAAAATAAAACTATAAAATATTAAAATAATATATTATAAATTATAAGGTACTAAAGTGAAAAGGCGTTGAAAAACCGGAATCATAATTTTTTCTATATGTTATAAACGTTAAATGCAACCGGCGAGGAGCGATCAGAGCCGTTGATTTTGCGCGGCGTTTGATCAGGGGATTGGAACCTTCTGGATTAGGAGGCACCGTCGTGGGCGTTGTAACGGCTCCGACGTGGACCCCATTAGTGGAGTGTCTTTTTTTCTTAAGCTTACGTGGCATCATTCTATTGGCGGTGAGTAGAGCATTTTTAAATTTTTTTAAAAATAATTTTATTAAATTTTATAGTTGACTAAAGAATTATATGTCAAAAAATAATAATAATAATAAATAAAAAGTTAGCGACAGCACCACTATTAAGATGTTGACACATGGCCACATGGGACCTCTATGGACCGTCCGTTCCCTCAAAAATAAATTATTTTATTTAATTTTAATACTAATGTAATTTCTAATAAGGCAACAATTGTTTTGAAAACAAGATATTGAATAAGCTCTTATTTCAGTTTTATTTTTAAAATACAAAAATAGTAATTTTTATTTTTCTGAAATAAAATTTAAATTACTATTTCAGCTTCTTTTTTTCTTTTCTTTTTTTTTTATCTGAAACAAATTAATTTCCACTTAAGAATAAGTTGAATTAAAATAAATATAATTTTAATTATTATATTAATTTTTTAATTAATTTAATATTTTGATTACTAATTATTTAACTATTAGATAATTAACCTATTAATTCATTAAATTATTTATAGTTAATTAAATTATTTATTAACAATACTCATTATTATTAATTATTTTATTAATTAATATTTAAGATTATTTAACAATAGTTAATTAAATAAATTAAATTATTATTTAATTAATATTTTTATATTAATTAATTAGATAAATTATTATTATTTTAAATTATAATTATTTTTATTTTCATTATTGCAATTTAACTATTCAAATACTATTTTTCTTATTTTCAGAAACAATCCAATTTTATCCAAACTCAAAATTAATTTTATTCCTGTTTATTTATAAACTTATATCTATGTTTAAAATAAGTAGTTTTAGTTTATACCTGAATCTAACGCAGCCTAAATAAGCAAGAAATAATAACTTAAATATATTAATTAAATTAATTAATAAATTAATATAATAATTAAATTTAAATTTTAATTAAACTTATTTTAGAGGATAATAAAACAGTTTTTTAAAAAAATTATACTACTTTATTTTTTAACAAAAGATTATTATTCTATTGTAGTATAATATAAATTTTACACTTTATTATTCCAAAATAGATAATGAGATATATACATTTAGAAAAATACTACTTATACACCCTTTTTCACACTCCACCTATTCAATGAATATGATGTGGTGAGAGGCTACGTCACAATTTATATAGTAATTTTTAAAAGACACTCGATTTTTGAATGAATGGAGTGTGTGATGTATATTTCTTTTACGGTATATAAGTAGCATTGCTCATAAATTTATATCCTATTTGGAGGTACACGCTCTAGGGTGTGTTTGGTTGTCCAGTAAAGTCTATTAAAAATTAGTTTTTAGTTTGAAAAATTATTTTTCATATATATTTATTTAGTCTTAAAAAAAGTTTATAAAATTATTTTTACGAAAAAAATGGTGTTTTTTTTTCCAATTTTTTTAAGAATTGCTCATATATATATATATATATATATATATTATATATATATATATATATATATATATATATATATATATATATATATATATATTTATCTATACCTATATATGATTTCTCTTATTTTTGACACGTGTCATCATTTTCTTCATTGAAAACGTATATCCCATTATATACACTTTTTACCTCCTCTCATTAATTTCTTCCCACAACTTACACCCCATCACCTTCCCTCATGTCATTTTAAAACGTACACCCGCTCACTTTCCCTCATCTCCTACTCATTATATACCCCCTCACCTATCCTCTTTTGTGTTTTCCCATGAGAGAGAGAGTGTTTGTGTGTGTGTGGAGAGAGTTGGGAGAGTCTTATATGTGATATGCGAGAGAGAGAAAGAGAGAGAGAGTGAGAGGGAGAGGGAGATGGAGAATCGTGACATGGATGTGGGAAGGATGAGCCACGCACGTGTCACGGACGGTGGCGAGGATCTTTCGGCACGTGTGAACCTCGGTATGTAACGGTATTCACTTCACTCTACTCGCATAGTTAAATCCATCCTTCAAAAATTTGATAGAAAAAATTATTTGCACGAAATCTTTATTGTAAACACAGGTAATAGTATTTTTTTTTTCTCTTTTTGTATTTTCATGTTGATTACATATCATTTATATTTAATCATATTTTTTTATTCTCAACAAAATCTTGTATATTAAATAGTTTTGATGAATTTGCATATTTAATATTTATTTTTTCTAACTACCATATATGTGATCTAAAAAAAAATTATGAAAAAATATTTTAATAAACTCTACCCGCTGCATCGCGCGGGTAACTACACTAGTATATATATATATTTCCACAAAACTAAATAAATGTGAATTTTTTTTTTCTTTATATTGATGATTTTTTTTTTCTTTTATAAACCAAATACTACAAAAACATTAAAAGAAAAAAAACCTTTTGTTCACGATTTTATGTGCAATCAAACACCCTCTTAGCATTTTTCATTTCCACATGTTTGATTTGTTTGCAATAAAATTATATTTATTTTAATTTAGCTTGTTCTCGAAAATAAATTTATTTCAAAAAAATTAATAAAATAATAATTTTAGAATTATATCAGTTTATTTCAGAAAAATAAAAATTACTGTTTTCATTTATAACCCAACGTGTTTGACAAACAATATTAAAATAAAATTTTATTTCAGAGCTTTTTTTTCTTACCAATCGCTGGCTAAGTTATTTTCCGGTAAACAATTAATTACGATGGTTTAACTCTTAATGCATGTCACTTCGTGAGAAGCAATCAAATTGTATGAACTATAAACTATTTCAATTTAATTATTTATTTTTTAAAAAAATTAATTTTACTATTTAATATTTAATTTATTTAATTTGAGTAGATCTATTTTATTTTAATTTCAAATTTTGATGTAGGCGTTTATGTTTACAGTTTATTTAGTATAACTCATACAAATCTTGCAACTATGATTTGATTAAAATAAATAATTAGTTTAAAATTTAAACTCAAAAGTATCATTGATTAATTCAAATGAAACAAATTAAAAAATTATATAGTAAAACCTAACCTACATGGGTGAAGATGATAAAGACAAATGGTGCATTAATAGCCGAAAAAAAAAATGCATAAAGATGAAAAAATTTTAGGCGGGAACGGTTGGAATATGAAGCGTAATTTTTTCAATCATAGCAGTAGCACTATCTTACTATGCGAGCCAATCAGTAACGCAGAATGATAGAAAAATATAAATCTCACGCACTCAAAATATGTGAATCGGATTATAAATTGACCATGTGCCACGTTAAATTCAAGCGACTTGATTGAAAAAGGATCGGGTTAATCGAATTCTATCTCACTAAACAAACTAAAGCCGAATTGATTGTATTAAGAGAAAATATTGAGTCGCAAATTAAGTTACTCTAAAAAAAAATTATAAATTTGTATTTGAAAAAAATATAAATACAAATTAATATAATTTTATCAAAATTTCTACTGATCTTATTCCAATATTTTCATCCATAGTTGATAGGGCTTTCATATATTTTTTTTACCTTAATTAAAAAAAATATAATTTTATACAAATTTCTATAAAAATATTAAATAATAGATAAATTTTTATAAAATTTAAGTGATTAAATTTATTCTTTCTAAAATTTTATGATTTGTAAATGTATCTCTCTAAAAATTTGGTGCCTATCGTTTAATTCACCGTTAATTTATTAATGAAGGGAATTTAAAATAATAAATATTTTACTCTTATAAATTTGTTGATGCAAAAAATTTTCTTTCCTTTTCTTTTTTGTCTTCATTGTGGTACGGTTATCGTCGTTGCCGCAGGTCTAACCGTCGTCATAAATAAAAAGTAAATAAAAAATATAACAAAAAATAATATTAGAATATAAATTATATATATAAAAGACATAAAAAGGTCAATTTATTTTTTAATTAACTGTGGTTAGTTTTTTTAACTCATGATTACTTAAATTTTATTAATGAAAAAATATATTTACAAATAAAAGAATTTTTAGAGGAATAAATTTGATAATTTAAATTTTATAAAAATATATTTAGTATTTGATATTTTTACATAATGTAATATGCGGTTATCCCTTAAAATATATATATATATATATTATTCCATTTGACACTATTTTTCTATGGATTTTTTTTTCCAATAATTCTTAATTTTTTAAATTAGATAAATGACCATACGAAAAATATATATGACAATTTTTTTTTTTTTTTTTTTTTTTTTTTTTTTTTTTTTTTTTTTTTTTTTTTGCCAAGCATGAATAATTTTTTTTTTTTAAAAAAATCATGGCAAATCACCGCGGCATTATTAAGGAGTGAATTATTCACCCCGTTTATGTGCCTGGTACTAAGTTGGCAAATATATATATATATATATATATATATATATATATATATATATATATATATATATATATATATATATATATATATATATATATATATATATATATATATAGAGTAGAGATTATATATTTGTGAATTTTTTATGTATTTGTAAATTTTTTATCATTAAATTTGTATTGGGATTTGTGTTAATTTTTTTTTTTCTCTCTCTTTAGTTGACTTTATAAAAATATAAATTTCAATGTAAATTCAATAGTAAAACATTCACAAATATATTTGTATTTGTGTTTTGAAGAATATATAAGCTTTGTTATTTGTGTTTTGGAGAATATATAAGTTTTGCTATATATATATATATATATATATGAAAAAATTATTTGAATAATTATATAAAATTGTAGAATTATTTGGAAATAAAAAAAATCCAAAAATTATTTGAATAATTATAAAAAATTATAGAATTATTTGGAAATAAAAAAAAATCCTTTTTCGTACCCATCTGACTCACTCTTTCTCTGTGACCCTTCGCAGCTTCCTTTTAACGCACACCTCCCAAGTGATCTACCCACACCACTCCTCTCTCTCTCTCTCTCTCTCTCTCTCTCTCTCCTCCCTCCGATCGCCATTGCCGAAGCCCCAAAGTAAGCTCCCACTCTCTCTCTCTCCTAAACCCTTAATCTCCCCCTCATTTCTCATCTTCTTCATCTCCTCGCGCATGGCGATTTCGGTATAACCTGTTCTTGATCAGTATCTTCTTCGACTTTGGTAATGTCGCGATTTAATGGCGTTTATTAGCACAAATAATCGGTTATTCGCATTGTTTCCCTGGACTTTGGTTGTTTAATGCGTGAAATTGTGGTCGTTCTCCATGTTTTTGTGGGGAATGAGGTGCTATTTCGGCGAGCAATTCGATCGCAGTGGTTGATTATCTGGTCTATTCTCAGTTCTTGTCAAATGATGATTAGAATAAGAGGTATTAGTTTAAATTACATCATTGGTCTCTAAACTGTTGATTTGGTTTCACTTGAGTTCCTAAACCTTGATTTTTTGCATTGGTGGCTTTAACTGTTACATTCTTTCAATCTTGATCCCAAAGTCGACTTGTTATCCCAAGAGCGAGTGAGAGAAATTATGGATGAGTGGGAAAACTCATGCCACAGTAATCAGAAAATGCAAGTTCAAAAATTTGGAATCGAAGTTTGCGGGACTGAGATTGGAAGTATCAAACAGTTTCAGTCCTCTCATGCGATAAATCAAAGTGTAGGGACCAAAATGAATATCAAGTAGTAGTAGTTGATAATTCTTGAATTCATTTCTTTTTATGATAGCTTAGTGATATTGGCTGAGTCGAATTGCTTGTAGTGGGACTGGCTTAGTTTTGAGGTATTCTGTTGATTCATTTAATCACTTTGAGTTTGGCAATAGAATGATTTCGTTCAAGATGTTTAGATTAGAGTGAATGAGCCATGTTTGTATTTTGTTTACTCTGCTAGTGGCTTTTCATGGTGATTGAACTGGGCATGAAGTTCTTTCTTAACATATATAAGGAAGTTCGAAAACAGTAAAATTATTACTCATTAGAATTGAAACGAAACAATAAGAATTAACCCTGACTCAAGGGAGACAGATCTCTCAATTACATTTCTGTTTACTTTTCTTTGTTCAGCCTTCACGATTAGGATTATCATAGTTGTTTGCCTACTGCCATATGCGATATTCAGTATCATGCTCTTCAACAATTTATTATTATTATTATTAGTATTTGCAATTCATTATAATACAAGTTTTGGTAGCTTGCTGAGCTTAGTTTTACTTCTTTTTTTTTTGGCAGGTGCTCCATTATTAATCTTGTCAGAAGCTTTGTATGACATATTACATCAATTAAATGGAGCCTGATGATGAGACGCAGGCACTGGGGGAATTGTTTGTTGCTTTTGGTTCAATCTGTTCGCTTGAAGAGATAGCATCTGCTTATTGCACAGCCAAAGGAGACGTTGACAAGGCCGGTGATATTCTCTACAATCTTGGAGAGGCCAAGTCTCGTGCTGTAAATCATGAACAAACTTGTAAGAGCAAGATTTCTCAATCTAAGGAAATTCAGAATGCAACAATTATAAACAAGTATCCAAAGGGATCAAGAGATTCAAAACAAAGAAAATTATGTGCTTCAACGGGGACTGTATCCAGTGTCTTAGGCAAAACATATAAAGCAACCTCCTTTTCTACAAATGAATCGGCTGGTACAACTAAACCACCTAAGATTATAGTAGAGGGATCAACGATGAGTGGTTTTGATATGAAAGACGCCATAAAAGATGATGTTCGCGAGATGGAGGAGTTTCTATTTTCAATGCTCGGAGAGGGGTTTAAACTCAGCATAGATGTGATTCGAGAAGTTCTCGGTAAGTATCATTTTATTTGTCTTCTGTTGTTCAACTTTATCATTTTTAAACAAATTGAATATGTAGAGCTTTTTGTTGATGGCAACAATGTCTTATTGCTTTACGACTCCTTCTCCACTTGGACTGATTCTTCATGTAATTTTGTCATTCTTTCAAGTTACACTTTCATTCATTCACCTGAAATGTTTTAACCCCCTGGCTGTATTGCCATTTGCACTTCTCTTGGCAATCAGGATCTGTAGATAACCCCTAATTTTAGTAAATGCTAGCAGTCTAAAGTGAAGGATTTCCTAATGAATCAAGGGTTATCTAGGTCTTGATTATTGAGGGAGATAAAGTGCCAATCATGATATATCCAGGGAGTCATCTACTTTTTTGCCGCCTTTCTTTGGTTCTCCTCTATACTTTACCCATTAGATGCAAAGATCCAACATGATCGCTACCTGTCACCGTATACATTTTAAGAGGCCTCTTGTATATAGTCACATCAATGAGCAACAGTTTAACTGGTTTACAAATATTTTGCAGGTTGCTGTGGATATGACATTAAGAAGGTGCATCTATTGCCTTACTTTAAGAAATATATATTAATAATGCTTTGCAATCAATTTCTCGTTTATCTGTTATTGGGTAAACTATTGATTAAGAAGAATCAACAATATCTTTAGTTGTTTCTGTATTTATTATTATATTTGTTCAAAATGTTTTTCCTGTTTATTTTTTTTGGACTTAATTTCAAGTACTGAGATGATCTGGATTGCTATTGGAATAACAATTACCATGGTCTCTTTAAATAGAGCTGGTTATAGGGATCAACATTCGAATCCTAAAGATCGGTGAGTATTACTGCCCTTGCATGCATTTACTATCTTTACACGGTTTATTTGAGGAGTTAGAAGAGTTGCATGCCATTCCATATGGCAAATTCTGCTGTTTCTTAGGAAGATAAGAGGAGTGAGAGGAATGCTGGAGAGAAGGGAGGGAGGGAGGGAGAGCTTGACCATCCAAAACCAGACTACCTCTCACTTTCCTATTTCCCCCCTTTGTCTCTACACAACTCGCTAAATTTATAATAAAACCATATTTTAACCCTTTTCATATATATTTTCATAAACTATTTTTACACTCAATTCTTCTGTAACTTTCCTACTTCATCTCTCGTAGTTCTTGTCCAGGCTTAGATAAGTTAAAAAAAAAAAGATCCTCTAATAAATCAGCACAATTGGAGTTTTAAACTGTCACCCAGTCACCTACATCTTAAGCAGCCCATCTACTTATCTGACAGGAAGTAAATTAATGAAATTGGGAATTTTCTTTAATCGAATCAGCTTGCAGAAAATTAAAGTTCTTCTGTAAGCATCAGTAACATTATTGGAACCCACATTCTGTCTGTACGAAAGTAATGAAAATGCTTGTGGCATGTCAGCTATTCTGCTGTGAATCAGTTGGATGTAAATAGCAGATGTCCAGGAAATATTTCACTTAGCTAGTCATTATCTCATTCTTGTATTTGGTTCTCAAGTATCTTCTAATTATCACTGCAGTTGGATTTCTAACTTGTATCAATTGCCTCTTGCTTAATCCAGACATATATGTATTCAATATGAGTTATTTTGAGGAAATTGCATACTTTTCATTTCAGAGCTGGCAAAAATCTAATTGTCTATTGAGAAACAGCAATTACACTATCCAATTTCAACAGGATTAATGTTTTTTCTCATTTTATGCAGAAGAACTTTGTAGATTGGATCAAATGCCATATACTATATTCTTCGAAATGTTTTTTTATTGAATTTCATTTTAGTCATGAGTATTCCTGATCAAGTTTTTATCCTAGGAAAAAGTAGATGGCTCTTACTGATAGTACTAAGATGCTTTATATATTGTTATCCTCTTGAAATATATTTAAGCACCAGTAAGTAATAGTCTTCTTTTGTTGTTGTTGTTGATTACATAGAGCATGGAGGAACTATTGGCTCTTTCTGTGAAAACAATGGAGAAGGGAAAGGCAACTGACTATAAAATGGTACAAGAAGTAAGTCTTACAGCTGATTACTGACATCATGTTAAATTGTTTAGTATAGCAAGTTTTTTTTATGAGTTTCCTCATTTTAATAGAGAAGATTTTGTCCAATATTGATACATTCATCTGAATGAATAACAAATCTATTTCTGTGAAATGTTATCTTATGATAACAAAGTCATGGTATTTAGCCTTGTCCTACTCTGCTTAATCTGAATCATCTTATAACATTCACCCCAATACATTTTATTAGCCTGCAGAGAAATGCTTAACGGTAGAGTCTTCTCTCTCTGAGGAAAGTCTTCTACAATCTCATCAGAACTGGAGGTATGGTTGCTGTTTAGATTGTAAGGCTTCATGCATTTTCCTTTTCTCCTTTTTGTTTCCCCCCTCATGCTGTTCTTTAAGCATGTTGGCGTGATAAGTTGCATGCTTAGTTTAGGTAAATATGTATGAAGATCCTCTTACTGATAGGCCATTTGAGATAGCCCCCCAAATTTTATTTGTTTTTATTGACAACCCTCTCAACTATTGCTTGTACTGATTTGAGTTGTTTCTATCAAATGATTTCTGAATTCCAGTAAAACTAAGGGTTTTGGCTACTTTTTAGCTGGCAAAGTGTGAATTCCATTAACACTTAATGACCAGTAGCTAATGGGGCTGTTAACGAGATACCCAATTCACACGACATAGATAACTCAACTCAAAACAGGCAAAACTTGAGAGGATATCAATCCAAAAAAAGGAAAGCTTTAGTGTTTTTTTCAATATAAAGCTAATGTTTATGCATATTTTAGGTTGCTTATGGTGAATTAGCTTTCTAATACAGGGATGGCAAAGAAGTTCCCGATATGCAAAAGGAAAAATCTAATCTCCCAAGAGAAGTTTTGGAATCATTGTTTACTGTTGCTGAGAGGTCAGAAGAGAAACCAGAACAAAAACGCCATGAAGTAGGGCTGAGCAGACCAAGAGTCATGGGGCGGAAGGTTGTTAGAGAACCTTTAGAGCTTGTTACATCATTTAGTTCGCTTGAAATATCAAAGGAAAAGGCCAAAGACAATGGTAATATGTTTTTTTTTCCGTAAATTGCAAATTCTTTCTCTTTTGTTTTTCAAAAAAGTTGCAAGAAGGATTGACGATCAAGAACCTGGGATTCTTTAAAACGTAACAAATCTTCTGAAAATATGAAAAACCCTTTGAAAATCACTTTAGCTGCTAACATTTTGGAAATCAACAACACTTGAAATGCTTGACATTTTGTCCTGTTTTTTCAGATTCTGTTGCAGAAAAGCATGAAATCAGATAAAAATACAATAATTCCTGAAATTTTGTTTATTTTTCTCTCTTTCTCTTCCCCTACCCATTCCTCCCTTTGCTCATTTGCACTCGGAGTGTTAATCACAGAGGGATACAATGAGGGGGGTAGGTGGGTATACCAGAAGGTCTCATAGTGTATGTTCTTAAGGGTTCTGTATATAAGAAATAATGCAGCTATGCAAATACAGATTGCACAATGCACAAGTCTTTTAACGATCATCTTGCCTCTTTATAGATTTAATGGGGATTTATCAAACTCATACGAAATCTAATTTTCTATTCTGTACATATTTCTTCTTGATTCTAGTTCCTGTTGAAGAGGATGATTATCAGACCCTCCGCAAAGCTGCGAAACAGCACTGGGATACAATGAAGGCATATTATGAAGCTGTAAGGGGGCGTCTTCCATGACTTATAGATAGCCAGATTTGTACAATTTTACCTAGAATATCCCTCTACTTCTGCGAAATATATTTTGTATAGGGATATTTAATGTCGTAGGATATCTCATATCATACACGAGAAGTTTTTTTTTTTTTTTTTTTTTTTTTCATATTTCTTTTCTTTTTGATTTGTTAATGAAAAGCTAATTACATGATGGTTGCATTGTTACAGGCTGCAGATGCTTTTACTAAGGGCGATCACCAACAAGCTAACTATCTTATAGAACAAGTAAGATTTATAACAATTCTGGGGCGTGGAATTTCTTTTGATCTTACATTTATAATTAATAAAGCAAATAATATAACTTACCTCCTACGGATTGGCTAAGATTTTCATATCTGCCTTGCTATTTTGCTCTTGTTTTACTTGATTGATGTTACTTTGTGGAATTTTAGTTTTATGGTTTAGAGTTATGATATACTTTTCTTCTTATCAAAATGACTGCAGTTATTACCTTATAGTTTTGTGTTACAAGCACTTACATCAAATATTACATTTATTATTGAATGCAATTCACTAGATAATTTTCTTGGACCTCCAGGGGAAAGACCATAACCAGCTGGCCAGAGAAGCTGATGAAAAGTCTGCTAAGGAAATTGTTAAAGTGAGGCAAGTGCATGTTCTACCCCTTCTTTTTTTCTATCTTTTTAGCTTCTAGATCATTATGATTTTTTCAAGCAAAATTTTGTTTACAAAGTTTTAACTTCATTGCAGAAATACTGAAATCAAACAAGATCTGCCTCTTAATCTGAGTGCCCATCTACCAAAGGAGGCGGTGCGAACGTTGAAAATGCATCTTACTAAATTGGCTAATATTCCCGGTAAGTACATATGCTAGCAAGTTTTATGGATGTTTCTCTAATTTGATATTTTAATTAGGGGATTTCGTGCATATATTCCCTTTCAAAATCTTAATTTTCTTGTATACTGGCAAGACTTGTTTCTTACAAAAATAGCCTTAAGTTGAGAAGTCAGCTCAAGGGAGGAAGTTGGAATTTTTCATTAGAAAAATGTCTTTTAAAGCGGGGCATCTGCTGCAAGTATGAGGCTATGTACTTCAAGAAGTTTAAGTTTCTACGGAGTATAAATAAAAATCGGAACTTATATGGACATACATATATGTAGATCGTTAGTTTTGTAGGAGAGTATTTATTCTTTTATTAAATTTTAATATTCCTACATGATAAGGTGATGATTTGTTGTCTCGCTCTACTTCAGTTTTCCAGTTCTTGAAAGTTACTGTGGATAATGACGGCGGAGATGGAAAGGAAGGAAAAATAAGCAAAAGGGTATGACTTTTTTACTTATAGTTGACGAATTTACAGATTTTATTAAGATATTTTATCATAGTGGATTTTACTTTAGCTGAAGCAAAAGATATCTTTTCTATTCCATGCTTTCTTATCTGAAAGTGGTTCGAAGTGATACGAATGTGGTTAAAAGTAATTTAAAATTGCCAATTGACTAAAGAAAATTGGCTCCAAACAGGTCAAGAGCTTTCTGCAGAAAAGATCGATTAATTGGATCGAAGAGGAAGGGAACCCTGGTATAATTTTCATTCGTCTTGATCAAATCGATCTGAGCAAATTGAATTCTACTAAAGACTCGGATTGATTGCGCCTTCTGGTTGTAAAGTTCCAGCGGCATCTTCACCCCCTTTCTTAACACTACAGATATATATATATAGCAAACGACTTTTCTTAAAAAGGTATATTTTATTCTTTGCTTTTATTTTTTTTTAAATTTTTTTGAATGAAAGGTATTCTTGCATTTTGAGAAACTGTTCCTAACATCGGTGGGATGTTCGAATGATGCATAGTGCCTTTTTTGAATTGAATTGTTGTTAAAACTTAAGTGTCATGTGAAAGCAAAGAAGAAACTGAACTTTTCTGTCCATTTTCGCGAGTTTATGCACAACAAAGATGCTTATACAAATGCTTTGGTATGATCTGAGTCGCCACGATGGGCGCTCGTCGCGACCGCTGCGCGGCCTCATTTGGTGGGATGAAATGCAAATCAGGCTAATATTGAATGTGGTGAAGTGATCAAATTAGAGTTCTTGTTTTGTGAGTATTATTTTTCCATGTTGAGTGTAAGGTGCTGCAGTTTGTTGCTCATTTCTCTCTGTTCTCTTCCTTCAAATTCTCCTAAGATTAGTTTGGTTGGGGGATAAAGCAGAAATAACAAAAGTTATTTTCGCTATTCCGCCAAACGAAATATTTTTATTTCGATCAAATCTTGCTAATTCTGGTTATCCATGATAGTTTAGGATAAACTATTCTATCATTTTGCCGGAATAGTGTGATTTCAAAGTTTAATTTCAAGCTTTGTTTGTATTATAAATTAAATTAAAGTAAACTATGTAGGCATAATATATTACATATTATAGTAAATTATTTTTATTATAGAAATTATTAATTGTGCTATATTAATACATATTACTCGTAATAAATCATTTTAATAAATTATACTTAAATGTTATAATAAATTACTTTTATTAAATTTAAATATAAGTGGATTTTTTTTAAAAAATATTTTCATAATAAATTATTTTTATTAAATCATATTTTATAATAAATTATTTCTATTAAATCATATTTATAATAACTTATTTTTATTAAATATTTTTATAATAAATTAGTTTATTAAATTATATTTTTATATCAAACTTATTCATCACTTTTTCTTTTTTTTTAACTGTTCTCAAGTATTTCATAAAATTATTCAAATATAATTTTAGTTATTCTTGACAATAGCGACCTCACAGACTAAATAATTTTATTTTTATTTTTAATTATTTTAAAATAATAAGTTATTTAGCAAATAACAAAATTTATTTCAATTAATTGTTGTTGCTTTTTCTTTGAAGAAATATTCTCTTTCAAGTGAAGAAGTTGGGACTTTTTATTTCAATTAATTGTTGCGTTTTCTATTAATTTATATTTTTTGATATATGTGAAAGGACAAAATTAATATTTTATTAAAAAATAAATAATAAACTAATAGTAATAAATTTAAAAATATATATATGAATAATTTAAAATTTTGAAAATAATAAATATAAAATATATTTGAGCTATATGAAGTTAATTTTTTTTTGTTTTTTTTTTAAGAATTACTTCATTCAACCATGCAATTATTATTGATTCTATTTTTTCTTTTTCTTAGTAATCTTTTATTATATAAAAATCAAATATCTCAAATGCTCTGTTTTTTCAACTGCTGTGATTTTGGAAGCCCAACGACCATGCCTGGTCATCATCATCATTAAGTTAGAACACGATCTACCAAGACACATGGCGGTCTTTGATTGGTAGGCACTTGACCCAGTTCACTATTTTCGAGCAAGTATTTTCTATTACTCTCGTCATATATGCAATTTACAACATTCAATTAATAAATATTTTTATTGTACTATATAAAAATATAAATAAAATTTTAAAAATATTATTTTAATATCTAATTATTATGTTTCTTCCAATTAGAATGTACATATTTTTAAAGAAAGGTACTTTATTCGGTTACTAATCTTAATTTTTTTTTTTTTTTTTTTACATATGAAAAAAAAAAAAAAAAATCGATAGTAACATGGTTTTTTTTAAAAAAAAAAAAAATAATAAAATTAGAAGGTATTTGAAGTGTTTGTAGAGAGTATTTTGCAGTATTTGCAGTGCTCATCCGAGCACAGTTCCCACTCCAAGTAATATTCTCTCTCCAACGGAAATCCCCCATGATCTCGCCGCCGCCGCCGCCGCATCCGTGGCTGCGCCGCCACCTCCACCTCCTCCTCCTCCTCCACCTCCTCCTCGGCATCTCCGCCGCTGCGGCGCTCCCCCCGCGGCCGTGCGCTCCCCCGTACGGCGCCAACTCCTTCCCCTTCTGCAACGCGTCCCTCCCCGCGGCGGCGCGCGCGCGGTCGCTCGTCTCCCTCCTGAGCCTGGACGAGAAGATCCAGCAGCTCTCCGACGCCGCCGCCGCCGTCCCCCGCCTCGGCCTCCCGCCCTACGAGTGGTGGTCGGAGTCACTCCACGGCCTCGCCGCCAACGGCCCCGGCGTCCGCTTCGGCCCCCTCGTCCCCGCCGCCACCTCCTTCCCCAACGTCGTCCTCTCCGCCGCCGCCCTCAACCGCTCCCTCTGGCGCGCCGTCGCCCGCTCCGTCGCCCTCGAGGCCCGCGCCATGTACAACGTCGGCCAGGCCGGCCTCACCTTCTGGTCCCCCAACATCAACATCTTCCGCGACCCCCGCTGGGGCCGCGGCCAGGAGACCCCCGGCGAAGACCCCTTGGTGCGTAATGTACTAAATTTTCTTTTGCCCCATGGAACTTTTCTTTTTCGATAATATCCCTTCCATTGATTCAACATGAAATATGCTATCCTAATAACCTTCAAAGATGCAAAATTCAAACTACTAACATTCCAAATAAGTTACCGTCGTCGTATATTTTATTCCGGCATTCAAACAGAACCTAGAAAATTGAGAATTTTGCGTGACGGTGTTGATAAGCGTCGTACTACAAACTTGTTGGCACGGTGCGCGCCTGATATATTGTTGGTATGATACGGCACGGTGGATATGGTCTGTGCCAATGGACATTTAAATCCTTGCTCAGAATCTTCTGTTATGATGCGATACTTGCGCAGCATGGTATACAAATTCTCGGACGATCCTAAGTGAGCCTACTTTTAAGAGGTCGCGGGGTTTAATTGCCTACTATGTTAAATCCTAATCGTTATATCTGTGGTTATCTATCTCGTCACTGCGAGTGATATTATTATTCATATGATTTTTAGTTTTTTTTTGCCATGCATTTGAGCGGGGACGTTAATACTATTCCTCGACTATTTTCTATTAGATGTATCTTTTGGTGACAGGTGACGTCTGCGTATGCTGTGGAGTACGTGAGAGGGTTCCAGGGCGAGTATGATGAGTATAATGATGACGAGTCGGACTCGTCGATGATGCTCTCGGCTTGTTGTAAACATTACACCGCCTATGATCTGGAGAAATGGGGCAACTTCGCGCGGTACACGTTCAATGCAAAGGTGAGGCTCTCTAGCTGTTTGATGAAATGCTTATGAGGGTAGGAACTAGGGTTTTCGTTCGCTATTTGATCGGACGGTGGAGAATTGGCGGTGCTTGCTTTGATAGGTAACGGAGCAAGATCTTGAAGACACCTACCAGCCTCCGTTCCGGAGTTGCATAGAAGAAGGCCATGCTAGCTGCTTGATGTGCGCGTACAATCAGGTTAACGGAGTTCCTATGTGTGCCCGGAAAGATCTTTTGGAGAAGGCTAGACAAGAATGGGGGTTTAAAGGGTAAACTACTCTGACTAAGTACCTCTTCTTTTTGATATGTGATCGAATTGAACGCAAAGCACTTCACCTGCTTGATCAAATGGTCCACTTCAATTTCGTTGTCGTAGTTTTAATCGTAACAATTTGTATGCTGGAGTTTGCTCTGTGTAACAATTACTATAAATGCATCTTTAATTTGGGTGCGACTTTAGTACCATCCTTAGACTCTTGCTTTGGTGAAGTTGAAACTTTAGGGGCAAAATTGTAATTGCCATCAAAGTTAAGACTATAAATTGTTAAAAAAAAGGGAAGAAATGAAATCAAACTTTGGGGACTATATTGTTTCCATTGAAACTCCAAGGACGGAATTAAATTTGAGTCAGCCTTCGGGGACTATTTGTAAATGACACTTGATTAAATTACCAAGTGAATGGTGTTGATTTTCTCCGTATGCCTTTATATGCCTTATGCAGATATATCACCTCTGATTGTGATGCAGTTGCTATAATTTATGAGAATCAGACGTACTCGAGTTCTCCTGAAGATTCAATAGCTGATGTTCTGAAAGCAGGTAGAATTTTGCAACCTTAGGTCGATACTTGCTGTGATAACTTTTGATCAGTCTTTTTAATTGGTGATATTTGTGCCTGTTTGGCCCAGTTTTCGAAATAGCTTTTCTATGCAAGAATTAGGATAATCTGTATCAAGTATATCTAATCTTTCTAAGAGGTTTCGATTGGGTCCATAGCTTTTGCATTCTGTCACAATCTTACCCTGTTCATCACACCGTTGGTTAATTTGAATTCAAATATCCACTTAATCATCCAAATGAGAAGTCCTAAGTGGTTTATGTGGTAGTCGATTATTGTGGATATTTATTTCCACTTCTGAGTAATTTAACTAAAATGGTGGGAAACTGAGAATATTACAACAGGGTGCAAAGATTAGGGACACAATGGTAACAATCAATCGGGATCATATCAGGACTATACTCAAAAGACTGAGGATCCCTAGTGCACCGTACCTCGAAAAGTGCTCAAGCATTTTATAAATCGGAAGCGTAGGGATTCTCGTTTTGACAGAAGCTTAAATAAGCTTCTGCACCGGGAAAAGCTTCATGAAATCTCCTTCGAAAAACTTGAAACCTTAGACAGAAGCTCTAACCTGGCCAAACGAACTGATGGTTTCCAAACTAATGTGCTACCTCTTTGACAAGGGATGGATATCAACTGTGGGTCGTATCTCCTTCGACACACGAAATCAGCAGTTCAGAAGGGGAAGGTTCAAGAAGAGGACATCGATCGAGCACTCCTGAATCTCTTCTCTGTTCAGCTTCGACTTGGGCTTTTTGATGGAAATGAAGGAAATCAGTGGTTTACACAATTAGGGCCTAACAATGTCTGCACAAAGGAGCATAGAGAACTTGCGCTAGAAGCTGCGAGGCAAGGCATCGTCCTTTTAAAGAATGATAAAGGCTTTCTCCCTCTCGATAAGAATGAGATAGGTCATTTGGCTCTAATTGGCCCTGCCATTAATGATACAAACATTTTGGGTGGAGATTATACAGGTTCGACATTTGCAACAAGAGTAGCTTATCTCAAATTTGTCTATGTTTGGCCTGATTTCTAGAGTAATTTCTCCTCTGATAAATAGCAGAAAGCAGCTCTCAGTCGCCAGGCATTTGTGAAACTAGAAACAAAATATTTGGAGCTTTTTCGCTGCGGCAAGAAGCTGAAATGAACTTGTGAGCCCCTAAAGTAACAGCCCCAATTAGAAGCTTCTGGTTTTGCTGCAGAGGGAAGCTATTAAGGTTATCTAGTCTAGATAAAAAAAGAAAAAAAGGGGCTATTAATGCTTCATGAACATCACTAGTTAAACATCATATCCGTAGAAGCTCTAGCTAGGCCAAAAAGGCCTTTAATAATTGGTCTTGAACACAATGCACGACAGTAATTTCTTCATTTTATATAGGTGTTCCTTGCAATCCAATTAGCTTTCTCAATGGCATCCAGGCTTACGCACCCAAAACTTCATTTGCTGTTGGATGCGCTGATGTGCCCTGTAACTCCACGGATAAATTCGAAGAGGCCATTAACATTGCTAGAGAAGCAGACGTCGTCATTGTGATTGCTGGACTGAACCAAACTGAAGAAACTGAAGACCGTGATCGTGTGAGCCTCTTATTGCCGGGAAAACAGATGGACCTCATTAATGGAATTGTGGATGCGAGCAAGAAACCTTTGGTTCTTGTTCTGATGGGTGGTGGGCCAACAGATGTTTCATTCGCCAAGAAACATCCGGCTATTGCGAGTATTCTTTGGATCGGTTACCCCGGCGAAGCTGGTGGGCGAGCTCTTGCCGACGTTCTCTTCGGAGAATTCAACCCAGGTTAGTGAGGACAGGTATTTGAAGATTAGGAATATGACTTTTCTCTACGAAATTCATTTGTTTATCCAAATTTCACAATATTTTTTTTGTACATATGCTTAATAATGCAGTCAAATATGTATTATTATCCTTTATTCGACCACCCTTTTAAGCTTTTTAACATTTAAGTATCCACATTACTGAAACCTTTATGTATTCATGTATCAATGATACTGATCATTTGTGAAATTTTCAGTAACATAATGTCAAAAAGACTAACGACAACATTGCTATATCTACGACAGTAGGGGGCAAACTAATAATTCAACTTGCTGCTAATTAATTGTGATTTATGTTGTAACAGGGGGGAGATTACCTGTCACTTGGTACCCCGAGTCCTTCACCAATATACCGATGAACGACATGAACATGAGGGCCGATCCTTCACGGGGTTACCCAGGACGAACCTATCGGTTCTACACAGGAGAAGTCGTCTATAGTTTTGGATATGGTTTGAGCTACTCGAACTACTCTTATAGGATTTTATCCGCGCCTGAACGAATTAGCTTCTCAGAATTGTACTCTGAGGCTCATGTCGGTATAAAACTGGCCTATGCCGAAAGAGATGGACTCGGCCACGTGAAAATCGAAAAGATCTCGTCATGTGATGCTTTAAGATTCTCAGTTCACGTTTCGGTATCAAACCATGGTAGCATGGATGGGAGCCACACTGTTTTATTGTTCGTGAGATCGAGAAACATCACTAAGGGATCACCATTGAAACAATTGGTTGGTTTTGAGAGTGTGCATACATTTGCTGGTGAAACTACTCAAGTTATGATTACTGTAGATCCTTGCAAGCATATGAGCATAGCAAACAGCCAAGGTGAGAGGATACTTCTACTGGGGGCTTATGTGTTAATGCTGGGTGATTTGGAGCATGAAATGGTTATTGAAGATTGAGAATTGCTTTGCTTGTTTTAGATGAAACTGATGCCCAAGGAGACATCTTCTTGTATATCAACTTGATTTATCATGAAAATAATCACTGAAATCTGTTGATGTCCCTGATCATTGTAATTTTTTTTTTACAATCTATTTTAAAACTGGGTTCAGTCCAACATGGTTGCATCAAACGAGGGCGGATCAGGAATTTATTTATTTATTTTTCTCAAACTGGCTGGGTCAATCAGAGAAATTAAGAAGAGCAATGCCTACTTGTACATTCAAATAGTTTGTGTAAATTTTACAATATATTCATCCAGAGATCAGTGTTCTTATGAAAGTTTTATAATTTTATTTTTTAAGTATTGAAAGCTTGTAAGAGGTGTTTAAATACTTGGATGAGCAGGTGTAAGATTTACGCCTAATTTTTTTCCTGATTTTCTCACACTCCATGTCTGAAATTTGCTGATCTGTATAGATTGCAATTCTTGGTGCATGGATAGTTTAATTCTTCTCTCTTAAGGGGTCAATTCTCTACTGAAAGAAGCAGCTACAAAATGTGTGACAATAAAAAATTTTATAGTTGTGTTTTATTGCAATAGAAAGCTGAGAAAAACTCTCTTATAACAATGGTAGGTGCATAAATGGTGATGGAGATGCATAGTGATGGATTTCTGGGAACCGTTTGTCATATTTAATGCACGAATCTTAAAGCAGCGATGAACGACGGGGGCGTGGGTGGGGCGGCGATGGCTGTAAAAGCTCAGGTGACAATGAGCCATCTGAAAGGAAAGAGCTAACAGTGGAGAGCAACTCCACAAAGCAAAAAAGCCAAAAGAACACAAACAATTTGGTATGCTTTAACATTTACTTCTTTTGAGACTCTTCAACCACACAAAAAACATCAGTTGAAAGCAACTCACCAACTACATGTCTTTCAGAAATTCACTAAATCTGAGGAGACTGCTGATAAAATTAGTTCAACAACCACTTCATATTGGCTATTTATTTATGAATTAAATAGGTTCAACTTCCTGCCTCGTGACAATAGGTCCAGGAGATTAATAAGTTGAGTTGGGTGAGCCTAATAAGTTGAGTGACGCTGCGGTCCACAATAGACCTAACGGCAAGAGGCCCAACAATAGACCCAACGTCCAGGTGGGTTGAGTCCGGTCGAGACCCGTGGGCGCTGTGTCTGTACGCTTTAAGTGAATTGGTTGCGTATTTCTAACAGTTCGAGCTTTGGGGATTAATGGTTAGCGCCAAGGATCCGACAAGTGGTATCAGAGCTAGTGGCACGGGTTCGATTCCCACACAGTGCAGGTGTTGGGAGGGGGATTGTTGGCTATTTATTTATGGATTAAATAGGTCAAACTTCCTGCCTCGTGACAATAGGTCCAGGAGACTAATAAGTTGAGTTGGGTGAGCCTAATAAGTTGAGTGGGGCTGCGGTCCACAATAGACCTAACGGAAGTTGAGTTGGGTGAGCCTAATAAGTTGAGTGGGGCTGCGGTCCATAATAGACCTAACGGCAAGAGGCCCAACAATAGACCCAACGTCCAGGTGGGTTGAGTCCGGTCGAGACCCGTGGGCGTTGTGTCTGTACGCTTTAAGTGAATTGGTTGCGTATTTCTAACGGCTCGAGCTTTGGGGATTAATGGTTAGCACCAAGGATCCGACACTTCACACCACTACATAAGTGTTTGGTGGATTACAAAGAACTTATCCAAAAAAAAAAAGAAAAATCATATAAAAATTATCTGAACTGACAACCCAACCTTTTAATTTATTTGATTTAAATAATTTAATGACTTTTCGGATACAAAATATATGCTAATTTGTTTAAATCAAATAAATTAAAAGGTAAGTTTTATATATTTTTAACAAAAATTTATAATATCAAATTCTATCACACTCAATCAACTGATTAATATGAAACAAATCATCCAAATCATCCAAGCAGCTTAGTTTGTTTACATCCATGAATGTTTACATCACAAACTAAAAGAATTACAAATGTACATCACAAACTTTTTATGTTCTTCTAACATTTACATCTGTGCAAAGGACATCAAACTTTACAAACCAAAACACACACACTGATTTCTCCACTGAAGAGTAGCTAAAACAATCAAATAACAAACCCATAAAACAGAAATTGGCTTAGAAGCAAGCAGATCACAGCAGGATTGTACTTTTTGTTCTCCATTAACTTTCTAGGGTTTTTTTTTTCGCAAATTTACCCCTTCCAAATATGTAAAATCACATAATGCCCCTCTAAATTTGTTATCTGCATGCGTGCGTAAAATTGTACGCAGTCGTTTGCATTCATGCCCCGGTTAGGAGTATATATGCAAAAGAAAAATGCACTCACACAAATACCAACTTTACAGGAATCTCTATGCGAATTCACGCATTTGTTGGGGGGTAAACACCCCTTTTTTCATATTCAAATTTTAGGCGCCAAACCACCCAAAAAGCTTCTTTGGGCCAAGACCGGTGGAACGGTATTTCGTGGCCGCTTCCTCGGCCTTGACAATTTCCTCGCCCCGCTTGGCCTCGACCAGCGCTCGCTTTTCTTCTGCCGCTTTGTGAATCAGTGCCAACTTGTTCTTCAACTCCTCCGCGTATTCGACCTTCTTCTTTTCTAAGTCTTCCTGGTTACCACACATTTAGCAATCATTCATGTCATTCGAAGTCCGCGAAACGAAGATACATTACAGGTATGTTGAAATGAGTCATTTTGCGCGAATGTTACAGATCATGTTCTATGACATAAAACATGAAAACTTTTAAGCGTCAGGCGACTGTCGCGCGCTAATGATCGATGCAGAAATTGACGGAATTAGAGATGTCGATATTTTAAGTTCCAGGGAGCAGAATGGAATTAGATTGGAGCAGTTCGAAAACAAGTAAGCATTCATGTTTCAGTAAACTACTACCTCTTTCTTTTTCAGTTCAGCTTCTGCAGCAGCCTTCTTTGCATTCTCCCAGGAAGTGACAGATGACTGCTTCCTTGCAGCCCTGCAGGATAAAATTGTCGAGGTAAATCGAATCGAATCGAATCGAATCGAATCGAATCGAATCGAATCGAATCGAATCGAATCGGCAACATGATAATTTAAATGCATTCATTTGAAAAAGGCAAAACCAAATTACTTATTCTCGGCTTTAATCTTTTCGTTTTCCTCCCATGCCTTAATCAAAGACATTCTCTTCTCTGTCTCCACCCTTACAAGAACAGCATCTGCAAATAGAGGTTGGTTCAGATTTTGATCTTAATTGCATGACACCAAATAGGGTTTAATTTTTCAAACAATTACCTCTGTCCTCTTTTTCAGTTGAAGGTTCTGCAACCTCTGACAAAAAGGAAAATGAACAAGAGAAGTTACTACTAAAATTGTTCATAAATAGAAACAAAAATTACAAAGCAAGCAAACCACAAAAGCACGAAAGGACAAACGAAGACACAAGAATTTGCATGAAAAAAAAATCAGGGACGAAAGAGGAGAAGTTTCATTATCTAATAAAAGGAATACAATAATGTCGAGTACATCGCACAGAATCGCCTTCAGGACAAAACGAAGGAAAAAGTCGGTCTGAGCCCTTCGCTTCCCATCATAGACATCTATTTTTTCTTTCTTAAATTACTTTTCAAGATTTGTCTCATCGCGAAACTGTCAGCGAATTCATAGCATAAATTCGAAAACGATAATCAAATTTGGAGGCACATCTAACAAAAATGGCTCAACTTCTTAATCTTCAAATTAATATAAAAGCAGTTTATTTTTTCATGCCAAAAAGTGATCATGAACATGTAATGATAGGACACAATAATGTTAAAAAAAAAAAACTTAAAAATTAAATACAAAACCAAATAACACTCCCTATCAGTTACATGGACTATTCAGAAATGAGATGAATTTTACTGATTATTTCGAAATGACCAGTAAAAAATATTCTATTCTTGAATGAATGAAATGTGTATCATACATCTCTTTTGGAATGTATAAATCATATCTTTGTAACTGTAAATATTTATTTACTAAATACATCCCTCTAAAGCTTCAAAATATTCAAATATATCCCCCACCAACTGACTACTGTTAATTGACTATTAAAATTTGACAGGTCAGAGAAATAGCCCTTTTATTTAAAATTGATAAATAATTTTAAACATAATTTAAAAAATATTTATTCAAGGGTAGAATATCAATTTTGTAGAAGAAGAGTTAATTTTAATCTAGGGATAGATATGCAAAATGCAGTGTACTAAAAAAAAAATAGTGTCTAAAAAAAGTAGTGCCTGGTAACTTTTTTTTACCCGGTACTAAAAAAAGGATTTTGCTAGGTGTACATTCTACATCCTATCCTATCTGGAATGAATATTATTTCAATCGTCACATCGAGTGACGAGTAAAATTTAGAGAAGTGCTATCTGTACATCCCAAATGGGAATGTACATCCTACACCCACCTTATTCTGGAATGAATATTTCTCCACTCGTCCCATCGATGGGACGAGTGGAATTCACCCACCTCAGAATGGAATGAGTATAAAATATACGCTCCAATTGAGATGTACATCTAGCATTTTCCATATATATATTCCCCTAACAAAAGTAGTGCCTGGTAACTCAATTTTTTATTGCTTGATATTACTGAATGATTGTGCCACCATCAAGTGCTGATGCAACACAAACATTTAATCTTCATCAATGACAATAAAAGCACTCAAAGATGCAGGTACCAGGAAGAAGCTGCATACTCATTAAATAGACCCTGCTTTATGGTACCTACTTTTTTTGGCCATTTTTATTGCAGGAATGATCAGTGCCCAGTGAACTTCATTTTGGGACAACAAATATGCCCAGAGCTTTCTAACTACAGCAAAAAGTTTTAAAAAAAAATTCAACAGATAAAAGCTGTGACTTTTAATTTCTCATAGAATTATCTATTTTAGAACTATCCTAATTGTAGTACGTTTAATTCTTTTAACATTTTGAGTCTAACTATTACCAAAAATATTATAGCCGGATTAAAAAATTTTGTCTTATTATATTATTTATATATAGAATTAATCTAAATTCCGAAAGTGTCACATTTTTTCTCTCTTTAAATCCTGACGTCTACGTCAGATTCAAGCACACTCACAAATACCAGACGATGTGAGACTCGTTTCGCTAGTGATAATCGATCTTGTGGGGAGCTGCACTCCACCCACTAGGGAGCCGCGCTTTTATCTGCTATATAACTCTGGCTCAATCGAGACTCATCTTATATTTTCGGCTCGTAATTGACTCTGATACCAGTTGTGACGCTCCAACTTTCCAGCAGGGTCATCCATCCTAGAACTACTATAGCTCTGACATGCTTAACCCTCTTAACCCCTTGGGTTTAGCTACCACCCAAAGCGTTATAATCGGATTAAAAGATTTAATTCTATTATATTATTTATATATAAGATTAATCTAAATTTCGAAGGACTTCACAAAAAACTAAAATAAAAATTAAAATATTTAATTAAAAAATAATTAGTATCTAATCATGAATTGATTTTCCTAAGTGAAAAGTTAAAGCAACCTTGAAGATCTTAAAAGCAGAAGTTCAAATTAAAATTTTTGCTTTGGCTACATAATAAAAGCTATTTAAAAAAGCTATATATCATCATTAGGCCAACAAAATATTACCTAAAAAAGCAATATCCAAACTTAAAATGAGAGATTTTGGGTGAAAGAAAAGTTGTAAAGAAAAAGGTACTAATAATTGCATGACATCTCTACAAGCTTTAAATATGGAATAACAGAATTTAAAATAAAAAATATATAATTCTTAATTTCCCAGTTATTATACAACCAACATATTTTGCATGAAGAGAAAGAGAGAGAGAGAGGGGTTAAAATATTTTTCAAAATTCATTTACAGATTTAATGGTACTACAAAAAAAAAAAAATGGTAACTTATTTTCATTTTGTTCAAACTTTCACTCCAAAACCATTTTAAATCACAATATAAGAATATTAAATATAAAATATTAAAATATTATTTACTATGTATAATTATTATACTCAAAATAAGTTAACTACTATACTATTTTTATTTTTCAATTTTTCTAATAGAAAAAACAAACACTTAAATAAATAAGTAATTAAAGGTAAAATTATATAAAACTTACATAAACTATGAACTAATTTGATTCAGCTATCTAACATTTCAAAATTTTACTTTTAGTATCAAATATTTTAATTTATTTAATTCAAATTATTTGGCGGCTCTTTCGATACAAAATTTAAACTAACTGGTTACTTTAACGAATTTGTAGTCATATAAAAATAAATAAATGACACATTAATATTTTAAAATAAAATAATTATTAACCAACTCAAAAAAATAAATTTGAAAAGTAAATAGTAAAATTAAAATATTTTAAAATTAGCTAGTCAGATTAAAATGAATAATAGTTAATAAAAGAAAAGGAGGATAGGGAGAGATCTCACTCTCCATGTAGAGTGATAGTTAAATAAATTAAAAAATTAAATATACAAATTATTTTTTAAAAAATTAATTAGTTAATTCAAAATGGAGGATAGTTAAAAACAGAAAAACTGATAAGGAGGGAGACTTCGCACTCTCCACATCAAGTAATAGTTAAATAAATTAAAAAATTTGATGGTAAATTTATTTTTTTAAAAAAGAATTAGTTAGTCAAATAAAAAATAATAATAATAGTTAAGAAAGAAAAAGAGAACAAAAGGAAGAGTTCTCTTAACAAATTAGATAGTAGAATTAAAATTTTTAAAAAATTTAATTATTCGGATCAAAATGAATGATAATTAAAAACAGAAAAGTAAGAGCACGAGAAAGAGATCTCACTCTCTGTGTTGAGTTATAGTTAAATATATTTAAAAAGTTAGATAGTAAAATTAAAAATTTTAAAAAATAACTTCGAGTGCTAGTTAAATAAATTAAAAAGTTAAATAATAAAATATATATTTTTTAAAAAAAATTAGATAATTAAATTAAAATAAAAGAGAGTTCTCACTCTCCAGTCTCCACATCGAGTTATAATTAAATAAATTTAAAAAAATAGATAAAAAATAACGTGGATGGCTAAGTTAACTAAATTTAAAAATTAAATAAAAAATTAATTATTTTTTTTTTTAAAAAAAAATAGTCAAATTAAAATGAATAATAATAATCCTCACTATCTATGTCTAGTAGTCCAGTCGAGTGGCGGCGGTTAATTAAATTTAAAAAATTAAATAATAAAATTATAATATTTAAAATTTTTTGATAATCAGATCAAAATGAATAATAATTACGAGCAACAAAAAAAAAAAAAAAAAAAAAAAAAAAAAAAAAAAAAAGAAAGAAAGAGAGAGAGAGAAAGCAGAAGGGAGAGAGTACTCACTCTCGACGATGTCGAGGTCCTTCGATTCGCCGCCGGCGGGCTTCTCCTCCTCGGCCACCGGCTGCGGCGGCTCCGGCGCCGGGATCACCTCCTTCTCCTCCGGCGACGCCTCCACCTCCACCTCCACCTTCTTCGTCTCCTCCTCCGCCATCTCTCTCTTCTCTCTCTCTCTCTCTCACACTCAAATTTCTATATCTATATATCTACAGCAAAAGGAGATCACAAAATCATACGAAAGAGAAAAAAAAAAAAAAGAAAAAAAAGAAAGAGATCTGCGCGAATTTGGAGGCTGAGGTGGTGGCGCAAACAAAGAGAGAGAGAGAGAGAGGGCGAATGGAAGAAGCAGATCGATTTACCGTATACTACAGGCTTTGGTATCGTACAAGGAAGAAGAAAAAAAAAAAAAAAAAAAATTATGTTGGTAGGTGGAAGAAGAAGAAAGTGGGAGGTGGGGGACCTGCAGCGACAGAAGATCGAGCTTAAGTTTTTCTTTGAGCTGCAGAAAACGACGCTTCATTTTTTCTTTAATGCTCGCTCAGATCGTAAACTCTCTCACGGAACTGTGAAAATTCCTACCTTATCACTTTCTCCCAATTAAACTATTTATTATTTTTTTTTATTATTATAGGTTGTTCTATTATCATAGTTAAATATAATGTAAATTATTTAATCTATCTAAAAATTAAATTTTATATATTTTTTTTAATTTTTTTTTATTTAAATAAATATAAAATAAACGACTGAAAATAAATATCTTTTAAAAAATAATGATAGAAATCTTGTAATCATATCGAGAGTATAAATTTTATTTTAAATAATTTTAAAATTTTTTTAATAAAAATTTAATTAATTTATTTTTTTTTACACGGTTAAATAAACAAACGTCTTATATCTATAATTAAAATTATAAATTTTATAACTCTTTGATCATGATTATCTCAATATTGTCGAAAATATTTAAAATTTGATTTCTAAATATTTTTATTGACATAGATGTTATTCAACGATACCGACTATTAATTTCAAAACTCTATTATTTAAAATAAATGAATGACAATAAAACTTTTTTATAACATTTCAGCTCAATTATTATTATTATTATTATTATTATTATTATTTATTCTTCAAATACTGTTGTATTGATCCGTTTTCGACTTTCTATCACCGTGCTATATTTGTTTCATCAAAAGTGGAAAAAGAGTGGAAAAAGAGGAAGTGATTTTTTATTGTCAATATTTTTATTTTGTTGTTGTGTTTATCATAGCTTTGTTTTGAGTTGAAATTAATTCAAACTTTTCAAAATAATGTACTTGATTTTCGTCCACCTCTGAGAGTGTCTAGTTGTACATATATTAAATTGTTAAAAAATATCTTTTTGCGAAAAAAACTTTCGTTGTGAAAAAAAAATTTAGATTTTATAGTATTTTGTTCGTAGGAAAAAAAATATAAATTTTCATCAATATTTATATGATTCAGTGAAAAAAAATAAACAAAAAAAATTTTACGCGGTTTGAATTTTTATTTTCTCGCCAAAAATTAATAAAAAAATAGCTAGTGTTTTCGTCAAAAACACTTTATTTCTTTCAAATCTGTAAAAATAATTTTTCAAAAAAAATAATTTATGGTTAAATAAACACATGAAATATAATTTTTCAAGTCGAAAAATAATTTTCGATATATTTTGGTCCCAACCAAACACTACACATTTAGCCAAACTCAATTATGAAAAATAAAAAAAACCACTAATCAATTTTTTTTAGCTCTAACTTTTATCGCTTGTCACAAAAATTTCGGTTCCACAGCTACATAAATAAATAGTATAAAAAAATAATTTTTATATAAAATTTAATTCACACAAAAGTTTACTTCAATATGAAGCTGCTCATTTGAAATCGATTGTTTTAATTGAGTGCTCATTATGAGTTATATACCATGAACACATTTGTCCAAATCTATGCCCATAATCTGGGTCTTCTTACTCCAAGAATTATTATTTAATAGAATTTAGATGAGTGCACTGAAATATTTAAAAATATGGACTCTAATATATATCAATTATTAAAAAAGTTCTCTCATAAATTTTATTTTTTGATAAGAAGAACAGCTCATCAATTTAATGTTCTATCAGATCATAAATTGTCACACAGAACAATGAAATTTGTGGCATCTCACTTTCTCCCAATTAATTTAATTTAATTTTTTATTTTTGCATGTCACTTTCTCCCAATTAATTTAATTTATTTATTTTTTTTTTTTGCTATATATGCATTGTATTGAATCATTTTCTGACTCTCTATCACTACAAAGTTGCTTGTTTTGAGTTACTGTAAATCTATTTATTTAAGTCTATGTGCGCAATCCTCCGTATCTACTTATCCTACCAACCCAACTTTAGTAAATACTTTTATTTTTCAACGAATCTGTCAGATTTATAAATATTAACTTAAAAAGAATCAGGATTTTGTCGTGTGATAAAAGATTAAATTAGACTGAGTCATGTTCGAAATGTGTAATGTTATAAAAATAATCGCACTAAATCTGTTTGTGATTAAATTATCTAACTAGTTTATGTTTAAATTTGAATAACAAAACTTATCTTTAATCGCTATGAAAATTTCAAAAATTGTAGATAAAAATAAACCGAAATAAAATTGATCCGGAAGCGTGCGAGGCACTGTCATAAGGCGTATTTCCGTCCTTCGTGCGGATTAATCGAAAATACCATCCCAAGGTACGACCGGAACTTCCCTTCCTACGAGCACGACCGCGAAAGAGGTTTGACAAAGTTTCTTTCAACACCCGATAGTAAAAGAATATAAGAAAATAAAATCGAAATAAGAATCAAATATCTTTAAAAGTTTTTCTTTTTATTTCTATTGCTTCTGTATATGTATGAGTATTGTATATCTATTTACAACACTATATATATATATATATATATATATATATAGAGTTGGGCTGGAATGCTATTGATAGCACCAACCTAATTTTGCCATCCATTTTGTAGCCATTGGATTGCATTGAAATTCGTGCAAGCCCTTTAATTAAAAAGAAAAACTTTTCACTTTTTACTTTTTCTTTTTACTTTTTTTTTTCTCTTTTTTTCATTAAAGAGCCTACACGGATCTCAATGCGATCCAATGGCTATAAAATGGGTGGCAAAGTTGGATTGGTGCTATCAATAGCATTCCAGCCCAACTCTATATATATATATATATATATATATATGTGTAAGGTGAATGTTGTCCAACATTCACATCACCATGATGAGAGCAATTAAAGCCCCGCAAAAAAAACGTCCAAAATTAATTAGAAAGTTAATAA
>CM055067.1:47826441-47908941 GCA_029204045.2 Tillandsia leiboldiana | reverse complement strand
GAGTTATTAAGCCAAATGGAATTGGGGTATAAATATATAGAGAAATATTTTTATTCATCTTTGATAGAAAAATAAAAATTATGTTCAAACTAAACCACTGCAAAATATACTGTGGGGTATCATTTATAAAAACAAATAAAATATTTTTCATCAACCGTGGTTGATACATATGATCTGAGTTCGAAGTCTAGTTGCTTCATATTTCTAGTTAAGTTTATTTTAAAAATAAACGCAGTGGGTAGCATGTTATTTTTCTCTCAAAAAAATAAAATATTTTTCTATTTATTTAATGCATTAATTCTGCTTGTAATCCCAAGTTGAGCCTAAAGCTGATACATTATTTTGTATAATATATTTTTAAACAGTTCTAAGTAAGAATTAGTGGTATATATTTTTTAGGTTCAGTGGACCCTAGTTTGGTTTACAAAATTATTCTCAATTATCAAATAATTTTATTTTTATATCACTACGAAGATGTATTCAAAATAGGTTAGTAAAATGATAGTAAATTGTGTTCTTATGATAGGGGTGTATATCTTACACTCCATCTTATTTTGGAGTGGGATGAATTTCACTCGTCATTCGATGTGATGAGTAAAATAATATCCACCCCAGGATAGGGTGGGGTGTAGAATGTACACCCACTACAACAAAATTAGACTATAACGACACTTTTAAGTATTTTTAAAATCTAAAAAAAGTGTCACAGATAAAAATACCGACACTTATTGTAAGTGTTGTTATAAGTGCCGTCGCTAGTGTGTATAGCGACATATTTTTATAATGTGTCCCAAAAATGTGTCCCTATAATCTAATTTTGGATATAGGTGGAATATAGATAGGACACTTATACAAAAATGTCACAAGCATATGTCCCTATAACTTAATTTTGTTATAGTAATCCCTAAAGGGGTGTACATCTAGCATCCCTCAAAAAAGTATATATAAGTATAAGCATGAATTATCTTAACTACACCAAAAAGCCAAAATAAAGATATGGGCATGAATTACCTACATGTAGAGATTGTAATTATGTTCGTTATTCGGTTCGTATTCGGCTCATTAACAATTCTGCTTACATGCATATTATAAATAATTTACATGAAAAGAAAGAAAAAAATTCGTAAAAATTTCTACACTAGGCACCGTTTAGTAGTGGGATAAGAGAGAACTAGCTATTTAAAAATAAATATAAAGTACGAAACTAGTGTAAAAAAATATTTGGTATGATTTCAGGAATAAGAGAATTTGTGTTTGTTATGATGATGGAAAAAAAAAAGGAATAAAAAATATTAGTCGGTTAAAATGACGTTTTTGCTCTTAATCATAATAATTTTTTAAAACGAATAAAAATTTTTCTGGTATAATTTTAAATATTTAATTTAAAATATTTATTAATTTGTTTAAATTTATATTTTATTTGTATATAAAAAAATTATTAAAAAATTAAAAATTTTGAAATTTTATAAATTTTTAAAAATAAAAAAATTTAAAATTTATACATTTAAATATCTTAAAATTTAATATATATATATATATATATATATATATATATATATATATATATATATATATATATATATATATATATATATATATATATATATATATATATATATATATATCCAACCTTAACTCAAGGGCCCCAAAATGTATATCCTTAGTCAGATTAGTTAATGCATTAGATTGAGAATGTAATTAAATATTGGAGTCACAGTAGTCCCCCTTTTTCCTTGAGTTTTAGACATTGTCCCCACCCTTTTTTTTCTTCTTCTTCTTCTTCTTCTTCTTTTATTTTTAATACTTAACATCCCTATCCAAGGTGAGTTGTCTTGGAGCCAAGTTGTAGCCAATGTGTTGTTTATATATATTTGGCTCTATGTTATTTTGTCATGGCTCAAGAGATTTGACAAATAGATTCCTTCCTCTCTATATATTGCAACAATTTAATTAAAATTTGTTGTTGGATTTATGATGAGAAATGGTTGCTTGTGCTTGGACTTGGTCTACCATACTCGACCATCAATCGCGCAGTTGATCCGTCGTCCATCTCAGCTCCTTCTACTTTATTATGATAGCAGAAGTAGATGTGATTGTTGGATTTACAAAAAATTTTAAATTCTGAATTCGAATTTAAATATCATCAGATTAAATATGAAGTGCATGTATTAAAAAATCCGTTTGAAACTCAGAAAGAAGTATTGAATATAAAATATTAAAATATTATTTATTATAATAATTTTTTGTGATTATATTAATTCTCTCTTTCTCCTTAAAACAATATCAATTTGGTGGGGGCAAAGCGTTAGTTGCAAGATTCCACCAGCTAATAAGAGACTTTATGTGCACATCTGTTCACAACGATTATATCTGCTGAATCTGGTTCTTGTTTTTATGTTTTATTTTATTTTATTAATTTATTAAGGAATTAGCTCACAAGACTTAATTACTGTGAGAATTATTTCTTCTCTGAACCACTCTTTTGTTGTTTTAAGACCACACCTGGACAAGATTGGATGTTACAACCACCTTTGGTTGGCCCATATTCAAGGCTCCCTTTAGGTAACTTTAAACTATAGTATAGTTAAACTATGCAATACTCTATAACTGCGTTTGGTTCGGGTATAAACGAAAATTGATTATTCCGGAGATAGTTATAAGTTCAGGTACAAGCAAGAATTATAGTAATTTTGTGTTTGATTGAGTATAAGGGTTGTACCGGGATAAGAAAAATTATGTTTGGTAAGTTAAAGAGGAATAAGAATAATAAAGGAGATTAAAAATTATAAAATAAAATAAAAAAATTTAAAATTTTATAAATTTAAATATCTTATCATTTAAAAAATTTTAATTTTTTTAAAAAATAATAATAAGCAACATGTGGAACAGCTGTTCCACCTGTGAGGTGGAACAGCTGTTCTATCCTTATACCGGAATAACCTGGTATGAGGGGAACATCTGTTCCCCCCACACTTAAATGCTATCTTTGGATATAAAGGAGGGGATAACCTCCTTATCCCCCTAATACCAGTTGCCAAACGAGATTATCTTATCAAGCGTTTGACACATACAAAATAGCACATATTTTTTTAGAGTAAAATTAAATTATACTTTTGAGTAAAATCTGAATATTATTAACTTTTAAAATCTTGGGATTAGTCCTTCAAAAATAGTTTTCTAAAAACAAATTATTTGTGAGATGAAATATCATTTTTATCTTTGTGGTTTTTCTTGCTGGCTATTTATTAATGGTTAAAATATGTTTAATTTTTTAATTCGTAATAATATGTTTAGAAGATTAATAAGTTGAGTTGTGTGAGTACAATAAGTTGAGTTGGGACTGCGGTTCACAATAGATCTAACGGCAAGAGGTCCAACAATTAATAGATCTAACGCTTTGATTGGCTGAATCAGTTCGAAATTCATAGTGCTATTGATTGAGCTATTAAGTACGATGAGTGCATCCTTTCTGTCAGCACGTATTTTTAAAATAATTATCTAGCACTTTCGATTTACAAGTGATATTAGACCTAGTGGCGTATTTTCGATTGAGCCAGTAGCGTGAGTTCGATTTCTAGCTAAAATAGATCTAATTTTCTGTCCGAAGTCCGTGAACGCGATAGTTAAACCTGCTGGTGTTTGGATTTTCGAAAACAAAAGACGAAAATAATATTTTGATGATTTTTTTTTTTTTTTTCGGTTCGTTTGATTTAAACAATCTATTTTTAGTTTTCTAAATCTTTCACGCGAAAAAACCTATGAATTTTTTTTTTTCATAAAAAACCTCTTTTTTTTGAAAAAATGGTTAACCTTAATCTTTTTAGGATCAATTTTAAAATGATCTATGCAATACTTTTACTACATTACTTTCTTGATCACCTAACTAATGTAGCGAAAACATTCTCAATATTACATTTTTTAATATTTTTCTTCTCAAGTTTTACACAATATTTGCTTTTATAATCTTTTAAGTATTATCACTTTACCATTTTCGAATGAACAAAAGACTTCGTTAGACTTGATTTAAAGTATTTAAAAAATTTAAAAATTAAATTTTATAATTTTTTGAAATTATTTATCTAATGATCGAAAGGTACAAAATTAAATAATTTTAATGACTGTGGTGAGTCGTTTGCAAATTTAATAGTATAAAAATATTTGAATCGCATAAAATTTTGATAGAAAATTTTTTATACTATGTAAAATAAGATTAATATTTTTGATCTAAAATTTTAGTGTCATATCATCACATTTTACAAAATTTTTATTTTTAGCCATTGATTTTGAACTCCTTCGATCAGTAGGTAAATGATAATGAAAAATTATGAAATTTATTTTCTAGCTACTTCAAATATTCAAGATCAAGCCTAATGTAGTTGATCGTCGATTTGAAAATTCTAACATTAAAAACAACTTGATAGTATAGAGATCTCCGTGCTTCTAAAAGCACGTAAGTCAATCTGATACTACACGATCAAAATGATATAACTTTATATATATATATATATATATATATATATATATATATATATATATATTTATTTATTTATTTATTTGAGTTTTTATATTTTTAAAAGTACCAAGTCATTAGTGCTTGTAGATTTTCAATCGTTAGATGAAAAAATATGTGGTTTGTATGATAGTAGGGTTTTTGGGTTAAGTGAGTTGTTGATGGAATAAAATGATCTAAAAATAAAATTAATCAAAAGGTAAATCTAACGGTAGAAAACTTACAAGTATAGTAGCCAGACTCATATAGAATTAAGCTCCTATATTTTTAAAAGTATCAAGTCATTGATGCTGTTTTCAATCCTATTGAATGAAAATATGTGTGGTTAGGATGATAGTGGGTCCCTTTGGTTAAGAGAGTGGTTGGTGAAGTAGAATGATTTAAGATATGAAATTAGTCAAAGGGATAGATCTAATGTTAGAAAACTTACAAGCACCAATTCTTTGGTGCTTATACAAGCATAGTAGCCGAACCCACTCACTCTCTCTCTAGAGAGAGAGAGAGTTCGGCTACTATGCTATCAATAACACTAAATATTTGGTGTTGTTAAGTTTTTTACCCTTTGATTATTTTCATCCGTTAGATTTTACGATTTTTCCAACCACCTATTAAATCTAGGGAGCCCATTATCATCTCAACCACAGATCTTCTAATCCAAAAAATTAATAGCATTAATAACTTGATGCTATTAATAGTATTTCAGCCTAGCTCTCTCTCTCTCTCTCTCTCTCTCTCTCTCTCTCTCTCTCTCTATATATATATATATATATATATATATATATATATATATATATATAGGAAAATGCTATGTGTACACCCCTTTCGGGGTGTACATCATACACCCCACCCATCTAAGGGTGGGGGTGTGATAATGGGTCACTTGATGTGACCCGTAAAAAGTATCGCCATCATTAAAATGGTGGAGGTGTATGATGTACACCTCTTCGGGGTGTACAAGTAGCATTTTCCATATATATATATGCTCTGCAAAAGCAAGAAATTTTTTTAATATTTAGATCAAATCATAGGAGTTGAGCTGGATGAAATTAGTGGAAGTGCCGGATAGATTTGATATAAATAATTTTAAATCAATTAATTAAATTTTTTTAAAAAATTTATATTTCGATCTTGATTATAAAATTTTTATGATCATTTTTTAAAGAATATTATTTTTGTTTATTTTTATACACACTTAATAAATAAAAAATATAAATTTTAATTATGAAATAATTTAAATAGTTTATATCAGATTTAACAATACTGATCGTTGAAAATAAATAGGTGACAGCGAAGTTAGTTTGTTACCGATAATAATCCAACCTAGCTCTAAATTATAAATATTTTTATTATTATCTATCCAATTACCGCGATCGATAGTATGATGATCAAATATAAACACAAATATAATTGTTGAACTCAAATTGTCGCAATTTAATTATCTTATATCTCAATTAATTACTCCCGCAAAAAAATAATACCAATTTCATTTCTACACTAGTACTTTTGTCTTAAATAAATCTAAAATTTTAAAACGAATATTAAGCTCCAATGTTACGTATATGTGCAATATTATTAAAACTAAATCTAAATTAGATATATTTGGTTACGTATAATACTGTACCATAATTAAACAATTATTTAAATTAATGTAATCTTAATAAGTCAGAATAATCAAGACCCCAATGCCAGGTAAAGTGTTAGGGGGATTCTGTATAATTTTTTATTATTAATGCCATAATATGATACCCAATCAACTAAGCCAAATAAACGAGTTTAAGCATAAGCATGAAATGTAATAATACAACATCATTATTATACATTAGTGTATAATATTTTAATTAAGTTTAGCATAGAAATGATAGTGGAGGAGTACAGCTCAACCACCTTAATTTGATATGTGCAGCTCACCCACTTTTCCAAGGTAGGTTGCTTCATGTCCTTGGTGTCAGCCATGAAAGTGCATTACTTTTCACATTGTTTCTAATAATTTTAAGAGATAATTGTCTGTGTACCCTGAAATTTGAAAAAATATCTGATTTACTTTTTTTATTTTTTTTCTTTTTAATATACCCTTCATACGTTCCACCGTTATTAAAAATATCCCTACCGTTTCTTTTTGTTAAGTTAACTAGGGTTAAACTAGAGTTAAATAATAATCGGAGTTGAAAACTATCAGATATACCTATTCTGTCCCTATCTACCAAAACTATTGAAAATTTTAAAAGGACAAAATGGTAGAAGGGTACATAAGAAAAATTGGTTATGGTAGAAGGGTATATTTGAAAGGACAAAATGATAATTTCACATAGATAACGGCAGCTCCAAACGGTACACTAACAGAGTTTAACTTCAGGGGTATTTTAGAAAAAAGTTGGAACGGTAGTTTTAATATTAGCCTTCTAAGAAGGGTAAATATAAAAATAGAAAAAATTTTAGGGGTATATAGAAAATTGTCCCTAATTTTTATTAGGCTAAAATATATAAAAAAAAAATTATGAATATTTTTTTTTTTAATGTTTTTTTTCTGATTTCTAAGAATTTATATTTTATTTGTAACGATCCGATCCAGTGGCAATAATAATTTATTGGATCCAAACCATAGTCTAAAATATTTAAACATAATTATTATTACTAGTGCCCATTATCTCTTATATATTCAATCATAATTTTATTTTCATTCGATGTGGGATTATTGAGGTGCCACAAACTCTTTCTGTTTAGGTCTGACGTTTTCGTCAACCCAAAATTACCAGACGATGTGAAACTTATCTCGCTAGCCATGTCATCTAGACCCAGGTTCAGTTGAGACTCGTCGTACACTTCCGACTGATGATTTGTTAATACCAAATGTAACGATCCGATCTACTAACAATAATAACTCGTTGGGTCTAAACGGCAGTCTAAAATATTTAAATCCGATTATTATTACTGGTGCTTATTGCCTATTATATATTCAATCACAATCTTATTCCCAATGTGACATTATTTGGGTATTACATTATTTTTTAAAAATTTTAGAAAGTTATGGCTTTAATAGAGATGATGAAATAAGCAAATGATCCTTATTTGTTCTATAAGAAAAAAAAATAATTTTTAATATATTTTTATTATTTTAAAAATATTTTTAATATAAATTATAAAAAATTAACGGAATAGTGACAGAATATTAAAGGAGGAGGACTAAATGCCCCAACTTAAATATTTGAGAGAATAAAATATAAAGTTTTCAAGTCAGAAAAAAATAAATAAATATTTATATGAATATTTTATGTAATTTAGTTTTTTTATTATTATATACTATTAAAATATCTAATAAGAACTTTTGTTGAATAAAACTATCTATTACAAAAAGAATATGATAAGAAACTGTTAATAATTTCTAAAGAAGGGTAAAAACTAATACTCATCAAAGTAATAATTGAGTGGAGCCTACTTTCATATTAATTTTGCCCTAAGTAAACTTAATTACCTCTAACAACTATATATGTTGCAAAGTTTACAAAACAATAAATTTAATGTTCCAATATAATATATTTATGTAAATTTCACAAAAATATATACGCTACTTATAACGATCCAACCCACTAGCAATTATAATTTATTAGGCCAAAATCACAGTCCAAAATACTGAAGCCTCAATACATAAATTCAGTTATAGCATTTTGGGGGGTGACTAGACCCAAGAGATTAAAATGGTTGAGCGCGCTAGAGCTAGAATAGTTATAGAATGAGTGACTCTCTAGATTAAGAGGGTTGAGCATGCTAGAGCTAGAGTAGTTTTAGTATGGATGACCTCCTAGAAAGTGGGGTATCACAGTTGGTATCACTACTCTAGTGATGGTAACAGAGACAAGAATAGCGAGACAAGTCTCATATAGGGATGTCAATGGGTACGGATATCCGAAATTTTATTCGAATCTGAATCCGAACGGAATGAATTTACGTGATATTAAACGGATATGAATTCGGATATGGATATAAAAAATGAAAATCCGACGGTTTTAGATTTGGATATGAATTTTGATTGTATCCAATCCGAACCCAAACCCGACCCAAATCCGAATTAATTTTACGTTATATAATATATGTGTATATAAATATTTGATATTATATTTAAATTTATATTTTAAAAATTTAAATTTAATATAATATATTTTGAAATATTGTAAAGAGAAAAAAAAATAATAATTGTTTCAGGTTTGGATTTTCAGGTTCGGATTCTGATTTTAAATTTTTGGTCAGGTTCAGATTTGGATATGAATTTTTAAAATTCATTGGATTCGAATTTGGTAGTCGGGTTCGGGTTTTTGAAAATCCGATCCATTGACATCGCCTAAATGGATTATTCCCAAGATCAGCCCTGTCATTTAGACCAGACTTAGTCGAGACTCGTCACACACTTTCAACTGATGATTGGCTCACACTTCCGACTAATAATTATCTTATATATCAAATATAAGCGACTCAACCGACTCACAATAATAATTCGTTTGGCCCAAACCTCAATCTAAAATGATTAAACCAAGTTATTATTATTAGTGTCTATATCTCTTATATATCTCATCACAACTCGATTCCAATCGAATTCCCATCCGATACGAGACTATTAAATATCGTTTCAACTTCATTAAATATCGTTTCAACTTTAAAATCACTTATGGGCAATCGAGAGATCGATCATGGGAAAACTTGTATTTAATATATTTATAAATATTTACAAAACATAAAATTTATTTACAAATAATAAAATTAGTAATAAAAATTTATGTTAAAACCAAGCTCAGATGTGCTCGTAATTGCACAATTAATCCTCGTAACTTGATTTGGAGAGGTTAAAATTCTATTGAACATTATATAAATTTAATAGCATCATAATTTTTAATACAGAAATTATAAATCACATTTATTATATTAGATTTTTAATTTTAATATATTGATCATCAGTTTTTTCGTATGCTCCGTAAATAGTAGGGGTTTCGCAGAAAAAAAAAATCTATAAAATTATATCTTATTTTTTTGTACGTAGTCTGAATTTAGACTTTAAAAATATAATGTGATAAATTGTGTTCATACAGTGTAAGTGTTGAATCGTCGGTACAAATCATTATTTCCAAAAGTTTAAACAGTTAGAAATATACAGCTAATTCACTTAAAACATACGAATAGAGTGCCAACCGATTTCGATTATGACTCGACCAATTCAGTCTCACACCACATCGAACGTGACTCAATCCAATCCAGCCTCACGTCATTTTGAACGCGACTCAGCTCAAATCACTACAGAGCAGAAGCCCTTTTAAGCCAATAGTAAATTGTGATGAGAAGTTAAGAAAATATTAACAATTCAGCGAAAAGTCATGTAAAAAGTTAAGGACCTCATTGCAACAATTAGAAGGTTTAGTGACTCAATTAAAACACGGTTAAAAGATTAAGAACTTAATTGCAACAATTAGAAGGTTACTAATGTCGCTAAAACTTGTGTAAGAACTTTTAATTTAACCTATTAAATATATGAAAAAGGAGTGAAATTGAAATCTAACTTAAATTTGTAATAAACAAGATTAATGAAATGCACTAAATTTATAGTTGGATTTAAATAACATTTGGGCCGGGCCTGATTTGGGCCGAATAATATTTTGGCTAAGCCTTCTTGAGACCTATCCAAAAAAGCCTTTAAAATTATTTATTTTGTTTCTATTAATTTTTTTAAGCGTCTGTTTGGTATTAAAGTTTATATAATGCCATTAAATAAAATAAAGTTGAAAAAAAAATTATATAGACATATGATCTTACGTTTTTTGGTATAACCATAACTAATTTATTGTCACGAAACGCGATATCATGTACGAAAACAAATATAATATTTTTTTATTATAGAAATTAAAGCATTTTATAAGAAGATCACACAAGCAATTATTTCTCCTCCTTTATTAATTTTGTTAATTTTACTCTTAACCCTTTAAATTTGAGTGTGACAATTTTTTTTTTCTATTAAAACATAATTTCATCACTACATGCATAAAATAATAAATATTATAGAGTTCGGTTACTATACTATCAATAACGCCAAGCAGCTGGTGTTATCAAATTTTTTATCGTTAGATCTATTTATTTGATAAATAATAAGGAACTACTATTATTCCAATCGCACATTCTTTCGTTTATGAGCTGAAAATCTAATGACTGGGATTAAAAATCTAACCTATTTATTAGTGAATTGGTGGATTCTCTGAGCAATTAAAAATAAAGTTATTTTTTTGTTAGTGGGATTAGGAGAGAAGTGGAATTTTTATTTTTTGCTTTTCTCAAGAGACTTTATTGTCTTATTCATACTAGTGTAGTGATCCGCGCAATGCAGCGGACATATATTATTATAGCTAAATTTATACTAAATTTATTACAACAATATAAATAAATTATTCTAAAATCTCGATATAGATCAATTCAATATCAAATCACGGAATGAAATCATGCTACGACAAATTTAGGGCACTCACCAGGATCTCGCCCTTTAGCAATAATAGACTTATGTGTTGAATTACGATTTACCGAAAAATTAGAGAAATGCATCAGCAGACAAAAGATAAATCGTTGTAATAAATCGCCAACGATTTCGATAAAAAAATAAAATAAAATTCGTAAAAAATTAAAATACGTACATAGTAAGTAATAAAATAAAGTATTAAGTAAAAAAGTTGCATTAGGGTTTACAGCAACATCAAATAAAAAAATCTAATATAGGTTCCTCAGACAAAAAATAAAAATAAAATTGCATGATGTTTCTGTAAAGAATCGCTCACAAAGAATCAAAAGAAAGGGGCGGTGATTTTTATCTCTCGAGGTGACGACGTATTTGAAGACAACGGCAGCACGCTCCCACGTTCTATGGCAGGGCAATGTCAACAACAGGGCGCGAAAAACTCCACCAAGATCATCCCAGCAGAGCCCAAAACCAACCACTAAAACTCTTGATTCAACCACTGCTACCACTGCTACCACCGCCACATCGATCTCCACAATCATTGCCTACGTTCCTGGCTCCTCCATCACCGTCTTGGTTTCCACCGCCATCACGTTCACCGCCTCCACCACCGCTACGACCACGCCGCCGAAACATCTTGTACGGGGTCTATAAAAACTCCACAAAGAAAAAGAGAAGGTAGGGTTGTAGAGAGTTGGGGGAAGTGGATGGCATATAAGAAGAAAATGCAAATTAACACCATGCTTAATTAATTTATTAAATGACAATTATGATTTCTTGAAACATCAAACGTCACCACCACCACAATAATTTAATAATGTATGTGGTAGAGATTATTATTAAATTAATCAATGCATGCATGTGGGGAGGTGAAGGGATGGATGTTAGAGAAGAAGAGAAGACATTGAGGGGAGATGAGAGATTGAGAGAGAGAGAGAGAGTAGATAATTATTGTAAAAAAAAAAATTAAAAATATTCTAAACTATGGAGAATGCGCCACGTCACCGCCATCACGTTCACCGCCTCCACCACCGCTACGACCACGCCGCCGAAACATCTTGTACGGGGTCTATAAAAACTCCACAAAGAAAAAGAGAAGGTAGGGTTGTAGAGAGTTGGGGGAAGTGGATGGCATATAAGAAGAAAATGCAAATTAACACCATGCTTAATTAATTTATTAAATGACAATTATGATTTCTTGAAACATCAAACGTCACCACCACCACAATAATTTAATAATGTATGTGGTAGAGATTATTATTAAATTAATCAATGCATGCATGTGGGGAGGTGAAGGGATGGATGTTAGAGAAGAAGAGAAGACATTGAGGGGAGATGAGAGATTGAGAGAGAGAGAGAGAGTAGATAATTATTGTAAAAAAAAAAATTAAAAATATTCTAAACTATGGAGAATGCGCCACGTCACCTTAAAAATATGAGAATTCATAATATGGTATAGATTGATTAATTTATTTTTCTTCTCAACTAAGTGAGTAGCGTGTTATATTATTTTCAAAAAAATTAATATAGTAGCTTAATTTAAATATTATAAACGACTAGATAAATTATTTATAGTTATAATATTCAACTTTATCTATTAAAATATAATATATAAATAATTAAAGTGTATAAGATACACACTATATAATGAATGAGAATTTTTTTAATAGTCACTTTAAATTTTGAAATAAGTAATAAAATTCATCAAATTTGAATGTAAAAGTAAAGTGTATTTCTATTTGGATATTCAAAAAGTATTTTTTTTATAATAAAAGTTAGTTTTTAACTATAAGCATCTCTTAGTACTCTATAATTACAATTGCATCCAATCAAAGGGCCCCTATAAGAGGGAGATAATAAAATGGGCTAATAGGAAATAGTTGAGGGATCTTCGTACACTCGCTCCATAAATGGGCGGCGTCGAGGGCTCCTCGTCGTCTCCGGCGGGCGGCGGCGGCGGCGGCGGGGACGGCGACGGCGATGGCAACGGCGGCGGCGGCGGCGGGATAACGGAGTACGAGCGGCGGAGGCTGTGGCGGATAAGGGAGAACCGGGCGCGGCTCGAAGCCCTCGGCCTCCCCCGCCTCGCCTCCGCCGCCCTCTCCCCTCCTCCTCCCCCCTCCTCGCCCTCGACGAAGCAGGAACGGGAGAGGAGGAGGAGGAGGGGCGGTGGAGAGAGCGATGAAGACGATGACGCAGAATACCGACCCTCCCATGGTGATCACGGTGGTGATGACGATGATGAAGTGGAAGGCAGGGATAATGGCTCTTCTTCTTCTTCTTCTTCTTATTCGGCTGGTGAAGAGGAGGAGGAGGAAGAGGAGGAGGAGGAGGAGGAGGAGGAGGAAGAGTTTAGGGGTTCTTCTCGTGGATCCAAAAGAAAGGTGCTTTTTATTGATGCTTCTATTGATTTCTAACATATTGCATTGTAGTTTGATATGATGGATAAGGTAAATCATGTTCTAAAAGTGCGTTATTTGGTCCTGTGTACTCGAGTGTACTGTTGTTTGATGAAGTGTTGTTTGATGAAGTGCTGCCGCGAATAATAGTGTTAGAAGAAGCGCGCAATGTTAATATATCATGACATCTTTTTATTCTGCGAAAGTATCAGTCGTACAAAATTAGAGCTTCTGCTTACGAGGTTCATGGTTTGCTTGGCCCTGCTTTAGTGGTGTAATGTTGTTTGATAAAGTGTTGTCTCGATTATTGCCATTAGGAGGAGTAGCCAAATTAGAAGCGCCAAATTGGAGGTTCTGCTTTTGTGGCTTAGGAGAGTTTACTGTTGCTGAAAGTAGAAGAAAGTTAAGATCATGGCTCTTATTCAAATGGTCTTTCTGCATTCCTAAAGCCTGGTTGACGATTTTAGTGTCGCATTGATAAAGACTCTGTTCTTGACTTGGATTCCTACGAGTTACAGGACAGTTGATCATGCAAGAGAAAGAAAGTAGTGGCTAGGTACGTGGGTGATGAATTAACGAGTTGTTCTACATTTATCGAGTGAAACAGGAAAAAAAGACAAAATTTTCTGGTTATGATGATAGAAAGTTTAATCTAAAGTTTGTGAAAAACCGAACTTTCCGAAATCAACCTTTAATTTATGTAAAATCTTAATGCAGACAAATGAGTGTTGGTTGCTATGGGTAAATCCAAAAAAATTTCCCCATTGTTTATCAGTAATTTATCGCTAATATCATGTGCTGGTACTGGATTTGAATGGGCCGGCGCGGCTATCCTCCAAATATCAATAAATTAAGAATTTCCTGCCGTTTTGTCAAATTTCATGCTATCGTGGTAGTGCTTTGTGGACTTCTTATTGTAAGGGTAATTTAACAAGTGTTGGGGTCTATCATTAGCTCATGTACTCGATCAGATGTAAGTATGTAGTGAAAGTTTGGTATTTGAATGTCTTTCATGCCTTATTTTTTGGGTAGTGCTGTAATTCTTAACTATTTTGGGTCCATTCGAGGCTCCCAATTCTTTTCCAATGCGAATATCTGTCATACTAAGAGTAGCAAATGTCGGTTCCTATTTGAATCCCAGTTGAGCTTATCTCAGTATTGGATAAAGAACTTATCTTCACTCTCTATGCTTCTACTTTGTACACTAGGGAAAGAAAAAGAATTTATCAAATTCAAAAAAAGGTTGCAAGAGATCATGTGTCAAAGGAAACATTGAAAAGCCTGATGATTTTGTTGACGAGGATGCAGCTTTAGAGCAGGTAAATGTGTGATCAACTAAAGAATTACCTTTGTTTTGCAATATCTTTCTCTATCTATCTATCTATCTATCTATCTATCTACATGCGCACACAGAAATAATAATAAACAAGTTCATATCCAGGCGATCGCGCTCTCGCTTGGAGGAGTTGCTGAAAATTCTGCAGTGTCTAGCAGACTTTCTCAGAAATCTGGAACAAAAGAAAGTGAGACTGGCGGGAAAAGGAAGAATAGAAAACTGGTATATTCTTCTATGTGTATCATATCATATATAAAATCTCCTGCATGTCTAATACCCTTTTACAGTATAATATTTCATTATGTGCAGTTTAAGAGTCGGGTACAGCTCTCTGAAGATGAAGTGATTGGTTACTTCTTTTTATTTGATGGTAATTTCTTTTCTCCAGTAAAATGTATCTTACTCCAAGTGGACAAATTTTTCATAATGGTACTTAAAACCTTTGTTGGAATTGTTAACATTTTTGTGGAATTCTAGTCTCGACGTATCTTTACTCTTTACCTGTTTCATGAAAAATGAATGCCACCTTGATGGTTTCGATAATCTTGTAGTTATTCTCTTTTTGATGCTAGCAATTAAATTAAAATTACTATATCTCATTTCTCCTTCTCTTCCCCAATTCATTACTCAAAATTGTACTTGTAAAAACTTGTTAATAATGCAGGCTTGTTTTCCACTTTTTTGTTTCATGCATAAATGGAACTTACTGATTGCCATAGAGTCATATCGATTGGTCAAGTATTACAAAATTTTCATTGAAAATGGGCATGCTACGTTGCTTTGCTCTTCTTTTTCGGACTTGGAGTTGCTTTGCTCTCATTGAAAGTGGGCATGCTACGTTGAGTTGCTTTCTCAGTTCAAACCAAGATTTTAAGTGCCTATCGGCATGGGCCGTGCCCATCGTACCGTCTTGTGTGCTAACAAAATATCAGCACGAAAACAATTCCTTTGCTAATGACATGGCTCAACATTTCTTTTTCTTTGAAATTAACAACTAGTTATTTCAATAAAGTGCAAAAGATTTGATAAAGATATATTATAAGCAATTAGAATATATTGTTGTCAAAGAAATTAAATATTTTATATCATAGTGTGTCGGCACGCATACACACACATCGGCACAGCATGATGCGCATCATACCATACCCTACCAGTAACTTTTCGGCACGACCCCATATCACAGCACTAAAATCCTTAGTTCGAACACACAAATCTTCATTCATTAGGTAATATGACCTTCTGGCTAAATACTTACAACCTTCGCATCTGTGTGCCGACAAATTATGATATAAAATAAGAAAATCATGGAGCCTTCTCATCTTTGCATTGTATTTGTTTTTACTCTTCCCAATTTATCTGTTCCACTTGATTATTGGATTAGATTTTTGAGGCGGTAGGCTTTTGGAATGTTCTTCTTTGATCGCTTTAGAATTTCATATAAGATTGTTAGTAAAAAAATAAAAATACACTCGTCATGGTTGTATCTCTCCGTAATCACTATCCATTATTAAGCTGCCTTTCCATTTGACAGCTCTTTTCCCTTTGCATCTTTGTGTACTTTTTACTTGGACGAATAGAAGTTGATTGGAGATAAAATGTATGGCCTTCTTTATTGAAATTGATGTCTTGATTGCGCTATATCCTGATGTGCAGAAGTTGGGAACGGGCATATCTCAGTCCGGGATCTACAAAGGATGGCTTTAGCTCATGACTTTTCTTGGACAGATAGTGAAATAGCTGCTATGGTTCACTTGTTTGACACCGATGGAGACCGAAAGGTATGCTTTTGGTTATTCGAGAAAGCGAGTGTACAACTTTCAATTTGTAAATTTTTCTGCAGGAAAGGTGAATGTGAATAAAAATGAATTCGCGGTGGAAATTTTTGTGATTTGGAAAAACTTATCTTACTGGTTCGCAGAGTTTAAGCTCACGAAACAATGTTAACATTTTCTGCGATCTTCCTTGACTTATAGAGCTCATCTCTTAGGCATAGTTGGCTATTTAACAGTTCATCCGAACAGGCGCATAAGCATTTAAGAGCAGGGCAGCAGTATTCATTTCCACATCTTTTAGTCTGTTTTCTGCAAAATGAAGTAATGGTTTGCTGACTTGTGTGCTTCGACTTTCTTTCGATTTGTTTCTTGCAGCTAAGTCTAGACGATTTTCGGACCGTCGTATCTCGATGCAACATGATGCATGAGCCATAAGTAGTCGACAACCACATTTTTTGGTTCGAGATGCGGGTTTTCGTTCGGTCATCGGTGGCGGGCGGGGATTGGATTGAGGCCTAGTTGGTTGTTCTGAGACACTTTTGTATGTCATGGGACTCTTCTACTGGTGTAGATATTTTTGTACAGTGATTCTGTAACTAGGGGTGTCAACGAGCCGAACACGAGCGAGCTGGGGTCGGCTCGTGTTCGACGAGCTGGCTTGTTTAAATATCGAGCTGAAAAATTCGGCTCGTGCTCGGCTCGTTTATTAACGAGCTGAACACGAGCTGGCTCGCGAACAACAAGTTTGATTTTCATTCCTATTATTAGATATAAAACTAAAAAAAAAATTAAAAAATATAATTTATAAAAAATTAATAGCTTAAAATCTAAATAGTAATATATATCTAAATAGTAATATATATATATATATATATATATATATATATATATATATATATATATATATATATATATATATATATATATATATATATGTTCTCGAGCCGAACACGAGCGAGCTGATCCAGTTCGCGTTCGGCTCGTTTATTAAACGAGCTGAAAAATTTAGCTCGTGTTCGGCTCGTTTACTAAACAAACGATTCGATCTCGAGCTCATTTCGAGCCGAACACGAGCTGGATTGCCACCCTTAGCCGTAACCATTTTCATAGGCTCTTTTCTGTAGATTTATGTTGGTGCCTCTTTTTCTCAAAAAAAATTATTGGAAAATCATGGAATTTCTTTTTTTTTTTTTTTTTTTTTTTTTTTAATAATTATTATTGGAAACTCCTGGATTGTTCATTTAATATTTAAAGACTCTACTTGGTGATTGGTAATCGAGGTTATTAATTCGAACTCTAATTGGTTTCATATATTTTATTTTAGTTTATTTCTTAAATAAAAATCTTTTCCAGAGGTTTGAATTTGCAGAAAAATTATATATTTTATTGTAATTACAATGAGTAAGTTAAGATAATTTTTTGTGTTTTTATTGAAAAGTTTTTTAAAAAAATTTCCTATGCTCAGGAATTTTTGGACCTATTAAAATTTCCACAATTTGAAAGGTGTGGAAAATTCGTGGGCCCTCAATTTTTTTGATCTCTTAGTCAAACTTTATTTTTTTGACTACAAAATACAGGGTGATTTATTTTCTCTGCAACCTGATTTAATAGAAAAATAAAAATCAAGAAGCACGCATCCTAAAGCAAATTTATTTCAAAACAAATCAAAAAAAAAAAAATAATCAAAAATTAATGTTTAAAAATTTTGGTTTTGGTATGTAACGTTCTAATTTGAGTTGATTAATAGTACAAAGAGATATTAAGTATCAAAAAGTGTTTTAATTTTTTTTTTTAGTGTTCATTCAAACATTACTTCATATCATAAATTAAATTCAGTAAATTAAATTTTGATATGTCTTTTCTTTTTAAATTGTTTAAACTATCTCTAAACCTAACAAATAGAAGAGGCTAAAATATAAAAAACTCCCTACAAATATTCGCTTTTTCACTAACGGCCTTATCTTAAAAATCTCTATTTTGCTTCATCACGTTAATTAATAAATACATTAAAACGTACAACTAGATAATTACTGATATGCCCATTTTATCATTAAAAATGATAGAAAAATATAAATTAAGTAGTAAATGGAATGAAATATTTTTTACCAAATTATCTATTTTTTTTTAAAAAAAAATTATACAATTTTATTATTTCTAAAAAATATAATAAATATCTCAGTAAGTTAATAACACATAAATAGAATAGTAACAAAATAATAAAAGTGTTTGCTTAAGTATCGTAATCTAAAATTTTAAGAGAAAAAATAAAAAAATATAGAAGACAGGAATAAAAATATAAAAAAATATATCTTAATTTTTTTTTTTTTTTTTTTTTTTTGCATTTTAGCCAACAAAGGAGAAATTTATCCTATTTTTTAATTAAAGATCCCTCCATTCACTGCCACGTGTCTTTTTTTTTTTTTTTTGCCTCTATCTAAGATTATAATTCTCTTCTCTAGAATTTAAATATTTTTTTAAAATTTTAATATTCATTGAAGAGCTCTCAACAACGCTTTGTCCGAAAATTTTAATGGACCGTCACGTGTCATTTTTATCACTATTCAAAAATTATAATCAGTTTTTCTAAAATTTATTTTTTTAAAAAAATTTAGTATTAAATAATTTTTAATCAAATATTGAATAATAAAGACAAAATTAATACGTGGGAGTACATTGGATATTTTCCAACCCCGTATTATTGGAAAACTATTTACTAAAATTTTATTCTACCGAATCATTGAATAAAAATAATACTGACACGTGACAGCAAATCAGAAAATTTTCAACTAGAATTTAAATATTTTTCTAAAATTTTAATATTTAAAATTTTAATATTGGAGAATTCGCAACAGCGCTTTGTCCAGAAATTTTAATAGACCGTCGACTGGTACTTTTATCACTATCCAAAAGTTATAATCAATTTTTCTAAAATTTATATTTTTAAAAATTTTAGTATTAAAAAATTTTCAATCAAATATTGAATAATAAAGACAAAACTAGTACAGGACATTAGATTAGAGATTTTCCAACCAGGCTTTATTGGAAAGCTATTTACTAAAGTTTATTCTACCAAATTATTGAATAGAAATAATACTGACATGTGACAGCAAATGGAAAATTTTTCAACTATCATTATTTTGGAGCTCCACACTAAAGTTTTATTTATTTTTTACCCCCATTTGCTATTCTATTCGTATTCAATTGAAATAGAAGCGAATTTTTGACGGCTCAGGTCCTTGCCTCTGATTCTATTTCTTAGCGGAGAAGATTCAAGAGTGGTTATTATTATTAACCTTCAACTTTTGCTTTTATTGACCCGTCTTATTCAGAATGAATCAAAACAAAAAATCTTCACGATGCATTTCGATCCCTACCTATGTTATAGGTGTACTGATGGCATTGCTCTTCATCTAATAAATTAGTACTATATTTTTTTTTTTTTAAAAAAAATTAATCTATAAATCGGGATATTAGGAGTTTTTAAAAATAAAAAAATTAATCTATAAATCGGGATATTAGGAGTAGCAGTGGCAATTCAGCTCATTTTTCGCAAACCAATTTGTGTTTGATTTGAAATGAGCTTGAGATTAAATCGCTCATTTAATAAACAAGTCGAACACAAACTAAATCAATTCGCTCGTATTTGGCTGGATAACAACTCGATTATATACTAACCACCCACTCTTATGGCTCAATTATATATATATATATATATATATATATATATATATATATATATATATATATATATATATATATATATAGAGAGAGAGAGAGAGAGAGAGAGAGAGAGAGTGTGAGAGAGAGGGGTAGAGCTTATATATTTTCAAAAGTACAAGTCAAATTATACTTATAAATTTTTTACTATTAAATTCAGCTCACTTTTCGCAAACCAATTTGTGTTTGGTTTGAAATGAGCTTGAGATTGAATCGCTCATTTAATAAACAAGTCGAACACAAACTGAATCAGTTCGCTCGTATTTGGCTGAGAGAGGGGTAGAGCTTATATATTTTCAAAAGTACAAGTCAAATTATACTTATAAATTTTTTACTATTAAATTTGTATTGAGATTTGTACTATTGTAAAATTAATTAAAAAAAAGAAAAAGAAAAAATACAATAGCATAATTCTCAATACAAATCTAATGATAAAAAAATTATAAATATAATTAGGCTTGTGCTTTTAAAAGTATATAAGCTCTACTCCCTCCCTCTCTCTCTCTCTCTCTCTCTCTATAGAGAGAGAGAAAGAGTCTGCCTATTATGCTTGTACAAACACCAAGCAATTGGTGCTTGTAAGCTTTATACCGTTAGATCTATCCATTTGATTAATTTCATCCCTTAGATTATTCTATTCCACCAACCACTCACTTAACCCAAATAGTCTACTATCATTCTAACCACACATATTTTCATTCAAGGATTAAAAACCTACAAGCACCAATGACTTGATACTTTTAAAAGTATAGAAACTCAATTTTATATATATATATATATATATATATATATTATATATATATATATATATATATATATATATATATATATATATATATATATATATATATATATATATATATATTAGAATAATATTGGTAGTAAACGGACATATCGGTAGTAAACGGACTCTATTGCTACAGATTTATTTTCGATGATGGAACTTTCAAATCGACGATCGGTACCGTTAAATATGATCTAAATCATTTAAATTATATACAAATCAAATTTCATACTCTTTCAATATTATTCTCTTGTCCATCAAACGGACACAAAAATAAACAGCTAAAAATAAATATCTATCAAAAAATGATGATAAAAATCTTGTAATTAAAATCAAAAGTATAGCAGGATCTAAAAACTGAAATTAGTCAAAAAAAAAAAATTTACAAGAATTAATTGCTTTCCTAATCTATAAATTGTTGCCCACACCAGGTGTACAAGTATAGTTTGTACACCTCATCAAATATATATTTAATGATCAATATCTTATAATTGTAATTTAATTTGATAGATATTATTTACGATATTAAAAGAGGCTATAATTAAAATTTTATATACTTTGTTAATCTATCACCTTAGTATTTAATTCCATAAAAAATATTAGTGTACAAAACTTAAAAATTTTGATATATATAAATTTTTATAATGCATGTTGTCAATTAGATTATGTATTAAAACAAAAAAGTGTACCAAATCAAAATCCTTGACATAGTATACAAGTATAAAAATGATTTTTTAAAAAAAACTTAACATTTTAATGTAAAATTATTATATATCTATTTATTAAAATTTTTGTTATTTTACATGATCAAAATATTAGGAATGCAAATGATACGGATTCGAATATGGTAGGGGTCCACCACCTCTGGTCTCTTTTCTTATTCGTTTTATTTGGAACAGATTGGAACGGGACAAATCGAAATGGATCTAAAAAGAAAAAAAAAATTAGTGCTTATATTTTTTTCATAAATTAAAATAAATTATATTTTTCTATATTTCTCATTTTAAATTATTAAGATGGGCATTCCTATCAAATAGGATTAATTTAGAATATATAACACTGTTAAAAAGAACAACAATTGATTGGTTCGGTGCACTGATGACGTGGTAGACCAGGAAACCGTGGACCCTACAAGTGGGCGGTGGGACCACCACGTGTCGTCGGTAAAAAGGGAGGGGCCCACAAGTTTTAGGCCCACACCCACTCCCACTCCCACTTGGGGCCCGCGCCCCAACAGCATCACATGACGGGGCAGGTGGTGGCCCACTGGTGGACCTCGGGGCCCACAACCGCGCACCGTCCACGAAGCGGTGCACCGTGGGGCCCACCGCATACCGAACCTAACCCAACACGGCTCAAAAAAATTACTTTTTTTTTTTTTAATTTTATTTTTCTTTTTAAGTAACATTTATTATCCAGTAGAACGAGTGAGGCAAAAATGTACAAGGGTCTCTAAATTTTAGCTCTTTTGCATACGGATCCTTCTAAATTTTATCACAAAGATCAGATGAATCTTTCTTCAATTGAAGCTACTAAATTACATAAATTTATTCAATTTTATTTACATCAAAGTAATTTAAACTTACTCAATTTGGCAAGATTATTGATCAATTTAGTGAAATTTCTAATTAATTTGGCTGAAAATTTTGATCCTTCATATTAAGTTAATTTTAATAAATTCCTGATTTTATTAAAAAAAATATATAAAGTAAAAATAAAATAAATGGAAATCAGTGTCAATTTGAAATTCTCACGTGTGCGCGAGAGGAGAAAAAGAAGAAAGGGGTAACAATGGCGAGGTTTCATTTCATCGATGAACAACAACAACAGCAACTCTGCTTCGCTAAAACTAAGCAAGTTAATTATAAAATGTTACGTGGGAAACGCACATAAAATATCCCCAAATCTAATATCTACCTTAAAATTGTTTTTTAAAAAAATTAATAATAATAATAATAATGTTAAAAAAGGAAAAGGAAAACGAGGAGGACGAAGATGATGATGATGATGATGATGATGAGGAGGAGGAGGAGGAGGAGGGGACAAAGCATACCTACTCTTCGGCCCCACTCTCTTCCTCTTCTTCGTCGTCGTCGTCGTCCTCCTCCTCATCTTCGTTCGCCTCCTCGTCCTCTCCCTTACGACGATCCTGACTCGGCTCCGCCATTAGCTGGAGCTCCCGCTGCTGCTGCTTCCTCTCTCCGCCGCTCCTCGGCGGCGATTTAGGCGGCGCGGGGGCGAAGTTTACGATCTGCGAGCCCGGGGGTAGCGCCCACACGGTCGACGGCCCTGGCGCCGCCGCCGCGGCGTGCGGCGGCGGGATCATCCATAGAGCCCCAGGCGGGATCACCCACCCAGCCCCGGCGCCGGCGAGGATGGGCGCGAGTCCTGCGGAGATGGATATCGCTCCTCCCCCCGGGAGCAAGGGATCGTGTATCGTGTAGTACCCCGCCGCGGCGCCGATCCCGGAAACCCTAGAGGGCTGCAGCTTCCTCCTCTTCTCCGCGGAGGCGGAGGAAGAAGCGGAGGGAGGAGAAGGAGAGGGGGCGTGGGTTGGGATTTTGAGGGCGCCGTCGACGGAGGTGGTGGCGATGGCGGGGACGGTGCCGGTTCCGGTGGCGGCGACGATGGCCGGCTCGGCGTGCTGGAGCAGCCAGCGGATGGTCTCCCCGTCCGACTTGTGCCCCAGCTCCCGCGTCAGCTGAAATATCCTCGCCGCGCACGCCGCCGGCATCCGTATCCTCCTCCCCCTCCCCTCCACCTTCGTGTGTCTGTCCTTCGTCCTTCCCGTCCCCCGCCCACCCCGCACCATCTCAATGTTCGCTCCCATCATTTCCATCGTCTCCGCTTTCGGCATCGCCGCCAAACCCATCGCCGCCATCGCCGCCGCCTCCGGCTTCGGCATTATTAGCCGCTGATGACTGCCGTCCTCTCCTCCTCCTCCTCCTCCTCCTCCAGGTTTTTCTTTCTTCCCGCTCTGAGAAGAATCCATATCTTTTTTTTTTTTTTTTTTTTTTTTTTTTACTTAGTTCACATCTTTATGGCCTGCTTACTACCACAACGGAGAGAGCACGCGCGCGCGCGCGCGCACACACACACACACACAAAGTGCGACGACGGGAAAATGGGTAACCTAACGAATTGTTGCACCTTCCCCAGCCTCTTTTCTATCCTTCGCATCGTACGGATGCAAAGCTCGTTCTCCCGGTGGGGCCCCCCCGATCGATCTCTCCCAGCCGTCTGATCCAATAGTGGTTCATTGGGCCCCCGTTTTGTTCTCCGGGTTAAAATTACGAAAATTCTTTATTAAAAAATATTTCTTACCTAAATCTTTTTATTTTACTATTCAACTTTTAATTTATTAATTTTACGGATACGAGAATTATATGAAATATACAGACTAAATATACAAAAATAATAATAATATATTTAAAATTTAAAGTTAAAGTATTGTTGATAAATTTAAATTAAATAAATTAAAATTTTAAATTTTAAAATTTAAAATTTAAAAGTTTTAATAGTTACTTCAAAATTATTCACAATTCAATCAATTATGTAATCTTGATTACCAAACATAATACAAAATTTACACTAATTATTTTTATTTGTATAATCTCACAATTATATGCACATAATTAGTTCTATTATGTAGAATCATTATGACCATCAAAAATATATCATTTGACGATTGATGCATACCACTCTTAAGAAATCAATCATTATTATTGTTGGGAATCTGGTACTCATTTCGATATCAGATTCTGTGAATCTGAATGCGTAATCCGCTTCGGTACCACAATCCATACCGATACCGTCTAGTATTAAAATTTCTTAACGGAAGCGTCAAATCAGGTTTTACTATAAATATGTATTCTCAACAAAACTAGACCAACACAACTACAAATAAAAGAAAAACTAAAACCAAAAAATATGCAAGTAAAATAAGATTCATTAACCATGGCTACGTTTAGTTCGGATATAAACGAAAATTGGTTATTTCCGGAATAGATATAAGTTCAAGTACAAGCAAGAATTAAAGTAATTTTGTGTTTGGTTGAGTATAAGAGTTGTACCGGAGATAAGAAAAATTATGTTTGGTAAGTTAAAGAGGAATAAAAATTATAGAGGGGTTAAATTTTTAATTTAAGATAAAAATTTTGTATATAAAATTTGGTATAAATTTTAAAATTTTAAAATTTTGATATAAATTTATTAAAAAATAAAATTAAAAATTTTAAAATTTGTATAAATTTTAAAATTTTATAAATTTATAAATTTATTAAAAATTAAAGTTAAAATTTTTAAAAACTATAAAATTTAAAAATTCTCTAAAGTTAAAAATTTATAAATGTAAAAAAAAAAAAATTAGCAGGTAGAGCAAGTTGTTCCACCTGTGGTGAGGAGGGGGGGGACAACTTTCCCTCCCCAATCCCTGCTTATCCCGGATGGGGGGAACATCCCCCATCCTTTTTCTCGTTTGGATATAAAGGAAGGGGGGATAATCCCCTCTTACTCATCTCTCGTCTTCTATAAATTTAGAAGACTTCTCTCTTCGAACACAATCGTGCGTGCATCTAAAATTATGAACAAATCATGCCATGTGAATGTGGCTAAACCGTAATCCCCACCATATCATATGAGTGTAGTTAAATCCTACTATTACCATCATAGGTGTGACTAAATTCTATCACCTTCACCAAAATAATAGCATCTATGCTATATTTATCACTTATATAAAAAACTATCCAAATCATAATTTAAATTTAAATATTAATTTTAATCTAACTAGAATTCAACCACAAATATCATCAAATCCTAATCATTCTTAAGGAATCAAATTTGCTTACACAATTTAATATTTTTAAATTTTATATTTGACATATCAATAGATATCAACTTAAAATAATAGTTGTAAAATCAAACTAAAAATAATAAATGTGTTGAAAAATAAAAAAAAAAACTTCCTTCAATTTAACCTAAAAAAAAAAAAAATTAATATCGAGCAAAGGTGATATGGTTTTTTTTTTTTATCTTTCCAACGTGGTCTCGCAGGGATGAGGGATTCCCGCGAAACTTCACCATACTTTTTTTTTTTTTTTCTTTTTCTTTTTCCTGATATTCTCACCCTCCTAAAATAGGGAGCAAATTCTCTACTCTCGCGATAAGTAGCTTAGTCTTTCTCCTTATATCGCTTCAATTGCCTCTCGAGTACGATATTGAGTACGTTTACAGCGTCTCTTTAGTAAGAGGGGAAAGGGTGAAAATAAATAAATAAAAATAACTGTAGCGGGACCCACCCAAGCTGGTGCTTGCCTGGTCAGCTGCCTACCAAATCGAAAAATTCTTCTTGCATGAACCTTGTGCACCGTCCATCAAACTTTATATTTTATTAGCTAAATTTCAGAAAAAATCTTTATAAATAGGCAATGCTACCCATACACCCCAAAATGGAGTGTATGATGCACACCCCACCCATCCAAAGGTGGGATTTCCTCCACTGATCACTTCGATGTGACCAGTAAAATTCATCCCATCCTAGAATGGATGGGGTGTAAGATGTACACCCCTAAGGGGTATATATTTATATATACCCTTATAAATATATCTTATTTTATTTTTCTGTGATTTTTAAAAATTTATATTTTAGTCTTTTAAAAAAAATCTATATTTCAGAAAGAATTTTGTCACTATTTCATCCATTTCTTATAATTTATATTAAAATTATTTTTGAAATGATAGAAATATATTATTATTATTATTATTATTATTATTATAAGTTAGGGTAATTTAGTCATTTTACCATTTTCATTAATGCTGTAACCCGCTGAAAATATTTTTAAAAATTTTAAGAGAATAAAATATAGATTTGTGAAATCGAAAATATCATTAAAATGATAAAAATATATTAAATTTTTTTTTTTATAAAATAAATAAGAATAATTTGGTCAATTCATCATCTTCATTAATATCGTAATCTTTTAAAAATATTTTTTAAAATTTTAAAAAGATAAAATATAGATTTTTAAAAGTCAAGAAAAAAAAACAAATATTTACAAGAATTTATATATATATATATATATATATATATATATATATATATATATATATATATATAGAGAGAGAGAGAGAGAGAGAGAGCAGAGCTTATATACTTTCAAAAATATAAATCTAACTATACTTATAAATTTTTTTATTATTAGATTTGCATTAAAATTTGTGCTATTGTACCTTCTCTTTCTCTTTTTTTAGTTGACTTTACAATAGCACAAATCTCAATACAAATTTAATTGTAAAAAATTCACAAGCATAGTTGGACTTGTAATTTTGAAAATATATAAGCTCTACTCTCTCTTTCTCTCTCTCTCTCTCTATATATATAGAGAGAGAGAAAGAGAGAGTAGAGCTTATATATTTTTAAAAACACAAGCTCATTCATACTTGTGGATTTTTTACTATTGAATTTTTATTTGGATTTGTCTTTATACTTTATCTTTCTATCTCTTTAGTTAACTTTATAAAAGCACAATTCCAATATAAATTCAGTGATAAAAAAAATTCACAAATATGAATGAGCTTGTACTTTTAAAAGCATATAAGCTCTACTATATATATATATATATATATATATATATATATATATATATATATATATATATATATATATATATATATATAAAATTGAGCTCCTATGCTTTTAAAAGTACCAATTTATTTGTGCTTGTGAGTTTTTTATCCTTGGATGTAGGAATGTACGGTTAGGATGATGGTAGCCCTTTGGGTTTAGTGGGTGGTTGGTGGAATAGTATGATTTAAGGAATAAAATTAATCAAAGGGTTAGATCTAACGGTAAAAAACTTACAAGCACCAATTACTTGGTGCTTGTACAAGCACAGTAACCGTACTATATATATATATATATATATATATATATATATATATATATATATATATATATATATATATATATATATATATAATCTTAAGAATAATGATATACAAACTGAACTCATATATTTTTAAAATATCAAATTATTGGTGCTGGTGAGTTTTCAATATTTAAATATTCTTTTAGGATTTAGTGGGTAATTGATAGAATAGTATAATTTAAACAAATAAAATTGATCAAAGAGATAGATTTAACGATAAAAAATTTAAAACTATCAAGTACTTGGAATTTTTAAAAACACTATAGTTGAAGTTGTAATATAAAAAAATTTATATTAACATAAGATAATAAATACTACAGACCATTTAAATTTTGATTTTTTTTTTTCATACAGTCAATTACATTAGCGTCCAGATTTGGAAAAGAAAATAATTTTTATGTTAATATATTTGTGATAGTGAGTATTATATCACTGACTTTTTAATTACAATAGAAAATATGCAATGAAGGAAACTCCAATTTATTATATCTATATGCTATTTTAAAAAATAAAAAAAAAATAAGAGTATTTGTATTGGAACTAATAATAATAATAATATTTTTATGTATAATTACTGTTGTGTTAGAATTATAATATGAAGAAATTTAATTTATAACAAAAACCAAAGTATTTTCCAATTTGTTATTATTATTTTTAAAAAAAAGTTGAGTACGGTGCAAGCGGTCTATCTGTGGGGCCCACGTCGTTCTTTCCGTGAGACTTGTCGTGGTTGGGCGGGTCCGCGCCCGCCCGCCCGCGACGCATGGGCCACCCGCATCCGGCCCACGGCCAACGGCGCCCCACCCGAGGCGCCGTGGGAGTTGGGGGGTGGTGGTCCCCGCGCGCCCCAAGTATCACGCGGATGGGGGTGGCGCAAGCAAATGCGGAGGGGGGAGGAGGAGGAGGAGGTGTGGGCCCTACACGACTCGCAGTACGCGTGTCGAGCGCTCCGTGGCCCTATCCATGGGGACCACCTCGGCGACGCGTATCCTGGGCCCCACTTGTAAGGACTTTTATATATGGAAAATGCTACTTGTACACCCCATTTGGGGGTGTACATAGGGGTGGCAATCCAACTCGCTGTTCGCGAGCCAGCTCGTGTTCGGCTCGAAATGAGCTCGAGATCGAATCGCTCGTTTAGTAAACGAGCCGAACACGAGCCGAATTTTTCAGCTCGTTTAATAAACGAGCCGAACACGAGCTGGGGTCAGCTCGCTCGTGTTCGGCTCGATAACGGCTCGAATATATATATATATATATATATATATATATATATATATATATATATATATATATATATATATATATATATATATATATATATATATTACTATTTAGATTTTAAACTATTAATTTTTTATAAATTTTATTTTTAAATTTTTTTTTTTTCAGTTTTACATCTAATAATAAGAATGAAAATCAAACTTGTTGTTCGCGAGCCAGCTCGTGTTCGGCTCGTTAATAAACGAGCTGAACATGAGCCGAATTTTTCAGCTCGATATTTAAACGAGCCAGCTCGTGTTCGGCTCGTTTATTAAACGAGCCGAACACGAGCCGACCCCAGCTCGCTCGTGTTCGGCTCGTTGACACCCCTAGGTGTACATCGCACATCCCGCCCATCCAATGGGTGGGGTGTGGTGAGGGGTCACTTCACAATTTGTGAAGTGACCTCCCCACCCTTAGATGGGTGGGTGTAAGATGTACACCCCCTTTGGGGGTGTACATGTAGCGTTGCTCTTTATATATATATATTTTTTAGTTTTTTTTGAAGTATAATAATATACATTGAGTTTGGCATCCAATAAGGTACGCACAGTTAGGGGTGTCGATGAGCGTAGTGGGCCGGCTCATTTATTAAATAAATGAGCTGATATGTTGAAAATATTAAAATAAAAATTTAGTTTATATTCAATTTATTGATTAACATGCTGAATATAAGTTGATTTTTAAATAAAAAATTTAATTTTTAATTTTATTATTAGATAAAAATTTAATAAAAAAATTTAAAAATAAAATTTTAATCTAATAATTAAAATTTATAAAAGATTAATTTATTATATTAGGTTGACCTAAAATTTAAATAGTAAAAATTTATAATATATATATATATATATATAGTACGATCGAAATGCTTTTAAAAGTATCAAAATATTTGTAGAATAATATTTTTGGCCATTAAATCAATACTAATTATTTTTGGATCATATATAATGGTTAATCTCACAAATAGCTATTATTGTTGATTTTTAATTTAATGATCAAAAAATTAATTTCAAGAGCTAAAATTATTTTGGTATTTTTAAAAACATTCCAGCTTAATAAATAAGCGGATTTCTTTATAATTGAATTGAATTTTATATTTAAGTTAAGTTAAAAATCAAATAACAAATATATATATATATATATATTTCAGCTGTTATCAAGCTGAACACTAATGAGTTGACCCAATTTGTATTCGGCTCTTTTATTAAACAAACAAAAAATTTTGATTTTTGTTTAGCTCATTTACTAAACGAACAATTCGATCTAAATCTATTTCGATCTGAACACGAACCGACTCTTGAATAACGAGTTGGATTGTCAACCCTACCCACAAGACGCAATTAATAGAGATAAAAGTGCTGAGAACTTACCTCAGTTATTAAATTTTTTAAATTTTTAATTTTACCACATAAATGTTTAATAATTTATTTAATTTGCAAATATTTAGTAATTTATTTAATTTGAGTCGCATAATAATTCTGAAACTTTAAAATTTAAATAAGCTGTTTATCTTTACAAGCTTCATTAGTATATTTACGAGCTCAATTAGAATAATTAAAATTTGAAATTTTTAATTTTGGCACCTAAATTTTTTAATTTATTTAATTTGATTCACTTATAGTGACTCCATAATTTTAAAATTTAAACACGTCATTTATTTTTATAAGCTTAATTAGTATATTTACGAGCTCAATTAGCATAATTAAACTTTGAACATTCTAATTTTGTCGCCTAAACTTTTAATTTATTTGAGTCACTTAGTGATTCTATAACTTTAAAATTTAAATACACTTTTTTCTTTATGAGCTTAATTATTTTGTGCAATTTATATAATTATAAACTTATTAAAATCACTAATTAACTTAAATTTTATAAAAAAATTATCAAATAATTTAAATCAAACAAATTTTAATATTATATATTAAAATTAAAATTTTAAAATATTAGGTAGTTCATGAATCATAATAGTTCATAGCTCACATAAGTTAATTATGTACATTTTAATTTCTATAAAAGATTAATTTTATACAACTTTCGGTAGACACATCGAATAGCAGATATATTCCTACAAAATTTAATTTTTTATATTTATTCATTCAAAAATTATAAGTGCTTTATATCATCATATATGTCTTTATGATATGTTACTGTTAGTTTACTGTTTATTTTTAACAGAATATATGTGAAATATCAATTTTGTTCTTACAAACATATTTTTTTCAAAAGTTTTAACTGTTAAAAAATATATTTATGATTCAGTATGATATCTAAAATGATAAAAAAATAAATTTACATCACTCACTAATCAAGATTAAATATTTAACCTATGGTTACCTATATTTTTCTAACGGATATAGAGGATATAGACATATATGAACAATTTAATTTAATTTTTTAAAATTAGTAAATATAAAAAATTAAATTTTATAAAAATATACCTGCTATTCCATATATTTACATAAAATTGTGTAACTTTGCTGCTTCTACGCCCCCGCCCTTATGAACAATTTAATTTTTTTAAAATTAAATTGTTACTTATATTTTTCTAATGGATATAGAGGATAGAGATATATATGAATAATATATTTTTTTTAAAAAAAATTAATAAATATAAAAAATTAAATTTTGTAAAAAAATATCTGCCATTCCATATGTTTACATAAAATTGTATAATTTTGCTGCTCTCCATTAGTTTACTGTTTATTTTTTAACATAATATAAGTGAAATATCAATTTTGTTCTTACAAATATATTTTTTTCAAAAGTTTTAACTGTTAAAAAATATACCTATGATTCAGTATGATATCTAAAATGATAAAAAAATAAATTTACCTCACTCACTAACTAAGATTAAATATTTAATCTATGGTTACCTATATTTTTCTAACGGATATAGAGGATAGAGACATATATGAACAATTTAATTTTTTTTAAAATTAATAAATATAAAAAATTAAATTTTGTAAAAATATATTTGTTATTTCATATGTTTACATAAAATTATGTAACTTTGCTGCTTCTACGCCCCCGCCCCCTTATGAACAATTTAATTTTTAAAAAATTAAATTGTTACTTATATTTTTCTAACGGATATAAAGGATAGAGACCTATATGAACAATTTAATTTTTTTTAAAAAAAATTAATAAATATAAGAAATTAAATTTTGTAAAAAAATATCTGCTATTTCATATGTTTACGTAAAATTGTGTAACTTTGCTGCTCTCCGCCCCGTAGACTTTTTTTTTATTTATGATATTAAGAAGAAAAGTTGATAAGCCTAATATGAAAATATTAATTTGAAGACACAGATAATTTATAGTATAAAATTTATATCCATTTTTTAAATATATATGCATAGTATTATAATATAATAAAATTATGCTATAGCGATATTTTTAAGTATTTCTAAAAGTTAAAAAAAATGTCGCTAATAAAAATATCAACACTTATTATTAGTGTCGTCATTATATGTGCAGTCATTAGGGTGTATAGCAATACATTATTATAATGTGTTCCAAAAATATATTCCTATATTCTAATTTTAAATATATATAAATATAAATAGAATATTTATACAAAATATTATAAAAATATATTTTTATAATCTAATTTTATTGTAGTGTTACTTTAGACAGAAAAAACCATAAAATTTAAATCTGGTCAAAATTTAACTCTCCAGTTAGATTTCACTGGCGGGGTCAACTCTACTTGAATTGCTCGATCGTTTTACCTAATTTGTGAGAATTTTTCTATGCCAACGCTAAGTACATGCACGTAAAATTATAGATTATGCATTTAAGTACTATTGTAGTGAGATTCACGTGGACAAGAATAAATAATGTCAATTCCGTATAATTTTAACTAATAAAAAAATTTCTATTCTACATGTGTGCACAATTTAGGAGCATAACATTTTTCGATTTGCAATATTAGTTTCACATATTTAATTTCTACAAATAAAATAATTTAGAGTTTTGGGAGTTAGGATAAACTTTTTATGACTAAAATTATTTGAATAATATTGTTAGTACATTTCAAGAAAGAATCTAAAGTTTATATTTTTTTCATTCAAAAGTCAAAAAAATTTCTTGTCTTGTTAACCTTTTTTTTTTTAATTTAAATACTAAATTTTTATAAATTTTGTAAACTCTTGGATGAAGAGGACTAAATTATACACTTATTTTTGAAGTGTGCAAATAGGAATTTTCAAATCATTTTATATTTTTGAGGAACTACCATAAAAATTAAGGAAGAAGTTTTACATTCTTCTCAAAATAATATAATTCAAACTTAAATTTTGCTAAACAACACTTCACCACACAACAGAATAAAATATGTTTAAAGCATGGCTAAACCACCAATGTGTAAAATTGACTACGTTTACATGTACTTAGCGTAAAATATAATATAATATAATATATATATATATATATATATATATATATATATATATATATATATATATATATATATATATATATATATATATATATATATATATATATATATATATAGGGTAACGCTACATGTACACCCCCAAAGGGGGTGTACATCTTACACCCACCCATCTAAGGGTGGGGGGGTCACTTCACAAATTGTGAAGTGATCCCTCACCACACCCCACCCATTGGATGGGTGGGGTGTGCGATGTACACCCCCAAATGGGGTGTACAAGTAGCATTTTCCATATATATATATATATATATATATATATATATATATATATATATATATATATATATATATATATATATATATATATATATATCGATCATTATAATTCTAACCGTATATTTTTTTCGTCTAAGAACTGAAAACTTATGAGTACGAAAAAAATTTATTCATAAAAATATAATAGTCGAACATTTTTATGAGTATAGTGGTCTTTCTAGGGTTTAGTGGGTTGTTGGTGAAATAGTATAAATCATAAAGGATCATTATAATCCTAATCGTATATTTTTTCATTCAAAAACTGAAAACTTATAAGTACGAAAAAATTTTACTCATAAAAATATAATAGTCGGACTCATATATAGCGTAGGATTACTATACTCTTATGAGTATAAATTCTTTTATACTAATAACTTTTTCGTCCTTAATTGAGAAGATGTGCGGTTAGGATGATAGTGATCCCCCTAGGGTTTAGTGGGTTGTTGGTAAAATAGCAAAAATTCTAGAGAATCACTGTAATTCTAACTGTATATTTCTTCATCCAAAAATCAAAAATTTATGAGTACGAACAAATTTTATCCATAAAAATATAATAGTCAGACACACACACATACACACACACACACACACTCTCTCTCTCTCTCTCTCTCTATATATATATATATATATATATATATATATATATATATATATATATATATATATATATATATATGAGTAATGCTACATGTACACCCCGAAGGGGTGTACATCATACACCTTCACCATTTTAATGGTGGCGATATTTTTTACGGGTCACATCAAGTGACCCATCATCACACCCCCACCCTTAGATGGGTGGGGTGTATGATGTACACCCCGAAAGGGGTGTACACATAGCATTTTCCTATATATATATATTAATGAGTTAGGATTTAGAATTTAGATTATAATAATGACAATTATGATTCAATAATTAATATTTGGAGTATAATGATGATATTACTAGAGTCCCTTTGGGGTGTTTTTGTTGGCTATTTATGATTTTTAGATAGATCTAAATTTCTGTCCCGTTCAGGAGACTAATAAATTGAGTTAATTAGTCTAATAAGTTGAGTGGGGCGGCGGTCCACAATAAAACTAACGGTAAGAGGTCCAACAATAGATCCAACGTCCATGTGGGTTGAGTCCGGTAAATATCCAAGGACGTTGTGTCTGTATGTTTTAAGTGAATTGATTGTGTATTTCTAATAGCTTGAGTTTTTAAAATTAATGATTAGCGCCAACGATCCGACAAGTGATATCAGAATCAGTGGCACGAGTTCAATTTCCACACGGTTTAGATGTTGGAAAGAAATTGTTGGCTATTTATGTGATATTATAGTCAGTGGTACGGGATGTTGGAAAAGTGAGGGAATTGTTGGCTATTTGTGGGTTAAAATTTTATGCTATCAAGTTTTTTATCATTAGATCTACTGTTTTGATTATTTTCACTTCTTAAATCATGTTATTCCACTAACCACCCACAACCACAAAATTTTAGAAAATTAGTATCATTCTAACCGTACAAATTTTAATCCAATGATCGAAAACTTTATAACAACAATAACTTTACATTATCCAATGATTGAAAACTTAATGGCACCAACAACTTTGTATTATCAACAGCATTTCAGCTTAATTAGATAATAACGCTATATCATCAAAAAGTATTGTAGGGCATACGTGGGGTACCCGTAGCAACACTCTAACAAGCGGGTGATACTACCTACTATCTTTATTAGTGTCAATTTCCTATATTTTGGGGTACATTTTGATGTCAGCATATCTAGGTATCACGGAGCCCTGGGCCCCAGATGATCGGACGGCTGTGGATGTCCGTGCGGTAGAGATCATCTGTAGCCAACCAGCTTGTGGGACCCTCCATTCCTCTGGACTTTGGTGGGGACCACACCATGCACGAGCCTCTATAACAGTAGAAACAATATTAATTATTATATATTAAAATTATAAAAAAAAAAAAAAAAACAACACCAACAACAACAACACCAACAACAACAACAAAAAAAAAAAAAAAAAAAAAAGAGTTTGCGTGTACGAAGGGGCAATAGTGGCGTGGTACCATTAAAATTAATAAGTAGCTACGTTAACGGTGCAACCGACCTTTCAAAATTTAATTATTTTATATTTTTAGTTAAATTTAAAATTTTTATAGAATTTTATTTTATATTTTATTTGATAAATTTATATTCTGTAAAAAAATATTATTCTTTTTTTTTACAGTTTGAATTATTTTTTATAAAAAATATTTTATTTTAATTTTTATATAAAATAAATTAAAAAAATTATATTAGTCAAAATAATTTTTTTTGTTCTTTAATAAAAGTATAAAAAAATAATAATTTATTAGTAGATAGTATAAAATTAATTTTTTAAATATAATTCAAAACAAAATAAGTAAACAAACATCATAATAATTCGTACTCATATTATTCATCACAAGTTTTAAAAAATTATAAATTTTAATCTTTTCATGTTACACTCACTTATCACTCGAATTTTTCACCGACTAAATTCATGACGGATTCTCGCCATAATAATTAAATACAAAGGAAAATTACTTGAAATTCAAATCACACATCATTTTTTTTTTCATAGAAACTCTTATTTTCCACTCATTCTTCGTGACTCCTGAGGTACAGCGACAATCGTGTCCTTCTCCTCCTCCTTAGACCTATCTCCTTCTTTTGTTGCCATAGTCGTTAGTAAGAGCAGTGTTGTCATCGTCATCGGTAATGACATTAGCAACGTTTGTGTCGGCGGCAGTGATGTCGGTGTCGGCGTCGGCAGCAGTGGCATCGGCATCATCGTTGACTACGTCGATAGCGTCATTGTCGCCATCGTTGTCGGAGGGAGTAGATGGAGAAGGAGGAGAGGAGAGAATGAAAAGAAAGGACGAATTAGAAGGAATAGAACGTAACGCAACGAATAAAATATTTTTTTATAAAATATAATTTGTTTTTTTATTTTAAAATTATTTTATAAAATTTATATTATAAAATAATATTTTTATTTTATTAAACTTTTGAAACGGGCCAACTAAAAAAAAAAAAATTAAAAACTAGATCGAGTAATTTGACTTATAATCCTATATTAGAAATTTGTCAAGCAAATTCTTTATAAGGATGCACATACACAAATTGCTGTAAATCTTATACTTTACCTAACAAAAAATGTATATTTTATCACTAATTTTATCAAAAGATTTTCTTAATATTAAAAATCCACAAGAGTTACTTGAAATGTGAGAAGTACATGCATGATTAACATCTATATATAAGTGTGCAATTATACTTTTCAAAATTAAATCTAACAAAGGTCTACATAAAAAAAAAAAAAAAAAAAATTAAGAACAAATTGCATTTAAGCACCTTTGGTTTGAGGATAACAAATATTTAGATAAGTTATTTTATTCCTATAAGGAATATTGAGAAATTTTTTTATTCCTATAATAGTAGACTATTTTGAAATAGGTAGGAACAAAAGTAAATATGTATTTAGTTTGTAATCCTTCTATTTTTAGAAATAATTAAAATTATGTTTGATTATTTTTTTGGAATAGTAAAAAATAGTGAAAAAAAGTAATAATTGAATTTGATATAAAATATAATTTAATAAAAATAAATTATTATAATATTTAATCAAAATAATTTATTATAAATTATGATTTAATAAAATATTTTTTTTTTCAAATTTTACTTAAACTTAAATTGAATTATAATTTATTATAATATTTAAATATAAATAATGCATATTAATATAGTATTTATAATAAAAATAATTTATTATAATTCATAAGATATTACGTCAATATAATTTAGGTTCAAATCAATTTATAATTTTAATAAAATTTGGAATTTAATTTTTGAATAACATCATTCAACGAAAAGAGTGGAATAGTTTATTCTTAGTTATTATGGGATAACCGAGAATAGTAAAACTTGACTGAAATAAAATATTTTGGCCAAAAATTATTTTATTTGATAAAATAGCAAAAATAATTTTTATTATCTCCGCTTTATTTTCAAACCAAACGGATTTTATAGGATGTAAATTTTATACTAGACATATCCAAAGGTCTATAATTTTTACTTATCTTATCAATTTTTTTAAAATGCTAAAAACTATCAAAAATATTATGTGCTTTCCAAAATTAAAATATACCAAATATCTATATGAAAGATTAAAATGAGGAAGCAATTTATTCTTATATTTTTATAAGTATGCTATAATATATTTATTATAGTATATTTTTATAAATATACTATAATAATAATATAGGTAAAAATATATGTAAACTACTTCAACTAAAGACAAATTATAAATAAGCTCTCTAAACTTTATTTTTTTTTATTGAAACAAATTATTTTATATATAAAGAAAAAATGATAAAAAAAACTCTCTTTTATTATTTTTTTTATATATATTAATAATAGAGTAATACTACATGTACACCCGGAAGGGGTGTACATCTTACATCTGCACCTCTTTAATGGTGGCGATGTTTTTTACGGGTCACATCAAGTGACCTCTCATTACACCCCCACCCTTAGATGGGTGGGGGTGTGAGATGTACACCCCTTACGGGTGTACAAGTAGCATTTTCCTTTTTGTAAGTTGTATGGTATGATTGATTTAGTAGTTTTTATGAATATGATATATGGAATGTCATTTCCGTGCACCCCATCAAGGGGTCTAGATCCTATACTCCTTAATGGACGGTATGGATTCACAACTCCTTTTCCCATTAAATAAAAATGTGATATTGTCACTCTCTATTTATTTTTTTTATTTTTTTTAATAATTATGAATAAAAATTTAAAAAAAATAGAATTTAAATTAAAAAACTAAATTTGTACAAAATTAAATTAAAATTTTTCCACAAAGTTAAAATTTAAATTATACTAGTGTCAAGAATGTCCCATGAGAGGGAGACATCATCTGAAAATTAAATATATATTTTTACAATTTAATAATTGTAAAAGATAATTTAATTTATAATATTTAAATTTTAAAAATATTTAATTTTATTCCAGTTTACATTTTTTACTTTATTTTATAATAAATTTTAAAACAAATAAAATATAAAAAATATTTAAATTTAAAAGAGTACCAGAAAGTGTACCGGTACTGTGAGAGAGAGTGAGAATAGAAATTTTAAAAAACCTATTCAATCCTGACCGCCCACGTTGCGGGGTGTATAATATACACCCCGAACGTGGGTGTAGCCCTAGCAGCACTCATGATATATATAGGAGTGATCATAAATAATAATAGAGCAATGCTACATGTACACCCCGAAGGGGTGTACATCATACACCTCCACCATTTTAATGGTGGCGATATTTTTTACGGGTCACATCAAGTGACCCATCATCACACCCCCACCCTTGGATGGGTGGGGTGTATGATGTACACCCCGAAAGGGGTGTACACATAGCATTTTCCATAATAATAATAATAATAATAATAAAATAAAATATGATATCACCCCACCCATTAGATGGGTGGGGTGTATGATGTACACCCTTTCGGGGTGTACATATAGCATTGCTCTTTAGTATATTCAAAAAAGTTAAAATTTTATGTGCAAGTGTTTTAACTCAAGTGAGTGTGAGCTATATACGATAACTTAAGATACTTATTAATGACATGTGGTGGAGAAGGGTCCCTTAAAATTAAAATAAAAAGATATCATTTGTTTATATATATACAATAAAAACTTTAAAATACATGTACTAAAAAATAGAAAGAGCAATGTTATATGTACACCCCAAAAAGGATGTATATTTTACATCCACCCATCTAAGAATGGGGGGTCACTTCATAAATTGTGAAGTGACTGTTCACCACACTCCATCCATTGGATGAGTGGAATGTGTGATGTACACCCGAAATGGGGGTGTACAAGTAGCATTTTCCAAAAAAAAAAAAAAAAAAAGGCCAACACAGTTACGGTGGGGCCCATCTTTTCGGTGGATCCGGAGGGGTCCACGTGTTGCAGACGAAAGGCATTGGTGCAGCAGGGGTGGGTCCCGGAATCGGCACTCACCTGCCAGCTGTGGTCCGTGAAACGTTTTTCTTCCCGACGACACGTGTCGAAAGAATTCAGTACACGTCGCCCGATCAGACCACAGAGCCCACAGAGTACTGTTACATCTGCACCGCAACCCTCCACCCACGTTCACTCCTGCAGCCCAATCACTCCCTGCTGCATTATCTTAGCCCGGGTACAACGTTACTCACGCTTTTATATGTATCCTTCGTAAATATTTTTAAAAATAAATTAAACGGATAGCATATTATATTTTAGTATAATTTTTTATATATTTCTAATTTTTGTTTTATTTTTAGATTTATTTATTTTAGAAGGCTGATATTAAAATTATCCTTCTTACGTTCCAACTTCTTTCTAAAATATTCCTGAAGTTAAACTCTGTGTACCGTTTGGAGCTATCGTTATCTGTGTGAAATTATCATTTTGCCCTTTCAAATATACATTTCTACCATAACTAATTTTTTCTTATGTACCTTTAAAATTTTCAATAATTTTGGTAGATAGGGACAAAATAGGTATATCTGATAGTTTTCAATTTTGATTATTATTTAACTCTAGTTTAATCCTAGTTAACTTAACAAAGGGAAACGGTAGGGATATTTTTAATAACGATGGAACGTATGAAGGGTATATTGGAAAGAAAAAAATAAGAAGGATAAATCAGATATTTCTTCAGATTTCACGGGTATACAGACAATTATCTCTTATATTTTATAGTCCTGATAAAATATTGCTAGACATCTTTATAGGGGTGTACATCCTGCACCCCACCCCATCCTGGGATGGGTATTATTCTACTCGTCACATCGAGTAACGAGTAAAATTCACCCCACCCCAGGATGGAGTGGGGTGTAAGATATACACCCCTAAAGGGGTGTATACTTATATATACCCTTTTTATAAATCTCACGTGTTTATATCGACTGTAAATAAAAAAAAAAAATTAGTGGTTCATATATAAGGTCTTAAGTTTGAAATTAAATTATTTCATAATTTTCAGCTAAATTTATTTTTATAAAAAATAAACGAAACGGTAGTATGCTATCTTTCTATCTCTAGAAAAGTCTCGTGTGCTTGTATTTGATATGTGGATGCGCATTCAACACAAGTCCATATTTTATCATATTATAAAATTTATATATTTATATATTATTTTTTTAATACTTGTATAATGTAAAATAGTATTTTTTTTATTTTTTTAATTAATTTATGTATTTTTTTAACAATATAAATAAATTATGTATGGTGAAAAAAAAAATTAAAAAAAATATTAATTATCAAAAAAAAATTATTAATCTTTATTCGTATGACAAATATAATAATATTTTAGTAAAATTAATATATTATATATAATAAATATATATATTATTATATTAATAATATTATATTTTATTAGTGGTGTTAGGGATGTCTATGGATAGGGATACCCGAAATTTTATTCGAATCCGAATCCGAACGCAATAGATTTATCCGATATTAAACGGATATGAATATGAATATGGATATAAAAAATACAAACCGACAGATTTGGATTTGTATATGAATTTTGATTGTAACCGATCTGAACCCAAATCCGATCCGAATCCGAATTAATTTTACGTTATATAATATATATGTATATAAATATTTGATATTATATTTAAATTTATATTTTAAAAATTTAAATTTAACATAATATATTTTAAAATATTGTAAAGAGAAAAAAAAATTTTGTTTCGAATTTGGATTTTTGGATTCGAGTTTTGAATTTTTGGTTAGGTTCGAATTTGGATATGAATTTTTAAAATCCGTTGGATTCGGATTTGATAGTCAGGTTCAAGTTCGGATTTTTAAAAATCCGCCCGAATCCAACCCGTTGACATCTCTAAGTGGTATTCATATTGTGTTCATGTCGTATGTTTTTTTTTTTTTTTTGTAAACTATCAAATCTTTTTATTCAAATCATATTATATTTCGTATTTCATATATATATATATATATATATATATATATATATATATATATATATAGTCCGGCTAGAATACTATCGATAGTACCAAATAATTGGTGCTATCAAGTTTTCAACCGTTGGATGAAAAAATATGCGGTTGAGATTATAGGGGTCCCCTAAGATTTTTATTATTCAACCAACCACCTAGTAAACTCTAGGGGACCACTATAATCCCAACCGCATATTTTTTCATCCAACAACTAAAAACTTGATAGCACCAATTGTTTGGTACTATCGATAGTATTCTAATATATATATATATATATGAAAAACTCCAGGTATACATCCGTACATCTCACACCCTGTCTCAGTTCTGGAGAAATGTCCAAGAAGCTATGGGCACGAAGCTGAAGTTTAGCACTGCCTTCCACCCCCAGAGTAATGGGCAATCCGAGCGAGTCATACAGACGTTGGAGGATATGCTACGATCCTGCGTACTGGAATATGGAGACGGATGGTACCGGAATCTTTCCTTGGTGGAGTTCGCTTACAACAACAGCTACCAGGCAAGTAACGGCATGGCTCCTTATGAGGCACTGTACAGGCGCCGATGTCGGTTTCCCCATCTGCTGGGATGATGTCGGTGAGCGCCGTGTTATCGGGCCTGAGTTATTGGAGGACGCAGAAGCCAAGGTGCGGGTAGCAAGACAGCAGATGCTAACCGCACAGAGCAGACAGAAGAGTTACACGGACCAACGACGACGAGACTTGGAGTTCCAAGTCGGCGATCATGTTCTGCTGAAGGTTTCGCCAACTCGGGGAATCAAGCGATTTGGGATTCGCAACAAGCTCAGCCCCCGATTTGTCGGTCCCTTCGAGATTTTGGAGCGCATTGGTCCTGTAGCTTATCGATTGGCTCTTCCTCCCAGCCTTGCCCGGGTGCATAACGTCTTCCACGTTTCCATGCTGAGGAAGTACATCAGAGATCCTTCACACGTGATTAGCCCCACCGCAGTCCAGCTTCGCGAGGATCTGAGCTATGAGGAGACACCTCTGAAGATCCTGGCACGTGATGAAAAGAAGCTGAGGAACAAATCGATCCCCTACATCAAAGTACAATGGGAGAACCATGAAGAGCGTGAAGCCACGTGGGAACGCGAGTCCACCATGATGGAGCGTTTTCCTTACTTATTTGGTTCTTAGTTGTATTTAGTTTCAGGGACGAAACTTCCTTTTTGGTGGGAGAGATGTAAGAACTTGAAATTTTGAAAATAAATAAAGAAATGATATTGATTTGAGTCAAGATAAATCTGGATCTTGAATAGCACCCGTAGTCAAAGTGCCCCTTTTCTGCAGTGTAATTTGCACAATTAGTGGGCTAAAAATATCGCCTTTCAATCCGAGCCTGATCTCGAAGATCCGAGACCACGAGTGCGACCGTCATGATGAACTGAGTGAAAACCATATTAAGATTGTTCAGATCTGACGGTCGGATCTTCCAGAAATCGACGAAGAAGCGGGCGGGACCCGCGACTTAAGTCGAGGGTACAGTGAATAGTAAACCCTAATTTTCGAACCCCTTTGCGTCAACGTTGAGCCAATTCACTATCTGAAATCCGAATGTAGCACTTCAGGTAGTCGATTTGAATGGCTCCGACGTTCTGGACGCAATGACACTGACGGAATTTCCGTTTGACGACCCTAAGTCTCGAAAAACGCGAAAACTGTATTCCGGGACTGTATTTTATGGACCGAAATTTAATCCGGGCAGTTTTTTCGAAAATCAAAAATCGCTACCTGATAGGTCTCGTCGAGCCGGACGTCATGGCGTAGTCCATTTTCCGTTTCGACGAACGGATCGCCTCGAAATGCGTGAAATACGGCGAAAAAAAGGGATATTTACACTTAAAACCCTATACATGTTGCCTCGAAAAGCGTGCCATGCATTGGAGAGGGACTTAAATGTGAGATGAGCATGCTGTGGAGGACCAAGGTCGAAATGCCTGGGCTGGGAGGGGGTTTATTGCAATTGTGCAATACCACACCGTTCGGTATTGCAACCGTGCCCCCACACCTTTCCGGTTTTATAACCGCTGTACCAGCCTATAACTTCCTTCTCACCCCACTTCCCACTCTCCACTCCTCACCTTCCCCCGCACCGGCCGCGCCTCCCCTCACCGGAGATAAAGCAAGTTTCCTCTTCCTCTCGGGTTGAAGAAAACAAGATCCACGCAGGAGCTTTAGATGGTCCCAACCCTCTCTGGAGTGATCCTCGACGTAGCAGAAGCCGAGTGGAGGTGAACCCGAGGCCCGCCGCTGCCGTGCGCCGCCGCCGGAAAGCACCTTCCTTCTCCCAACTTTCCGACGAGGTAAGTTCTTGGGATTTCTTTTTTCATTCGAGCTTTTGGGCATTACCAATATGCTTCTGACGTTGAGTCGACCCTCCGAGCACAGCCTGAGTGACGACCGCCGTCCCGATCGCCGGCAAAAGCCATCAACGCCGGAATTATTGTGTTCAGGCCGATCTCGTGCTCCGACGTCATCCGGCCGTCAACTTCAAGATCGGAACCGTTGAATCGGGTCTTCTTGAAGAATGCAACGTCCCCACGGAGTCTGATCGCCATCCATTGAGGATCGAGGCCGAATAGTGATGCCCTAGAAACCGGATAGTTGCCATTTTTCCCGACCGCCGCCGTCCGGCGCCGCCGCGGCCTCCCGTCGCCGTCCAACTCCACCACTGGACTCCCGGCACCACCAGGGAAGTTTTGACCCAAGTTGTTCCGGCCCGGAGCAAGCCGGCCGGAATCCGCCATTAACGGCTGTGCAAGCTCCACCGAGCTCCTCCGCGCCGCCTTGCCGACGCCCGCGGACGCCGGAAAAATACTCAGGTGAGTTCCTCTGAGCCTTGTGAGGTTCCCCATCACCTTGCATGTGGATCTTGACGTCGGGCTTTTGCTGTCCAGAGTTGCACCCGAGTTGGCATTGATTTCCCTCTCCGGCCATCACCGGCGGTCTGGGCTCCGGGTACCTTGACAGGTAAGACCTAGAGTCCATATTTAAGCTTCCCAGCATTTTACTTTTGGCCCAGTTGTCCTCTGTTGTTGGCCTCATGCCTTGTACCCGAGAATGCCATTCCGGGCTCTAGCTCCGGCCGCCGCCCCTCCGGCCGCCGGGACTCGACCCCACATGGACCCGAGAGCCTCTGGGACCACCCTCTTACTGATGCTCAACTTGGTTCCAGGTCTGAGCTATTGTTGCTCCAAGATCACCCAAACCGAGCTCTAGCCGGATTTTGTTGCTGCTCCGGCCACTGTTCCGGCGGGTCTCCGGCAGGCATAAGGTGAGCCCTACTGTTTTCAGTCCATGCTGAGTCCCATGCTCCAGCTAAATTTCAAAGTGATCAAATGCATGTTAAATTTAGCTAAGTTATATATTGAACTTAAGAACATTATGGGCCAACTTTGTAATGGGCTTGGTCTCGGCCCATTTCTTGTGAGCACGGCCTGGGTCTCGTCATAACGGACACGCTGAAATTTACGGCGTCAATTTTGGACCCCCGGATTGCGAGAACGGGGCAAAACACTGCGTCCAAAATCACGAGTTAAAAGGCTAACTTTGCCCTGGGGTTTCGCACTGACCCAAGGCAGCGAGCACGGGTTTCCTCGCATCAAATGTGACTCGCTGGCACTTACGGAATCAAATTTGGATTCCCGGATCTTAAGATCAAGCTAAAACAGTAGGTCGCTAAAAGATATTTATGCAGTTTTAAACACATAATGGACCAACTTGTAAAATAAACATCCTGGTTGCCCTTTGATAGCACCTACGCACTACCTGGCCATTTTATTAGGATTCCGATGGGTCTCGTGACCAGGAATCAGTTGTCGACCGACGAAATGACTGATTTGACCTGTTTAAACGTTTCGTTAGTGTAACGCCGTTGGGAAAGGGTTGTGTGAGTCTATTACTGATTATGGCTCTTTATACAGGGCCCAGTTGTTCGAAGCCAGCCCCCAGTTGTTGATCGGGAGTTCGGGGACTCTGCCTTCATCCAGGTGGGTTACCTTCGGTCCGGGCGTGATCTATTCGACCATCTGGTTGCTTAGTCCAGTCGGACACCTGTTTTTGATTCCCTGCCTAGTTAGCTTATCTGTGGATTTTAGTGATTAGTCCTGACAGATCTTGATCTACGTGAGACATATCTTACGTACCTGTTTATCAGTTTTTATATTTCTGATAGACCTTGATCTTCATGAGACATACCATATACATATCATGGTTTCACTGATTGACACTGACTTAATTAGACCTGTACTTGACAACTATCGACTCTTTAGACATATCATGTACAGTGGTTCTTGACTATACATGATGACTTGATCTATATGCCATGTGACCCTTCTGATTGATATGGATTTCTTTAGACCTGTCATCTACCCCTGATACTTACGCCTACATGCTCTATGACTACTCCTGATAGATCTTGATCGATTCATATACCTGTTTATTAGTTGATTGATTTGATCTATATATCACATGTGATCCCTCGTGACAGACATGGATTCTTTTAGACTCGTCATATATATATCTGCTGATTCTATCTAGATTATCCCTGATGATTTGTATTGGCATGCCCTATGATTGTTCCTGACGGTACTTGATTTACATTAGACATATCACATGTACTTGTGCATCAGCTCTTATATTCCAGTGCATAGATTTGCATGATTCGATTCTACTCGTTGATTCCTGACACTTGAGATGTTGCTTGATACGTCGATATGCATGATTGATTGATCTTGATTGATAGATACTACTCGATATGCATGATTGTTGGATTCCGATGGATAGATATAGACAGATGATTCCCTGTTGGGATTTCGGCGTGTGCCGACTACTCGGTCACTAGACCGTGAGATTGATCATTATGACTCACTATACACTGCTGTACTTCACGAACCTGGCCGGGGTCGCTCCCCGTGGAGCTGGTTCTTTGCCGGTAAAGTGGTCTGGTGATAGACCCGTGAGCCCCATTTAGGCACCCGCGGGGTGCGGGGTATGTCAGCCGCGTGCCCCTTTTTGCATCGAGACTGCTTGGCGTCTATGAAATGCAGGGCTATTGCCTGAGGTCCCCGGGACCAATAGTGGCGCATGATTGGGTACTTGGGTTTCTACCTTTGACGCATTTATTTTACTTGTACTGCTGTTCAGTTATTTCCAGCACTATTATCTGTAGACATGCCTGTATCTCTAGTAGTTTTTATGCATGATCCTTGTGGTTGACATATGATTCCAGCATGCTTGTTCTACAGTATTTCTTGATCGTCATTTTTGATATAGCTCCACTACAAGAAAATAGATCTTTTGTGGCCAATATTTTGTGGCGAATTAATGAACTCTACTATATTAACCTTTTCTGTGGCTATTTTCAACGTTTCCTCACTATTAATCTTAACTCAAATTTTCATATACATACCGTAGGAATTTAGTAATGAGCGCCGCTAATTCGATGCAGTATTTGCGGCCATCACTAGATTTTGGCCACAATAATAGTAAGAAATAATTGTGACAAATATTATCGCCACATATTTACTTTTCAATTCACCATTTGTCACCATCGATAACGTTGGGCCACTAAAATAATAATAATTAACTGTGGCGAATTTGTATGGCCACATATTTATTAAAATTTTCGTGGCTATTTTCAACTTGTCTTCACTATTAATCTTAATCAGAATTTTCGTATACCTATGGTAGGGGTGTTTTAATGATCGTCACTAATTCGATGCAGTATTTGCGGCCATCACTAGATTTTGGCCACAATAATAGTAAGAAATAATTGTGACAAATATTATCGCCACATATTTACTTTTCAATTCACTATTTGTCACCATCGATAACGTTGGGCACTAAAATAATAATAATTAACCGTGGCGAATTTGTATGGCCACACATTTATTAAGATTTTCGTGGCTATTTTCAACTCGTCTTCACTATTAATCTTAATCAGAATTTTCGTATACCTACGGTAGGGGTGTTTTAATGATCGTCACTAAATCGATGCAGTATTTGCGGCCATTACTAGATTTTGGCCACAATAATAGTAAGAAATAATTGTGACAAATATTATCGCTACATATTTACTTTTCAATTCACCATTTGTCACCATCGATAACGTTGGGCCACTAAAATAATCATAATTAACTGTGGCGAATTTGTTTGGCCACATATTTATTAAGATTTTTGTGGCTATTTTCAACTTGTCTTCACTATTAATCTTAATCAGAATTTTCGTATACCTACGATAGGGGTGTTTTAATGATCGTCACTAATTCGATGCACTATTTGCGGCCGACAATAAATTTTGGCCACAATAACAATAAGTAATTATTATGGCAAATTTTGTTGCCACACATTTATCTATTCAATTCACTATTGGTAACCGTCGATAAAATTTGGCCACTTAATGTAAGACTCGTGAAATTTAAATGCAAAAGAAACCTAAGTGTTTGTGTACCGGTGTGCAAATTGCAGTTTTCGGGACACGGTCCCCCAACTTACAGATCCGAGTCTGATCTCGATAATCTGAAATCACCAGTGCGACCGTCTCATCGAATTGATAAAAAATGGTGTAAACCAATTTTCGATCTGACGGTCGAATTGTCTCGAAATCAGCGAAGAGTGAAGTGGGGCCCACAACTTAAGTTATGAATAGTAACTGTAATAGTCAGGTTTTTCTATTTTTAAATAAATAGAAAGAAAAGTGAAATTCAGTTTTGGTTCGGGTTTAAAAAGTCTAAAATGACCAGACTGGTCAAACGCCGGTGTGCAACTTGCACAATTTACGAAGCAAAAAGGTTTTTTTTCAATCCAGACATGATCTTGAAAATCCGAGACCACCATTGCGATCGTCTCGTCGAACTGAGCGAGATTCATATTCAGCAAATTTCGATCTGACGGTCGGATCTTACAGAAATCAGCGAAGAAGCGGGCGAATATCGCGACCAATGTAACAGTGGCCCTGTGCACAGTACTTTTAAGTGAGTTACTGTAGATGAACAGTCACTGCACCATAAATCATCTTTAGTGGCATTTTCTTGGTGGCTTTTGTAAAAAATGCTAGCAAATAATATGTATTGGTGGCACTTTTAAATAAATACCTTTAATAAAATTTTTTATTTATTTATTTATTTATTTTTTTAATTCGTGTAATTTTAAGATAATTAGCGGCACTTTAATACAAGATAATTGCCACTAATTGAATACCCCGTAAAAGTGTCACCAATAAATATTAAAATTGCCACCAATAAATAATTAAAAGCGCCACCAATAAAAAATCTCTTTAATTATTTTTTTTACGCACGCGGTAACAAAATTCACGCTCGCGCGTAAGGAAAAAAAAAAAAAAAAAAAAAAAAAAAAAATCCCAAACCGGCCTCTTGGAATTAAAAAAATTTCCAACCTGAACCTCTACATACATTAATTAAGGCCTCTTGGAATTAAAAAAATACCCTAAAATTAACCTAGCTACGTACATACATTAATTAATTCATCGCCCAATATTTCTCTATGCCCAAACCCAAGCCTTAATTAATTAACTCCTCTACCCCGCCTCCTCCTCTGCCCACGCCGCCTAATTAATTCATCGCCCAATATTCTTCTATGCCCAAACCCAAGCCTTAATTCATTAACTCCTCTACCCCGCCTCCTCCTCTGCCCACGCCGCAGCCGCCTCCTCCTCTGCCCCGCCTCCTCCTTGCGGCGACGACGACGACGACGACGACGACGAGTGGGAGACGACGCCGCCGCGCCGCCGCCTCCTCCTCTGCCCCGCCTCCTCCTCGGCCACGCTTCCTCCTCTGCCCCGCCTCCTCCTTGCGGCGACGACGACGACGAGTGGGTGACGCTGCCGCCGCCACCTCCTCCTCTGCCCCACCTCCTGTATGCGAATGGGCCAAGTTATATGTTAAGGTGAGGAATAGTTGTGCTTAGTTGCCTAAGTACTACAACAAAAGATTTTACAAAGTAAAACTAGTGACCTAAAACATGTATTTAAGTAGATTTTACTATCTAAGAGTTAAACTTGCTATTTAAATTTCCGTAATGATTTTCTGATTAGTCATTGATTTTTGCTGATAGGTCTATTCATTAAATTAGATAAAATGAAAAGTGACTAGTATTATTTTCTCAGAACAATGTTATAGTGACTGAATATATATGTGCATAAGTGTCATTTTTCCTTCTAACTTTCCTACTTCAATTGATATCCTATATTACTATATTCTTGTAGTTTTGGATATTTATGCCTAAGATCTGCTGTAAGAATATGTGCTATTATTCACTTCCGTACTGTTGTGTGTTGTCTCTTGATTGTTGAGATGCCTGACTTGCTGTGAAGAACATCAAAAGAAATCTATTTGGAAATGATAAAAGTAAAGTGAACGTAGTGCAACCCTTCCTCTTGTCTTCCAGATGTGAGTATGTGGGAGAATTGCTGAGTGTTTTTGCTGTTTATTATTCCATTTTGTCATTGTGATTGTGTTCAGTTAACTTTGCTCAGTGTCTGCAGAATGTTAACTTTATTATACAGCTAGCATTTTCTTAATTGGCTATCTTTATTATAGTACTATCAGGAGAGGCACTTACATATGTATATACATCCATACATATATATATATATATATAAATATAAGTACACGAATCTATACATTTACATACATATATTTGTGATTTTCTTTAGTTAACATGGCAGTTTAATTACCTTATATCTTACTTAAACTTGTAAGGTAGAGGGAAATTGGAACAATTAATATATATTAATTAGATCAAATTGATCCCATATGCCTTAAATTTTCTGTCTTTGAACCTGCACTACAAAAGTCAACAAAATTTTAGATCCATGCATGCTTGCCCTCTTTCAAATGGGGGATGTTTTCTAAAATTGTTAATCATCATCTTCAGTGAGATTTTAATGTGCCAAAGTGTTGGATACGTTATTCACAAAAGTGCTAAATATTTTTTGTTGTTTCACAGTCTAATAGATTTTTTTTTTTTTCAAATGCAGGATTTGATTACTAGAAGAGAAGCAATCTGTTAACTAATTGCAAGGCATCTTTATTTTGTTTATGACTTAAACATATGTACTTGAAGTATACTGATATTTTTTTATTGTTGCGATAAAATTGATAATCTTTTTTGTTTATTATGGATGTTGAATATATGATACTTCTGTTGAATTAATATTTGGTACTTCTTGAAACGTTATGAAATTTTTTTTTTTTTGTTTTGCTTAGTAAATTTATTGTGTTTGACGTCTTTTGCATGTGTCTATATACCTTTCATAAATATTTGTATTGATATAAGATAATTATGTTGTCTTACTAAATTATCATTTTATTATTAATGCATTAAAATTTTTTATTTTTGTCGGTATTTTTTTTTATCGGGATGTTGAATGTTGATAAGTGGAGTAAAATCCCTACTTATACAATTGATAAGATGGTTCAACTTGTTCATGTAAGTATTTATTAGGATTTTCTCTTTTTACTTTGTTTTAAATAAAATCTTTTATAGTTATTATATTTCTAATTATTTGTTTATTTGTTTTTGTTCTTTTTATATTTATTAGCAATATATTTTACTTTTTTGATAAAATAAATAGATAATATATATGCATAATTATTATCATTATTCTTTTTTATTCTACAGGACTAAACCTTGGAAGCTCAATATTTCATAGTCGGATCATCTCAAGAATTTCATTTCACTTTTAGGCTAGAATTTTTATTATCTTTATTCTAATGTAAACGATTAACTGTTAGCTTATTTTGATTATGTCAGTTGAACATATATTTGATTTCTATATTTTGTTGAACATATCTTGATTATTGTGATTGATATTATGTTTAAATCCTGATTGAGTAGTATTCAACTATTATTGTGCAGCAATAATATGTAAAATTTATTATTTTTTTTATTTAAATTAGTACTACAAATTTTCTGTGGCTAAATAATAAATAGCCACAATATATGTAATTTGAAAACTTTACCGTGACTGGAACAATATTTGGCCACAAAATGTGATGTAAATATAGTGTGGCCAAATATTGTTCCAGTCAAATAAATTTTGTGGCCACTATATTTAATTTCGCCACTATATTTACACTACATTTTGTGGGCAATATTGTATTTGGCCATAAAATGTGTGGCATTATGTGCGACCATCAAATAAATTTGTCACAATACTTTCAACATTATTTGTGGCCGACTACTTAATTTCGCCACTATATTTATACTATATTTTGTGGGCAATATTATATTTGGTCATAAAATGTGTGGCATTATGTGTGGCCATCAAATAAATTTGTCACAATATTTTCAACATTATTTGTGGCCGACTACTTAATTTCGCCACTATATTTATACTATATTTTGTGGGCAATATTATATTTGGCCATAAAATGTGTGGCATTATGTGTGGCCATCAAATAAATTTGTCACAATACTTGCAATATTATTTGTGGCCGACTACTTAATTTCGCCACTATATTTACACCACGTATTGTGGCCAATTTAATATTTGGTCATAAATTATATGATGTCTTTTGTGGCCAAAAATAATTTTGGCCACAAAATGTTAGAATATTAATTATTATTTTAATCACTATCTGTAGCCATATGGTAACTTTTTGTAGAGGAGGTTAGAAGTTTTGTGACGAATTCTATCGCCGCAAATGCAGAGTACTTTTTGTGGCGAATTATTATTTTGACCACAATAACCTTTTGTAGCAGTCCTATTGTGGCGACGTTGTGGCGAAGCTAATTTGGCCACAATAAGTATTTTGTGACCAATTTGTCTATTATTGTGGCCATTAGTTTCGCCACAATATGTAAATTTTCTTGTAGTTTACCTGCTATTGTGATCCTGATTATTAGTAGATCATATCTGTTTACTCAGCTTTACCCTTTGATTATTACTATCCGCAGATTTTAGTACCCAGTAGGTACGATTAGCTGATTCTCGGCTCGTCGTGCCCACTGGGATGCACTCCGGTGTATCTCACACCCTCGGGTGATTGTTGTAGGTTCGTCGGGTGGCGAGATGTCGGGACGACCCTGTGAGCCGATTACGATAGAGCTGTCCCCATGAGCATGATATCTCGATGATTCTGCAGACTTTTTATTTTTCAGCATTTCCTTCCAGCTTTTGATTTAGATATTTGAAACTGATGTAATAACTTAATTTGATTATTCATGCTGAGTAGAGTAGATTAGATACTGATATATCTGTTGACTCTGATGTTGATGACTTTTCGCCGTGCATGTATAGGGGAGTCTCTGTTCTCGGGACAGAGAGTCTTCTATACGTGTGGCGGTCTGTTGCGCCCAGTTTGCAAACTCTGATTTTTTTTTTTTTTAAAAAAAAAAAAAAAAAAAAAAAATTTACCGGATTTTTAAAAACTCGGGGCGTGACACACCCCCACCCATCTAAGGGTGGGGGTGTGATGAGGGGTCACTTGATGTGACCCGTAAATAATATCGCCATCCTTAAAGGGATCGAGATGTAGGATGTACACCCCTTCGGGATGTACATATAGCAATCCTCTATATATATATATATATATATATATATGCTCAATATAGAAAATACTTAATACAGTCCTACATACGTACTTAAAACCAATGCTCATAATATTAGATGATTGATCGAGTATTTAATAATTAATATTTTAAAATATAATATAATATAATATATATATATATATAATTTAAAATATTTAAAATATTTATTGTACTATATAAATTTATTTTTGATGTATAACTTAGAGATGATTTATGATCCAATGGATGAATCCAAAATTTTTATTGGACATGTGACAAACGCCAATTGATTCATGCTTTAACTTTACTATATATATTTATTATAAAAAATTTAAATTGATTCATGTGATATATTTATAGAAATGATGCATGCAATAATTTCTTCATATTTGAGAATAGGAAAGAGGATCGAGTTCAAGGAGCACTTGCCATGTGCCAGCCAAACTCCCGATTCAAACATGTAAAAATATAAAAGATATAGTTATCCAAAAAAATAAAATAATTAAATGCATTTATATATGCTCTGAATTGGTATATATAATTAACTACAACTATGTATTTTTCGAAGACCAAATTAATCAAATAGATCTATAAATATGATTAGTCATATATATATATATATATATATATATATATATATATATATATATATATATATATATATATATATATATATATATATATATATATATATATATATATATATGACTACAACCATAATTATGTATTGTGTGTGTAAGTGCGTGTGTGTGTGATCAGTGATCGTTGCATGACCATAAGTCATCGTTGTTGATCATCAAAAAGTCGACGATAATGGGTTTCTCACAAAATAGAAAGCCATACATGCATGCACCTTCTTGTCAATCATGGAGTAATTGTCGGGGCTCTACGGATTGTCGGATGGTGTTGAGGGCTTGTTAAAAAGAGAGAACTGAAGGTCCTAAGAATCCTTCTCTTCACCGATCTATCCCGCGCAGCTGTGTATCTTTTGAATATATTTTTGCAGTAGCATCCAACTCAGCGTATTCTGGTTGTTGTTGTTTGGCTGGCGGGAGGACGACGTTGCCATTACCCACGCGATGTTCGGATATCTCCGTAGTAGTATTTTGGGAGATGTGTGAGATGAGGGACGAAACTATGTGGAGACCCACAGTGGTCATGGCCCTTCCAATATTTTTAAAATTATATATCAGTTCATTATTAAGTTATTAAAAAAAAAAATAGTGTAAATTTTAGGAGCCAAAATAAATTTTTTTTTTAAAAAAAATAATGTTATCTTGTGGGCCACGAAATATAAATTTAGTTGACTCATATCTTGTGGGCCACAAAATATAAATTTAGTTGACTCATATCTTGTGGGCCACGAAATATAAATTTAGTTGACTCATATCTTCTGGGCCACGAAATATAAATTTAGTTGACTCAAACGCATCGCAATATTTGATTTGAAAATTATGAAAAATCTTAATACTTAAATTTTTGATATATTATAATACCTAATTTATAAATTATACTAGATTTTAATACTTGATTTTTTAAAATAATTTTTTTTTATAAATATCTAAAATATTATTATTTTAATGGTAAAGATAACTATACTCTATTTTTTTTCTAAAAAAATATATATTAAAACTCGAAAGCTAATGAACAAAAAAAATTATTTATATATAATTTTTTATTAATAATTTTTAAAAATTAATATATTTTGTATAATATATTTTTGACCACCCTAAAGCTAAAATTCTGGCTTCATCCCTGTGTGACATAGTAGGTATGCGATCGTCACAAACATGTGCAGCCAAGATAGCATAAGGTTGTGGATTAATTAATGCTAGTGGTGGAGGCTGCAAAAGTTTGACAAAGTACAAATGATTCCACAATGGTTAGGAGAGCTGCCGCGACTCCTGTGGAACCTGAATTGATGATCATCAAGCCAAACTGGATGATGAGGAAAAAATAGTGTAGGGAGGGCGGTTGTCGTCAATGTATTGTTATGTTGTGACATGTCCAATTGCAAAAGAATCCGAGGTAACTGTTCGGACAGATGCCACGGCGGTAGGGGAAGATGAAGGTTTACCTTGGTGATATGTTGCAAAGAGAGTTTTGGTGAGGCAGGGAAAGAAGGCGTGGCAGCTGCAGCCGCACGGTACAAGCGCAGGAGAAGATATCGACCGGAAGGTTAGGGGAGAGGAGAAGAGGGGTCTTTAGGGCAAGTATCATACGTTTTTTTCTTTTTTTTTTGGGAGAAAAAGGAGGAAAAATTAGGTTTAACAAGAATTAGAAATTGAAAAAAAAAATTAAATCACATATAGGCGGGTTTTTAAAACCGGCTCTTAACTACCGCTACGACTAACAACCACCTTTTTACAACCGCCTCTACTAGCTTATTTTTTTTTGTACCAAAGGAAGGAGATTAAGAAATACTTGCCACGTGCTTTTCAAACTCCAGATTCATACATGTAATAATATAGAAAATATAGTTATTCCGAAGATAAAAAATAATCAATTGCATCTATGTATGGTCTGCATATATAATTAGCTACAACTATATATTTTTCGAAGACGAAATTAATCAAATGGATCTATATATGAATATGATCCGCATTAGTATATAACTACAACCATAATTATGTACTGTGTGTAAGTGCGTGCATGATCAGTGATCGTCGCATGGCCACAACTTGTCATTGTTGATCATCAAAAATTCGTCGATAGTGGGCTTCTCACAAATAGGAAGCCATGCATGCATACACCTTCTTGTCGATTATGGAGCAATCGTCGGGGCTCTGCGAATTGTCGGGCAGTGTGGAGGGCTTGTTAAGAAGAGAGAAATGAAGGTCCCAAAAATCTTCCTCTTCTTCATTGATCTCTCCCGCTGCTGTGGATATTCTGAATATGTCTTTGCACTAGTATCCAACTCAGCGTGTTCTGGTTGTTGTTGTTCAGTTGGCGAAAAGACGACGTTGGCATTATCCACGTGATGTTCGAATATCTCCGCAGTAGTATTTTGGAAAATGTGTGAGATAGCAAGTGTGCGATCATTACGGACATGTACAACCAAGATAGCATGAGGTTGTGGATTAACTAATGCTAGTGGTGGAGTACTGCAAAGGTTTGACAAAAGTACAAATTATTCCACTATGATTAGGAGAGTTCCTGTGAGTCCCGTCGGACCTAATTAAATTGGCGATCATCAAACCAAATTGGGTCATGAGAAAAAAATGGTGCAGGGATGGCGGTTGCCATTATTGTATTGTTATGCTGCGACATGTCCAATTGCAAAAGAATCCGAGGTAACTACTCGGGCAGATGCCATGTCGGCAAGGGAAGATGGAGGTATACTTTGGTGAGATATTGCAGATAGGGCTTTGGTGTAGCGGGGGAAAAGGGCATGGTAGCCACGGTCGCCCAGTACATGCGTGGGAAGATGCCGGCCAAAAGGTTAGGGGAGGGAAAAAGAGGATGGTTTGGGGCAAGTATCGTACACTTTTTTTTCTTCTTGAAAGGAAATGACAAAAAATTAGGGTTAAGGAGAATTAGAATTGAAAAAATATATATATATATTTAAGTTACGTAGAGACGGATTTCTAAAACCGCCTTTACAACTATAGATTAGGGCTGCAACAAGTCCCGTCGGACCTAAATTGGTGATCATCACGCCAAACTGGATCATGAGGAAAAAATGGTGCAGGGATGGCGGTTGCCATCACTGTATTGTTATGTTGCGACATGTCCAATTGCAAAAGAATCGGAGATAACTGTTCGGGCAGATGCCATGGTGGCAGGGGAATATGGAGGTTTACCTTGGTGAGATGCTACAAAGAAGGCTTTGGTGCGTGTTACACTCCGGAGTCAAAACTGCGACCCGAACTCGCCAACAGATCCGCCGTCCATATGGGAAGCCCCGTATAGACGAAGCGACCAACCTGTAAAAGATAAAACTAACCACTAAACAGATATCAGAGCGAAAGAGTAAACTGCCAAAAATAAATAAATACAACTCCAAATAATACATGCCAGGTCCTCACAAAACAAAGTTTCTCCAAAATAAAACTCTCAAAATAAAAAGTATAAGATACCTCCAAACCACTGACAGTACTAAAACATCACAAAAAATAGGGTACATCTACTCTCTCGCTGGAGACGGGTATGGATCTAACTCGCAACTCCCTTACCTCGATCAGATGGATCAGCAACTGGAGCAGCAGGAACTGGAGAAGAGGTCCCTGGAAAAAGTTACCAACAGTGGGTGTGAGAACTACACCGTCACGTAGTTCTCAGTGGGTACCGCCACCAAGCCCGACGGTCTGCCCACTAAGTCTGCAAGAGGCAAAAAGTAACAAATGTAGTGCTAACAAAAGGAAAGGCTAGAAAATAACTCTACAGCTACTAGCCTCTATCTAAATGCTCAAGGGCGATATAGAGGAAACTGTTGAGAAAATAATCGCACTAACTTTGATTGTGATTAAATTATCTAACTATTTTTTGTTTAAAATTGAATAACATAACTTACCTTTAATCGCTATCCAAAAATTATAGATGAAAGAAATTGATCCGGAAGCGTGCAAAGTACTGCCCTAAGGCGTATTTCCGTCCTTCGTGCGGATTAATCGGAGACACCACCCCAAGGTACGATCGGAATTTCTCTTCCTACGAGCACGACCGCGGAAGAAGTTGACGAAGTTTCTTTCAACACCCGATAACAAAATATAAAAAAAAATAGAAATAAAATATCTCTCAAATAAGATAAAACTAAAAAAATAATTTTCTCTCTTTCTTTCTTTTTCTTTCTTTCTATCTTTTTCTTACTCTCTTTCTTTTCTTTTTTTCTCTCTTACAGCCTATCACCCACACCCTATATATATATATATATATATATATATATATATATATATATATATATATATATATATATATATATATATATATATATAGGAGTAGGAAGAGAGTCGTTGGGTGCACTATTAATTCACTTAAAAGGTGAATTAATGCCTCTAAATGCTTGAACGTTGGACTCCAACGTTAGGAAAAATGCAATAAATAATAATTAATTAGTAAATTAATTAAAAGAAAATAAATTAATTAGTAAATAAAAAATTAATAATAAAATTATTATTGAGGGTTTTAGGAATTTTGATTTTTATTCCAACAATCCCCCACAAAAATTCAAAATTTCGAAATAAGATTAACTCAAAAATAAATAAAATAAGATTATCGGGTGTTTATACTATGTAATAGGTAAGGTGTCTTTAAGAGACTTAACCTCACTTAGTGTAAGCAATTTTCATCAGAAGGAATCGGAGTGAACCAGGTCTTGAACTACGTTCCTTTGACCCTGACTTCAACTGCCACACACACAGTACAGAATTCTCCGTCGCGAGTCTGTGCATTAAAGGCCATGCACAGTACCTTGATTTTTCATAAGAATTTCTATGGACAACCCACATCTCATAGTCGCGGCCTTATACGAATATTCTTATATAGGTGGTCTCCTCTAGGGATGTGTGTAGAGTCACATCTCGCAAAAATTATTGCCTCGGATTCCATTAAGAGCTATAAGCTCAACCTCAACCACTACACAGAGCACAACTCATCATAGGGATGGACTTGGAACTAAAGTTCCTCTGAATAAACTGTAGAAAGTGCTCTTTGGCCAACCTGACAGCTTGTTTTTACCACATTGAACCTTCTTCAAGGGATCTCCTATCACAAAGGTTGGGTTCCCACTGCAGGAAGGCCCTTTAAGGGCAAAGTCCCATCCCCCTCGATGACTCTAGGACCTTAGTCCTATTCAGGCCTTTCGTCAAGCAGTCTGCAAGATTTTGTTCAGATCTGATAAAACTTAAAGAAACAACATCATGAGAAGTTAGCCATCTAACAGACTTTTGTCTCAATTTAATATGTCGACTAGCCTCCATAGTGCTTCTGGCAACCAACTCAGCCTCCATAGTGCTTCTGGCTATTATAGTCTGTTTGGTGGATTGCCAAGAAACTGCACTGCCACCAAGAATAAAAACATAGCCAGAAGTAGATTTAATATCCAAAGAATCAGAAATCCAATTGGCATCACTGTATCCCTCAATTACAGCAGGATAGCCAACAAATTTAAGAGCAAACGAAAGAGTACCTTTAAGATAACGAAATACTCTTTCCAGAGCAATCCAATGAATCATACTAGGACTACTAGTATATCTACTCAATCTTGATATGGCATAGGCAATGTCAGGTCTAGTTCTATTGGTTAGATACATCAGAGAACCAATGATCTGGGCAAATTTCTCCTGATTTACTGGATTACCAGTGTTCTTTACAAGTGGAACACTAGGATCAAAAGAAGTAGAAACAGGAGAACAATCAGAATATCCAAATTTATCAAGTACCATTTGAGTGTAATGAGATTGGGTCAGAATAATAGAATCAGATGATTTAAGAATTTTCATTCCTAAAATCACATCAGCTTCACCAAGATCCTTCATATCAAAATGGTCTGATAAAAAGGATTTAACTTGGTTAATGAGATCAAGATCAGGAGCTAGAATCAGGATGTCATCAACATAGAGACAAAGAAGGACGCAACGATCATCAAATCTCTTGAAATAGAGACAGTTGTCATAATCGTTGGTCAGAAATCCATATGAAGCTATAACACTGTCAAATTTCTCGTGCCACTGTTTAGGTGCTTGTTTTAGTCCGTATAAAGAGCGAACTAATTTACACACCTTATTCTCTTGACCAGGCACGGAGAAACCTTCAGGCTGAGCCATATAGATTTCTTCTTCAAGATCACAATGAAGAAAAGCGGTCTTGACATCCATCTGATGAATCAAAAGTTTATGAATGGATGCTAATGCAAGAAGAATTCGGATAGTAGCAATGCGAGCAACAGGCGCATATGTGTCAAAGTAATCAATTTCAGCCTTTTGCCGAAAACCTTGAGCAACAAGACGTGCCTTATACTTCTCTACTGATCCGTCAGTCCTAAGTTTCTTTCTAAAGATCCACTTACATCCTAGGGGTTTACTACCAGGAGGTAAATCAGTGAGAATCCAAGTGTTATTACTGATAATTGACTCGATCTCACTTTTTATAGCCTCCTTCCAAAAAGAAGCTTCAGGAGAACTCATTGCTTCCTTAAAAGAAGAAGGTGTACTTTCAATTAAGAAAGTAAAGAAGTCTTCACCAAAGTTCTTTTCAAAGCGAGTTCTCTTACTTCTTCTTAATTCAGGAATAGGATCAGGTTCTACAGGATCTAAACTATAATGCAAATCAGATGCAGGTATATGATCAGAAATAGATGCATGATCAAAAGTAGACTGATAATCAGGAGTAGATCTAGAGATACGAGTTTTGAAAGGAAAGATATTTTCAAAGAAAGTTGCATCTCTAGATTCGATCAAAGTATCATTGGAAATTTCAGAAATCTCAGAATTGATCACAAGAAATCTATAGGTATTACTATCTAAGGAATATCCAATAAAGATAGCATCTATAGTTTTAGGTCCAATCTTCTTTCTTTTGGGTTCAGGAATAGATACCTTAGCCAAGCACCCCCACACTCGGAAGTAACTCAACCTAGGTGCTCTTCCTTTCCAAAATTCATAAGGTGTCTGGGTTCTATCCTTACAGGGAATCCTATTGAGGATGTAATAAGCTGATAAAAGAGCATCCCCCCACAAGTTCTGAGGTACACCAGAACTTAAAATCATGGCATTAACCATGTCCAATAGGGTTCGGTTCTTTCTTTCAGCAACACCATTAGATTGAGGTGAGTAAGGAGCAGTTACTTCATGAATTATTCCATGTTCCTCGCAGAATAGGTTTAATTCATTTGAAGTATACTCGCCTCCTCTATCAGACCTTAGAATTTTAATTCTCTTATCCAATTGGTTTTCAGCCTCAGCTTTAAAGGCTTTAAACTTATAGAGGACTTCATCTTTGGTCTTCAAGAGATAGGTGTAACAATACTTGGAGTAGTCGTCTATAAAAGTTACAATGTAGCGACTGCCTCCACGGGTAGGTACTCTATTAGAATCACAGACATCACTATGAATCAGTTCAAGAATCTGGGTATCCTTATAAGGAACAGATTTAAAAGGTTTCCTAGGCTGTTTAGCTTGGGTACAAATCTCACATTTAGATTTGGAATCAATCTTGAGTTTGGGTAAAAGATTAAGATTGGTCAATTTCAGAATAGATTTAAAGTTCACATGCCCTAATCTGCCATGCCATACATCACAAGATTCAGTATTTAACACAGTAGAAGAAGAAGTAGAAAATGAAGGAGAAGAATTTTTATTATAAAAAAAAGAAAGTACATTCAATTTGAATAAACTCTCAGATACAAAACCTTTTCCAATAAACATTTCCCCCTTAGAAATTACAACTTTATTAGATTCAAGTACAATCTTATAACCTAATTGTACTAATAGTGATCCACTAATCAGGTTCCGTCGGATCTCGGGAACATGCTGCACATTGTGAAGGATCAAAGTCTTTCCAGAAGTTAACTTCAGTTTGACTGTTCCAATCCCCAGCACATTGACAGCTTTTTCGTCTCCAACAGTCACACATCCTCCACCTGAGTCCTGATAGGAGGAGAATAGGGACCTATTAGTACAAACATGGACATTGGCTCCTGAATCTAACCACCAATCTAAATCATGATAGGTGAGGTTAACATTAGGTATAAAGGAGACTGACCTTAAAGTGGAGTTCGAAGGTTCACCCTCAACCATGTTGACTTGAGGTTTAGGATAATTGTTCTGATTGCTTTGGCCCTTCTTGTAGACAACCTTCTCTTTCTTCCGATAAAAACATTTTGAAGCAAAATGATTGTCCCAGCCACAAACATAACAAAATCCATCATTCTTCTTATTCCCACTAGATTGGTTGGTGTTGGGTTTATGGGTACCGTTTTGGTTTCGGTTTGGGTTCTTACCCTTAAAGACTTTACCCTTAGGTTTAAAATTTTTACCTTTGGGTTTAGACTCATGGCTTTGGTTCGAAATCTCGGTCAAGTTTAAGTTTGATTTGTTGTTGGTCGGTTTAACCTCTCTAAGTCGATATTGGTCTTCTATTCTAATAGCTTGAATTACAGATCTAAGTTGAAGAGTTCCCTGAGTTCTTCTAAGTTCATGGGCAAATCTTGACCAGGAAGGGGGTAATTTGTCCAATAGGCAGGTAGCTTGATAGGTATCATCTAAAGTTGATCCATTTCTGTTAATCTCTTGGACAAAATTCTGAAATTGGTGAATTTGATCGTTTATAGGAATGTTCTCTACCATTCTAAAATTGTTGAAATCAGTAATGGTGAATCTAGCAGCGCCTTCATTATCTCTAATGTAAGCATCTTCTAGAGCACACCATAAATCTTTGGCAGTTAAATATTTCCTATATGTTTCATAAAGTTCATCTGAAAGGCAACTTAGTATTCTAAATCTACAGTGAAATTCAATTTCCTCGGGGGATTTGTCCGATACAGGTTCAGTAACTGAGGTAGTAACAGATTTAGAAGAATCAGCAGGAGGAGTAGAAGAAACTTTAGAAGTAGGAAAAGGAGGTGCTTTGCCAATTGCAGTTATGAGGCCTAAGGTAATTAACCAAGCCTCTAACTGTTCTTGCCACCTCAAAAATCCTACCCCTCTAAATTTTTCTGGCTTAAGGCTAGAAGAATCATCATAAGCCATTTTGGACAATCTAATTGAGGAAATAAGAAAATTCAAAATGAGCTGCAAAAAAGGTTCAAAAAACCTTTTTAGAAAAACATACAAGTTGTTTAAGGTTTCTACCCTAGTCATCCAAAATATTTTAAGTATTCAAGTTGTTAATATTAATCTGTTATCTCAGTTTGTTCAATAGCAAACAGATGACCCAAACAATTTAAAATTTGAAATTTGATTTAAATATTTTCGGATGTAAATGCAATCAAACAAAATATGTAAACTGCAGTAAATAAAATAAAATTAAACTAAAAATATAAAAAGTAGGTTTTGTGTTTACTGGTTATATGTCTTTTACCTTAAGACTAAGGTCGCAAGTTCAAACACCAGTTTTTTTTATATTTTTTTTTAAGCTAATTTTTTTTTTCTCAAAACAGTAAATAAATTTTTTTTTTTTACTGTAGCTACTCTTTTTTTTAAAAAAAAAAAAAATACTGTAGCTAAAAATAAAAACAGTAAATATATATATATATATATATATATATATATATATATATATATATATATATATATATATATATATATATATATATATATATATATATATATATATATATTATATATATATATAATAATAATTTTAAAGAGAACAAAATTAATCACAATAATCTATATGCAATTAAAATTTTAAAATGCTAATCTCAATATGTTTATGTTTGAATGTCAATCACACAAACAAGTTGACAACACAATTATATATAATATGCAATATATATTTTCTTTTCGGATTAGCACTCGTTAGATCGTTAATCACAATCAAATCGGATTACGCCTTAGACTGTTGAGAAAATAATCGCACTAACTTTGATTGTGATTAAATTATCTAACTATTTTTTGTTTAAAATTGAATAACATAACTTACCTTTAATCGCTATCCAAAAATTATAGATGAAAGAAATTGATCCGGAAGCGTGCAAAGCACTGCCCTAAGGCGTATTTCCGTCCTTCGTGCGGATTAATCGGAGACACCACCCCAAGGTACGACCGGAATTCCTCTTCCTACGAGCACGACCGCGGAAGAAGTTGACGAAGTTTCTTTCAACACCCGATAACAAAATATAAAAAAAAATAGAAATAAAATATCTCTCAAATAAGATAAAACTAAAAAAATAATTTTCTCTCTTTCTTTCTTTTTCTTTCTTTCTATCTTTTTCTTACTCTCTTTCTTTTCTTTTTTTCTCTCTTACAGCCTATCACCCACACCCTATATATATATATATATATATATATATATATATATATATATATATATATATATATATAGGAGTAGGAAGAGAGTCGTTGGGTGCACTATTAATTCACTTAAAAGGTGAATTAATGCCTCTAAATGCTTGAACGTTGGACTCCAACGTTAGGAAAAATGCAATAAATAATAATTAATTAGTAAATTAATTAAAAGAAAATAAATTAATTAGTAAATAAAAAATTAATAATAAAATTATTATTGAGGGTTTTAGGAATTTTGATTTTTATTCCAACAGAAACATGATGCCTCTACTATCTCACTATGAAACAATCACCCAATCTACACTGACTGCCACAAAGAGTCCAGTCAAACCTGCGTCCACCTACTGCCATTACATCCACGGAGGACTGGACTTACGTAGGCGTCCGTGACTGCCTAAAAAGGCCCAGTCAGAGGGACTGCGTCGACAAGTCGCGATAGCAAGTAACAGGCCCAGCTCCGGAGCGGTACTCGAGGAGTGCGACCCCACCGAGAAAAGTATCTGCGCATCTCTGTCGAGCTCAATATGGCTCATGCAGGCTATAATCCAAATCCACGATCAACAAGATCGACAGTAACCAACATCACATCTCTCACTCACTTGCTGGAAATTCTCGACAACCGGGACCCACCGTCGACTCAGACGGCTCCCAAGACTAGTACTGATCTAAGCACAGCTACCAGACTCCACTCGGCTCCCAAGCACGAGTGTAACATGCATCCCACAACAACCCGACCACTCGGCCCACTACCCGGGCGAGGAACACTCTAAGTTCAGGTGAAAAGAATAAATGTGCGGGAGTGTCTAAAGCATAAATAAACTAGCCCAAGTTGGAGTTTTTTACTAGTCTGGTTGAAACATGCATCATATGACAGGGTGCTAGGTCAAGTTCCAATAAAAATATTTAATTAAATACAAATAGGAAGCATTAATACAAGAAAACATCATCTCTCACAAACATACTTCCTATCACATCTCACCATCATGCATGCTCACTATCATATAGAATTAGAGAACCGTCCACCGGTTTTAGAGACGAAAGCAACTCACCTGAATACACACATCGATCCGAAGTCCAAATAAGCCGAAACTAAATGGGGATACTCCTCAGATTCCCACGATCCCAACGAGCCCAAAAACACTTGAAAACTCCTCCCGGGCACAAAGATACAGTCCAAATACCGCGGTAAGCAAAAATCCCCAAGATTATAACTCTGCGGAAAGGCAGTCCAAAAGAAATCAAAATATCACCTGCGAAATGATCTCCAAAAATTCCAACAAAAATACGACTGCGATTATCGCGAAGCGTAGATGTCGATCGAGTCCTCATAAGTCGAAATCCGATAAACAAACGCTAAGATAATAATCGAACAAGCTCCGCTATTCAGGAAAACCAGCAGCAAGAAAGGGATTCAAAAATGCTCCGCAAACCCTAAGAAAAACCCCAAACCGTGAGGAACGATAAATACGAAGATCGAAAGTCTACCTCTCGCGGAACCGATGCCGCAGAAATCGGTCAAAAACTCCCTTCTGTCAGCCCAGGGGAGCTCGCGGAAGAAGCGTCGACGGAGAAGATCGATATCGAAGGCACGTCGAAGCTTGCGATGTCGAGGAGGAAGCTGATGAAACGCCTTCCAAAAAATCCCCGGGATACCGAAAATCGAAGAAAACCTGAAGATGCAACTCCCTGTCGAATATGGGCACAAAAAAACTCGAGAAAATAACCTCAAATGGAGGCAGGGGTGGCTATTTATAGCCAAAAACCAAGAAAATAGGGGCACTCGGATTCGGGCCCAGGATTCAGGCGCCCGAATCGCACAGTGCCGCCCAAAGGACGCGTGGCGGCCATCTAGGCCGCCACCGCGCAGCGCCCAAATTGACGGGATCATGACACGTGTCCCCACGGGGTCTACACCGGGGTGTACAAGGCGCGATCCGCGCCGGGGCTTTCGGGTCCATGCGCCCGCTAATGGGCAGGCGCCACGTGGCCTGGCGCGGTCCACGGTGCGCCACGCCCGACACGGATTACGCCGTGACTCACGCCCGCCGCCCGACCAATCAAGGCCCGCCACGTGTCCCTGCCGCGCCGCCCGCTAGTCCTGGTGCACGCTAAGTGGGCAGTGGATCGGCCCATTCGAAATTCAGCCCGTTAGGCCCATTTTACTCGAAAATAGTCGATTTTCAACGTTTTCGCGCGCTGATTCCGTTTTTGGCATCCATTTGACGCACAACGGGCTCGATACATCAATAATAGGTGTTTCCTCACCGTCGACCACCCAGTCAAGTCGTACGGAAAAACCGGGACACCACAGTGCGGAATGGGAAGAAGACGTGCCAACCGCAACCGCCCGGTGCAAGTGTGAGGAAAATATGCCACCCGAAAGGTTAGGTGAGGGGAGAAGAAGGGGTTTGGGGCATGTACCGTACGTTTTTTTATTTTAAAGAGGGGGTGGATGAGGAAAAATTATTGTTAAGGGGTATTAGAAATTGAAAAAAAAATAAATAATTTTTTTTTAAACTTATATAGAGGTGGGTTTTTAAAACTGCCTCTTAACCACCTTTTTGACTATAGATTAGAAGCGGTTGTTACAACCGCCTCTTTTCAACCGCCTCTACGAACGTATTTTTTTGTACCGAGGGAAAAAATTATTGTCAAAGGGAATTAAAAACTAAAAAAAAAGAAGAAGAAAATTTTAACTTTTATAGAGGTGGGTTTTTAAAACCGCCTCTACGAATATAGATTAGAAGCGATTGTTACAACTGCCTCTTTTCAACCGCCTCTACGAACGTATGTTTTTGTACCGAGGGGAGAAGTTTAAGAAGTACTTGCCATGTGCCTTTCAAACTCTAGATTCATATATGTAATAATATAGAAGATATAGTTATATCGAAGATAAAAAAATAATCAAATTCATCTATGTATGGTCTAAAATAGTATATATAATTAACTACAATTATATATTTTTTGAAGACGAAATTAATCAAATGGATTTATGAATATGATCTACATTGGTGTATATAACTACAACCATAATTAAGTATTGTCTTTGTAAGTGCGTAAATGATCAGAGATCGTCGCATGGCCACAAGTTATCATTTTTTATCATCAAAAAGTCGTTGACGATTGGCATCTCACAAAATAGAAAGTGAAACATGCATGCTCCTTCTTGTCGATCATAGAGCAATCGACGGGGCTCTGCGGATTGTCAGACGGTGTGGAAGGCTTGTTAAGAAGAGAGAACTGAAGGTCCCAAGAATCCTCCTTCTCTTCACCGATCTCTCCCACGACAGTGGATTTTCTAAATATGTCTTTGTAGTAGCATCCAACTCAGCATGTTCTGATTGTTGTCGTTCGGCTGGTGGGAGGACGACGTTGCCATTATCCGCGTGATGTTCGGATATCTCCGTAATAGTACTTTGGGTGATGTGTGAGATAGCAGGTTTGCGATCATCACAGACATGTGCATCTAAGATAGCATGAGACTATGGATTAACTAATGCTGGTGGTGGAGGCTGCAGAGGTTTGACGGAAGTATAAATAATTCAACTATGATTATGAGGGTTGTAGCGAGTCCCATCAGACCTAAATTGGTGATCATCATGCCAAACTGGATCATGAGGAAAAAAAGGTGCAGGGATGGCGGTTGCCATCATTGTATTGTTATGTTGCAACATGTCCAATTGTAAAAGAATCCAAGACAACTGTTCGGGCTAATGCCGCGACGGCAGGGGTGGCAATAGTGGATCATGCTAACAAGGGGGCAATAATGGTTTCGACAAAGGAAGCTGCAACACCTATTTAGGACAGAAAATTTGCAAGTGTCGACGACCACGGATAGGGCCAATTCAGGGACACAATTACTAGCTATGAAGGCCTAGAAGGAGGTGGTTGAAGCGATTCTAGCCGAGAATAGTGCTGCTATGGCAATTTATGCTGAGACGACAATACGAACGAAGAAGGAATTAGGGAAGCCATGACTGGTGATGGTATACTTTTTTTGCCTCGGCACGTCTGACAACAAGCGTCTTGTAAATTTTACATATAACCAACTCCTTATCATCATCATCATCGCCCGCATCCTCCAAGGACGGAAGTATGTCGTACTCCTCTACGAACCATTCGGACTTTTGCTTCTTGCTATCGCGATACTCGAAATTCCGATAGTGTCCAATCATGACGGTGCGTGCAGCCCAAGCCGTTGATTTGAATCACGTCCTTGATAGCCTGGGTGGACCTCCATTGCCCGATCTCTATGCCTCCACCCCTGCGCACCGTTTTCTCCTTCCTTCCTCTCTTGACTCAATTCTTACGCTACCCTTCTTGACGATCATCTCAGCCTCGGCCTCCACCTCCGCCTCCGCGGTGGGCTTTCTTGCCCTTGAGTTTTGTAACACCTAGAAAACTCACAACCCATCGAGAATGACATCACTCTGAGATGAGGATGGCGGGAAGGATGATGGCACCACTCACACAGAGAAATTGAAGTAATAGAGTGAAAGAAAAATAAATAAAAGGAAGAAATAGATGAAGATAGAGTAAAGGAGAATCAGATTCGGAAAGAGGAGAGGAGAGGAGATAGAAGGGTATAGGGAAGAATAGGGAAAGAAGAAGGCTTGTAATATTTCTCTTCTGTCTCTTCTTTACTTACATTTGCTATTTATACTACGTGATAGATAGTATTAAAAAGAAAATGCAACATTTTTTATGGCCTAAACGACAAAACAGTAATATACGAGTCGCTCGCTGGGTTGATGTTATGAGGGTTGTTGGACTAAAATTAGGCTGGGCAATCCACAGTTGATTGCTGCTTAACGGTATGGTGTTGGATGGATCCAACTACCCGCTCCAAAGACCCGACCGCCCGACCCGAATGGTTGGTTTAAGTACTTCCCCTTCTTCAGGAGCTACTAGATCTGGTCGGATCTTTTCCTTCTCTGCTCTGTTGGTTGCCCTAGTCGTTGCCTCAGCTCCCTCCTAGAAGTTTACCGAGGTCTTCCTCGTTGTCTTCCCCCTGAACCTTCCTAAGGAGCTTCCTCTTCCAACCATCCTGATGTTGCTTGTTTATCTTCTTGTATATATATATATATATATATATATATATATAAAGTTGTTATCGCTATTATTTTTTACTTCTAACTACTCTTTATTCTTTAGGCTTTATAAGTTTGCACCAGCTGAAGAAGAACCACTCGCAGGATTCTCGATTTGCGAGAGGGAATAGACTGGTGAGCCGCACCAGGTCGTCGCCGTAAACGTCGACCTCCCTTATGCAATGTGCTGAAGCAGCATCCAGCGGCTCCCCACACATCCTCTTCCTCAGAACATTGCCTACCAGAAACTCCTTTTTGGGCGTGAACTTGTAACCGGGCTCCATCGTCGGCACGTACACATATGCTAATTCTTCTCTGGGGATACAAAAAATATATCAAATTAATAACGGAGAGGAATTAATTAAGAGATTTAGCAATACAATCCCACAAATTAGAAAAATATTTAAAAAAAAAAATCAAGAAATCAAAAATTTTTGCATACTAACTACAGATCGAGAAAGAGATCAGCGGTCTACGGTTCCATCGAAACAAATTTAAAAACGCGCATATGAAATAAATCAAGAAATTGGCAAGAATTATATAGATATAGCTAAAAAGATTATACTTTCTGCTATATATTTTGCTAGCTACGAGAGAGTAGATGCAATGATCCTCCTTTAATTATATACTAGTGAATGGCATGCGCGATGTTACGGATATAAAGTATTTTAATAATAAATTTTAATCAAAATATTTATATTATTTTATTCTTTTAATTATTAATTAAATAAATTTTAAAAATAGTTTGTGGCATATAATTTATTTTATAAAGGTATATATGGAAAAAAAAAATTATTATTAAAAAATTTATATAAATTAAAAATATAGTAAATTTAATAAATATATTAACTATTAGTTAATAAAAATATCACATATATCAAACCTATTTTTAATAATCACACCAATAAATATAGAAATCTTAAAGGAAGAAGCTCATTAATTTTCATACATAGAAAAAAAAAAAAAACTTCTATAAGGTTCATCAATCAAGGTTCTATAAAATTCAGCATTTAAACTAAAATATAATTTAATAAATATAATTTATATATATCATATAAAAAATATATGTAAAATATATTTGATCAAATTTTATATAAATTTTAATTAACTATAATTAATCATAAAAAAGTTTGAAATTATAAAAATTAGTTAAAAAAAAAAAAATTGAGCACTCTATTTTAAAACTCTTAATAGTTGAGAGGGTGTTTGCACATTTTTTAACAAATTTTTTTTATAGAAAAAATTAAAAATAAAAAAAAAAAAATAAAACTTGAGTGTGCCTTCTTTCAAAATAATTATAGAAAAGGGTACTATTTGGTGGACCAGATATATAAATAAAATTTGTGCACTTTATTTTTAGAAACCTGATATAAAAATTTAAACTCTGATAATTTTTTATATATAGATTTTCTATATAATATATAGATCGTATTTATGAAATTATATTTTAGTTTTATAATATTAATTATTAAAAATGAGGGTTGGTGTATATAATATTCATAGACTGGATGTAGGCAAATTTTTTATATACATGAGAAGTGTTTTGGGAGGAAATCATTCCATGCTCTGGATGTATATTTGTATCTTAAATACCGTAATGATAAATACTTGTGGCTAGAATTTAAACACTAATATTTTGTATAAAGACTTTTTTATATATATAGTATAGGTTATATCTGTTAAATTATATTTTAATTTTAAATTTAAAAATAAATCTAGTGGATGTTCTCTTCTTGTAGACTAGGTGCATGCAATTTTTTGAGAGGGACACGCCTCCAAACTCACTTAGGTAACCAAATTGTCCTTTAATTTAATGTAATATATATATATATATATATATATATATATATATATATATATATATATATATATATATATATATATATATATATAGAAAAATGCTATGTGTACATCCGTAAGGGGTGTACATCTCACACCCCCACCCATCTAAGGGTGGGGGTGTGATGATGGGTCACTTGATGTGACCCGTAAAAAATATCGCCACCATTAAAATGGTGGAGATGTATGATGTACACCCGTACATGTAGCATTGCTCATATATATATATATATATATATATAGTCCTGGAATACTATTAATAGCACCAAGCAATTAATACTATCAAGTTTTTACTTCTTAAATAAAAAAATGTGCAGTTGAAATTATAGTGGTCTCCTAAAATTTTTACTATTCAACCAACCACCCACTAAACTCTAGAATACTACTATCATCCTAACCGCAAATCTCTTAATCCAAGGGTTAAAAATTTAATAGCACCAATGACTTGATGTTATCAATAGTATTCCAGCCTAGTTATATATATATATATATATATATATATATATTCTTATTATTATAAACAAATATGTTTGTTAGTTTCGTCTCACCCACTTATTTGTCGGTAATTAATATGTAATTACAAGTATACCATTCATCATCCTTCTCTCCGATTGTGTAATTACAATAAATTTAAATTTTAAACCAATAATAATTTTCTATTCTAATTTTGATTTTAAACTTTAAATTTTTAAATTTGTTTGATGTAAAATTTTAAATTTCTCACGGCAAATCAAATTTTATATCCTAATTGAGTCTTTAAACAAAATTTTGAGACAAAATTATATTTCATTCAATTAGTAAAAGAATCAAGGAATATTAATTTTTGAGTTGGTTGCGATTTCAAATTTGTAATTTAATTTTCAATTTGATAGTTATATCTATACTTTATGATATTAGAAAAAGGTTATGAAATATATATATATATATATATATATATATATATATATATATATATATATATATATAGAAAAATTTTAAATTATATAGATTATATTAGTTTATATTTAGATTTATAAATTAAAATATTATAGTTTTATTAGAATAATTATGGTGCATACATCTACTTCATTAAATAATTAATTTTATCCATATCCTCTAATTAATTATTATTCTACAAGTAACGGAATAGAGGAATTCAAACAATTTTATTTTTTTTTATAAATGGAAGAGCTTAGAATTACAAATAATCTTTTCATCTTTCAAACATTAAAAATATGAATACTACTTTATTGTTATCTCTTTATATTCTAAGGATAAGTTTTAGATATTTTTCTCATCTATTAATTTTTACCTGAAACAAAGTAATGAGTATTTAATTTTTTCAATTTTTTTTTTATTTAATAATTTTGTTCCTCAAAAAAAGAAAGTATGATTGTCATGGGCTATGGCATCAATATCAGATACTATGAGTTTGAATCAAAAGATTTTTCTTTTTCTCATTTATTTTTTTTATTGTTTATTTTTTTATTATTTATTAAAATGAGCTATGATCTTTTATGAAAATTTAGAATATATTTGAAATTTTTACTCTCATGCCATAATAAGATAATATTTGATTGATCTTTTATTTTTATTTTTATTGTGTGAATTTAATAAGTCATTTTGTGTTTTACATTTTTTTTTTTTACATGTTTATTTGATATGGATAATTCTTTTATAATAATAATAATAATAATAATAATAATGCCTATTGGTATCTATTTTTAAAATTACAATGGTTGTTTTTTATAAATGCGTGGTAGGTTGCTTAGGTTGTGGAACATATAAAAACATAATTAAAAAATATATATAATAATATTATTATATTCTTAAATATACAATTATTAGGGAGAGGGAGTTCTAATAATTATTTTTACAATTTGTGAATAAATTCACCGTATAAAAAATTTGTTTCACATAAAAAATTACTTGTTTTTTTATTTTTGGTGTTAATCTTTATTTTGAATGGCCATATATTTTTTGTATTAATTTTCACTAGCCTGTTGTTAATATAATTTATAAGTTGCTTAAGATTTCAATTATATTAAAAAAAAATAAATTATACAAGTAATAGAATAGAAAAAATAGAACAATTTTATCTTTTGTAAATCAAGAGTTGTTAAACTATATAGTTCATTATATTAAAAAAAATTATAAAAAATATAAAATAAAGAGTTTTTAGAGTTTCTTATCACTAATTATTTTATCTTCCTAAGACATGAATTCTACTTTATTATTGTCTCTTTATATTTTAAAGATACGTGTTAGATAATTTTCTCGAATCAAGCAATGGGGTAATTAATTTTTACATTTTTTTTATTTAATAATTTTGTTTCTTGAAAGAAAGAAAGTAAAATTGCTATGCACTATCACATCAACTGGACCTTGAAATTAAACAAAAAAAAAAAAAAAAAATTTATAACAAAAGACACCGTAGATTTGAATCATAACTTTTTTTTTATTATTTATTTATTTATTATTTTATTAAGATTAATTATGAATTATTATATTATTATATTAAATTATATGGTATTTTTAGAAGGCTTAGAAAATATTTAAAAATTTACTCTCGTAATAAAATGTTTAATTAATATTTTGCTTTTAATTTTTATTCTGTGAACGTAATAAATCATTTTGTATTGTATATCTTTTTTTTACATATTTATTTGACATCCATATATATATATATATATATATATATATATATATATATATATATATATGAATGATAATTCTTTTATAAAAAAATATTGTTTTAACCTTTAAAGATAAAAATATATAAATATCTTCCATCAATAATAAAATGATCTCCTCAACTATTTTTTATTTAACTTTTTTCATAAAAAAATATATATGGAGAGATCTTTTACTATATGGTATTTCTAAATAAGCTTCTCAATTTTTATTTTTTTTTAGTGAGATCGTCAACTTTATAATTACTTTAAATTTAAATTTTATATTTATCTACATTAAAAAATTATCAAATTTAATAATTTTATATAATTATTAATTGTTAATTACTCATAGGCTTCTATTCTAAAAATATTATTAATTTAGTTGTAAAAAAATTATTATTTATTTGATTATTATATAAATTTTAATATTATGCAATATAAATACACAAAATTTTAATTCAATGTTAAAATAAATTTATATATCTTTTATTTAGTATGTTAATTAACACGTGCAGCGCACGTATCTTGACTAGTATATATATATATATATATATATAGTTAGGCTGGAATACTATTAATAGTAGCAAGTCATTGGTGCTATTAAGTTTTTAACCCTTAAATTACAAGATGTGTGGTTGAGATGATAATGAACCCCTTAGATTTAATAGGTGGTTGGAAAATAGTAAAATCTAACATATGAAAATGATCAAAGGGATTGATCTAAGGGTAGAAAACTTGATAGCACCAATAACTTAGTACTATTAATAATATAGTAGCCGGACTATATATATATATATATATATATATATATATATATATATATATATATATATATATATATATATATATAAAAACTAAACTAAACTAAACTACTGCACCATTAATAAGCAAAGTCATTGATGATAGTAGATTTTCGGTTCTTGAACGAAGGAATATGTGATTAAAATAACAATAATTCTTTAAAATTTAGCAGATGATTGATAGAATAATTGATAGAATAATATAATCTAACAGATAAAAATGGCCAAAATGATAAATCTAATGGCAGAAAGTTTAATAACACCAAATGTTTTAATGCTATTGATAATGAGTTGAGCTAATTTATTATTAATTGTATATGAATAATTATTATTATCAACTTTTTCACCCTAACTAGTCCACCTACCCCTAATACACGGGTACGCATTTTTGTAGCAACAGGGCGCACGAATTGGGATAATCCCACACGCAGATAGGCAGCAGCACAAGACTTTAATAAAAGGAAACTGCTCACACACAAGAGTTAGTAAATAGGTTACAAGTTTGATACTTTGTAAACTTATGTAAACTTAAAAGAACCACAGCTTCGATATCCTGGAAGATCTTTTAGCCTCCGTTTGGTTAAGGGGATAAGGGGGGAATAACCCCCTTATCCCCAAAACCGTACCCAAACACTTTTTTGGGGGGGGGGGGGGGGGGATTTCCTAAACCCCCCCTTAGCGGGTTATCCGCGGATAACCCGCTAAGGGGGGGGTTTAGGAATCCCCCCCCCCCCCCCCCCCCCCCCCCCCCCCCGCCCCCGGGTATAGCCGAATTGAAGGGGGTTTTGGATTCCGCCGCGGTTACCGAGGTGAGCACCCCGTGACCTCCAGCTCTGTCTTCTTCCTCCCTTCTCCGAGTAAGCCTCCCTCTTGCTCGAGAAACTCTTGCTCCGATCCCTTGCTCCGATCCCTTGCTCCTTGCTCCGAGCTCGTCGCGAGATCTCCGATCCGTAGCCGCTATTGCTCCGGTATTGCTCCGATCCCTTGCTCCTTCTTCGGGTGTTGGGTTCCGGCGCGGTTACCCAGGTGAGCAGCCCGTGGCTCTGTCTTCTTCCTCCCTTCTCCGAGTAAGCCTCCCTCTTGCTCTAATCCCTCTCGAGAAAGTGTTGCTCCGATCCCTTGCTCCTTCGGGTGTTGGGTTCCGGCGCGGTTACCCAGGTGAGCAGCCCGTGGCTCTGTCTTCTTCCTCCCTTCTCCGAGTAAGCCTCCCTCTTGCTGTAATCCATCTCGAGAAACTGTTGCTCCGATCCCTTGCTACTTGCTCCGAGCTCGATCGTCGCGAGATCTCCCAATCGAGAAAGAGTTTCTCCGATCCGTAGCTCCGATCCCTCTCCAATCCCTAGCTCCGATCCCTCTGGAGAAACTGCTGCTCCTTGCTCCGAGCTCGTCGCGAGATCTCTTTGTTGGTCCGATCTGAGAGATCCGCTTCTGCGGCGCGCCACGGTAACCTACTAAGCTAGCTTTTTCGACATCCTCACAAAGGTAAAAAATTCTTCCATCTTGTTTCAGATAAATTTGTGCTTTTTGAAGTAATTGTGCCATCTTGTTTGTGACAACTGTGTGCTGCTTGTACTAATTGTGCCATGTTGTTTGAGAGAAATGTGTGCTGTTTGTACTAAGTGTGCCATCTTGTTAGAAACAAATGTGTGCTAGAGATAAATTGTGCCATGTTGTTAGAGATAAATTTGTCATGCTTGAACTAATTTTGCCATTTTGTTAGAGACAAATGTGAGATGCTTGAAGTAATTGTGCCACGTTGTTAGAGAGAAATGTGAGCTGCTTGTACTAATTGTGCCATGTTGTTAGAGAAAACTTTGTGATGCTTGTACTAATTGTGTCATCTTGTTTGGATACAAATGTGTGATGCTTGAACTAATTGTGCCATATTGTTAGAGACAAATGTGTGATGTTTGAACTAATTGTGCCATCTTGTTAGAGACAAATGTGTGATGCTTGAAGTAATTGTGCCATGTTGTTAGAGAAAAATTAGTGATGCTTGAACTAATTGTGTCATCTTGTTTAGATACAAATGTGTGATGCTTGAACTAATTGTGCCATGTTGTGGGAGATAAATTTGTGATGCTTGAACTTATTATGCCATCTTGTTAGAGACAAATGTGTGATGCTTTAACTAATTGTGCCGTGTTGTAGGAGATAAATTTGTGATGCTTGAATTTCTTATGCCATCTTGTTAGAGACAAATGTGTGATGCTTGAACTAATTGTGTCATCTTGTTGGAGATAAATTTGTGATGCGTGAACTTATTATGCCATCTTGTTAGAGACAAATGTGTGATGCTTGAACTATTTGTGCCATCTTGTTGGAGATAGATTTGTGATGCTTGAACTTATTATGCCATCTTGTTAGAGACAAATGTGTGATGCTTTGACTAATTGTGCCATGTTGTAGGAGATAAATTTGTGACGCTTGAACTTATTATGCCATCTTGTTAGAGACAAATGTGTGATGCTTTAACTAATTGTGCCATCTTGTTGGAGATAAATTTGTGATACTTGAACTAATTGTGCCATCTTGTTTAGATACAAATGTGTGATGCTTGAACTAATTGTGCCATGTTGTGGGAGATAAATTTGTGATGCTTGAACTTATCATGCCATCTTGTTAGAGACAAATGTGTGATGCTTGAACTATTTGTGCCATCTTGTTGGAGATAAATTTGTGATGCTTGAACTTATTATGCCATCTTGTTAGAGACAAATGTGTGATGCTTTAGCTAATTGTGTCATGTTGTAGGAGATAAATTTGTGACGCTTGAACTTATTATGCCATCTTGTTAGAGACAAATGTGTGATGCTTGAACTTATTATGCCATCTTGTTAGAGACAAATGTGTGATGCTTGAACTATTTGTGCCATCTTGTTTGAGAGGTATGTGTGCTGCTTGTACTAATTGTGCCATCTTGTTTCGGAGCTATGTGTGCTGCTTGTATTAATATTGTCATCTTATTTGAGAGAAATTTGAGTTGGTTGATTTAATAGTGCCCTCTTGTTTGAGAGAATTATGTGCTGGTAGAACTAATAGTGCCATCTTGGAGTGATAATGTTAATTGATTGAACAAATATTGGGATCTTATTTGAGATAAATGTGTGCTGGTTGCACTCATAATGTGTACTAATAATTGTGTAATGTTGGCATGTTCTGTGCTGGATGTGTGTATGCTTCCTATCCCTGTTGCCCTCTTTTGCTTTTTTTTGTGTGTATGCGCTCAAGGAGATTTTGTTTATAATGAGATAAACAAATCGACGATGATGACGGTTGCCATAAGTATCAGATGGATGGCATGGATTTACAATCCACTGCAGCCCCATACCACTTGGCAATCATTTGAGTCAAATTTTTAAAATAAAAAGAAATATGTAATTGGCTGATACGCAGCATACACACAAATTGGCATATATGAAGGCAAAATGGATGATAGGCATCGTACACACAATCAGCGCATATTAAGGCAAAGTGATGGCAATATAAGTTTAACCATCACCCATTTCTCTCAAACAAGATGGCACTATTAGTTCAAGCAGCACACATTTATCTCTAACAACATGGCACAATTAGTTCAAGCAACACACATTTCTGTCAAACAATATGACAATATCACTTGAACCAACAGTCGGAAAAGTGGGTTTGTCGGATAATCGCTTAAAATATCGACGATGATGACGGTTGCCAGAAGTATCAGATGGCATGGCATGGATTTACAATCCACTGCAGCCCCATACCACTTGGCAATCATGTGAGTCAAATTTTTAAAATAAAAAGAAATATGTAATTGGCTGATACGCAGCATACACAGAAATTGGCATATAAGAAGGCAAAATGGGTGATAGGCATCGTACAAACAAACAGCGCATATTAAGGCAAAGAGATGGCAATATAAGTTTAACAAACACCCATTTGTCTCAAACAAGATGGCACTATAAGTTCAAGCAGCACACATTTATCTCTAACAACATGGCACAATTAGTTCAAGCAACACACATTTCTGTCAAACAATATGACAATATCACTAGAACCAACAGTCGGAAAAGTGGGTTTGTCGGATAATCGCTTAAAATATCGACGATGATGACGGTTGCCAGAAGTATCAGATGGCATGGCATGGATTTATAATCCACTGCACCCCCATACCCTTTGGCAATCAATTGAGTCAATTAAGTATTTAAATATACTAAGTTTTAGTAATGGTTCAAATTCCCCGGCAATATCCGTTCAATTAGATAGCTCCGAATATTTTCAACTATGTATTTTTCATCTTGTATGATTGAGAGTGGTACTAGTAATTCACTTTAAATTGTACTTAACTTATTGTTATCATTGTGCCAACCAAACACCTTATTCCAGATGCGTCCATTCAAGAAACAAACAAAGCATCAAGCAAGAAAGAGTGTAGCTTTCGAAGGCATCCCTAATATCGTAGCTTCACAGGAGGGTAATTCTGGGCAGCCAGCCCAAACGCATACCCGAACCCAGAATTGGTCAGAATTGATGGACTCAATTTTTTTGGCTTTGCTCACTGAAGAGCATGCATTGGGGAACTTCGTTAATGGGGCGTTCACCAGTGTAGCCTGGGTTCGAATCATATCTGCATTCAATGCAAGGACCAACTTGCATTTGAACAAAGAACAAATAAAAAATCGGCTTAAAGTTTTAAAGCGAACATTCATGCTTTATAACACTTTAGCCAACAAGAGTGGTTGGGGCTGGGACTTTATAAACAATATTCCGACCGCCGGTGATCCAGCTGACTGGGATGCAGTGATTGCGGTAAATTTAACCTACAATCATAAAGATTTTTGTAAAGGCTCGCGTACTATTCACATAATTGACATTAGACATTCATTTAAATCTTTCTCCAGGATAATCCGGCATTCGCAAAATGTCGAGGTAGGCCATTTCCGGCTTATAAGGATCTGGCCTTCTTGACCGAGAAAACAACGGCCAGTGGCCATTATGCTAATACTACTACAATGCCTGGACCTCAAATTATTGAAAGTTCATCCTCATCTTCCCCTGGTGAGGATGCTACTCTTATTGGGAGCGAATGTCGACTTTCAATATCTCATCTAGTCCATTTGAAGCAGGATCTTCAGAAGCGCCTCAATATGCAAATACTAGGGGGACGCAATTCTCCGACTCTCAAACCCCTACTCCTGAAATCCCAAGTGTCGGAGGTAGTGGAAGTGGTAGCGGTTCTGGGGGAAAACGTCCACGCTCACCAGATCCCACAAACCCTAGACCCAAAAAATACCACGACTGGAGGGGGACGGCGCCGCAAATCTGACGCCGGGCTTGCTGTAATCACTGAGATGGTTGAAATAGGCAGGCAAAAGCTAGAGCTTGCCCGTGAAATTTATCAGTCTGAAAAGTCGAGCAGACCAGTTATTCCAACCATCCAGGAGTGAATGGCCCGGTTTGTATGCTATGCCATCTATTACTCCAGAAATGGTGCTATATGCAGGCGACGCCCTGAAGAGGCCAATAATCGTCAATTCTTCATGTCCATGACAGACGACATAGCTGAAATGTGGGTTGACCGACAAGTCGCAATGCAAAATGTCGTATATAGGGGTCTCTTTCCTGGACTTTAGATTTCGTTTAAATGTTTATGCTTTCGTTTTTTTTATTTAGTACGTTGACATTCTATGTATTATGCTACGTAGACAATGTTTTCTTTATTTCGCATGATGGTTGATGGTTTTGTAAATATTGACTTCATAACAGTAATGTTTGAAGTTGTGTTGTATTTTATCCCCATATGTTGCGTTTGTCAATGTTCATTATATATTGTACTTACAGCATAATGGGTGATTCGAATGATGGTCATGTGTTACCTCCACAATCAGTACCCTCCTACGAGACCTTTTACATGATGACGATGACATATGGAATGATGTACTTGCAATGTTGATTCAGCAAGGTTATCTCACATTTACGGAAACCGTCGAAAAGCAACCGTGTCGTACCCGTCCCATTTACAGGGCACCAGCTAATATGTGATATCTTGAATGGTCATCCTGATCGTGGGTACGCCAGTTTCGAATGCCGACCACGACTTCATTGCACTGCGCGATGAGCTACTCCGAAAGGGATTGGTACAGAAACACACGTAATATGACAATTGAAGAACAGTTAGGAATATTTCTATTTTGCATAGGACATGGGGTAGCTAATAGGGTCATGGCTGAAACATTTCAACATTCAGTGAAACTATCAGTCGACATTTCAACAATGTCCTTCGGGCGATTGTAATGTTGAAAGACGATTACATTAAACTTCCGCCGAATAATCTTCCGGTACATTCTCGAATAAGAGATAATGCAAAATTTCATCCATTCAAGGTATGCATAATTTTATATTTGTGATTTAAGTTATTGGACATTTTGAAATTTATTTAATTCATTACTATGTTTGATGTTACTGTTAGAATGCATTGGTGCGATTGATGGGAGCATATTCCGTGGTAGTGCGCAAGAGCAAGCAACCGAGATTCCAGAATCGCAAAGGATTTACTTCACAAAACATGATGGCTGCAGTATCCTTTGACCACAACTTTCTATTTGTCTGCACGGGTGGGAGGGGATCAGCAGCTGACATGCGAGTACTTCGATGGACTTGCGAAAGTGGAGGTTCACGGTGCCTGAAGGTATATCACACATACTTAGTTTTCTTACATTATTTAATCATTGTGAATATTACAAATGACATGTACATGTTTCGTAAAATATATAGGCAAATATTATTTGGTAGATTCAGGCTATGCAAATACAGAAAGATTTCTTGCACCATATCGATCGGAGCGTTACCACATTAGCCAATTTGATGGAAAACTCAGGGGTCCGCACTCATCGAAGTCCACGCGACCTATATAATCATCGACATGCTCAATTGAGAAATGTCGTGGAGAAAAAATTTGGTATTTAAACAAACACTGGTTCAAGCTTTTGACCAGTTGCAACACCGTTTCCATATAGGAGTTCAATGTCAAATTGCGATGGCATGTTGTGGTTTATACACAATTTCATTCGACGACACCAAGGTGCAGATGCTATCTTTAACGAAGAGTTGGAGGGGGAGAACCAACGGATTTAGGTGACGAGGAATACGGGTGATAATGCAGGGAAGTCACATGTCCGGATGAGGCGACGACTTGCAACATTTTAACAAACCAGGTTATGGATACTGTTACTTAGGAAAATTAAGGATTGATATTTACAAAAATTATGGAGTGTGAGCTTGTATTAATATTGTCATCTGTTTTGAGAGGTATGTGGCTACTTGTAATATGTGCCGTCTTGTTTGAGAGGATGTGTGCTACTTGTACCAATTGGCCGTCTTGTTTGAGAGGGTATGTGCGTGCTTGATTAATATTGTCATCTTATTGAGGAGGTATGTGTGCTGATTGTACTACCATTGTGCCGTATTGTTTGGGAGTTATGTGTGCTGCTTGTATTAATATTGTCACTTTGTTTGAGAGGTATGTGTGCTGTTGTAGTAATTGTGCGTCTTGTTGGGAGCTATGTGTGCTGCTTGTATTAATATAGTCATGTTGTTTGGAGGTATGTGTGCTGCTTGTACTAATTGTAGCCGTCTTGTTTGGGAGGGGAGTATGTGTGCTGTTGTATTAATATTGTCATCTTGTTTGAGAGGTAGTGTGCTGCTTGT
>CM055067.1:47753545-47826341 GCA_029204045.2 Tillandsia leiboldiana | reverse complement strand
GGGGGGGGTTTAGGAATCCCCCACCCCCACCCCCCCCCCCCCCCCGCCCCGGGTATAGCCGAATTGAAGGGGGTTTTGGATTCCGCCGCGGTTACCGAGGTGAGCACCCGTGACCCTCCAGCTCTGTTTCTTCCTCCCTTCTCCGAGTAAGCCTCCCTCTTGCTCGGAGAAACTCTTGCTCCGATCCCTTGCTCCGATCCCTTGCATCTTGCTCCGAGCTCGTCGCAGATCTCCGATCCGTAGCCGCTATTGCTCGGTATTGCTCCAGATCCCTTGCTCCTTCTTTCGGTGTTGTGGGTTCCGGCGCGGGTTACCCAGTGTGAGCAGCCCGTGGCTTGTCTTCTTCCTCCCTTCTCCGAGTAAGCCTCCCCTCTTGCTCTAATCCCTCTCGAGAAGTGTTGCTCCGATCCCTTGCTCCTTCGGGTGTTGGGTTCCGGCGCGGTTACCCAGGTGAGCAGCCCGTGGCTCTGTCTTCTTCCTCCCTTCTCCGAGTAAGCCTCCCTCTTGCTGTAATCCATCTCGAGAAAACTGTTGCTCCGATCCCTTGCCTACTTGCTCCGAGCTCGATCGTCGCGAGATCTCCAATCGAGAAAGAGTTTCTCGATCCGTAGCTCCGATCCCTCTCCAATCCCTAGCTCCGATCCCTCTGGAGAAACTGCTGCTCCTTGCTCCGAGCTCGTCGCGAGATCTCTTTGTTGGTCCGATCTGAGAGATCCGCTTCTGCGGCGCGCCACGGTAACCTACTAAGCTAGCTTTTTCGACATCCTCACAAAGGTAAAAAATTCTTCCATCTTGTTTCAGATAAATTTGTGCTTTTTGAAGTAATTGTGCCATCTTGTTTGTGACAACGTGTGTGCTGCTTGTACTAATTGGTGCCATGTGTTTGAGAGAAATGTGTGCTGTTTGTACTAAGTGTGCCATCTTGTTAGAAACAAATGTGTGCTAGAGATAAATTGTGCCATGTTGTTAGAGATAAATTTGTCATGCTTGAACTAATTTTGCCATTTTTGTTAGAGACAAATGTGAGATGCTTGAAGTAATTGTGCCACGTTGTTAGAGAGAAATGTGAGCTGCTTGTACTAATTGTGCCATGGTTGTTAGAGAAAACTTTGTGATGCTTGTACTAATTGTGTCATCTTGTTTGGATACAAATGTGTGATGCTTGAACTAATTGTGCCATATTGTTAGAGACAATGTGTGATGTTTGAACTAATTGTGCCATCTTGTTAGAGACAAATGTGTGATGCTTTGAAGTAATTGTGCCATGTTGTTAGAGAAAAATTAGTGATGCTTGAACTAATTGTGTCATCTTGTTTAGATACAAATGTGTGATGCTTGAACTAATTGTGCCATGTTGTGGGAGATAAATTTGTGATGCTTGAACTTATTATGCCATCTTGTTAGAGACAAATGTGTGATGCTTTAACTAATTGTGCCGTGTTGTAGGAGATAAATTTGTGATGCTTGAATTTCTTATGCCATCTTGTTAGAGACAAATGTGTGATGCTTGAACTAATTGTGTCATCTTGTTGGAGATAAATTTGTGATGCGTGACTATTATGCCATCTTGTTAGAGACAAATGTGTGATGCTTGAACTATTTGTGCCATCTTGTTGGAGATAGATTTGTGATGCTTGAACTTATTATGCCATCTTGTTAGAGACAAATGTGTGATGCTTTGACTAATTGTGCCATGTTGTAGGAGATAAATTTGTGACGCTTGAACTTATTATGCCATCTTGTTAGAGACAAATGTGTGATGCTTTAACTAATTGTGCCATCTTGTTGGAGATAAATTTGTGATACTTGAACTAATTGTGCCATCTTGTTTAGATACAAATGTGTGATGCTTGAACTAATTGTGCCATGTTGTGGGAGATAAATTTGTGATGCTTGAACTTATCATGCCATCTTGTTAGAGACAAATGTGTGATGCTTGAACTATTTGTGCCATCTTGTTTGAGATAAATTTGTGATGCTTGAACTTATTATGCCATCTTGTTAGAGACAAATGTGTGATGCTTTAGCTAATTGTGTCATGTTGTAGGAGATAAATTTGTGACGCTTGAACTTATTATGCCATCTTGTTAGAGACAAATGTGTGATGCTTGAACTTATTATGCCATCTGTTAGAGACAAATGTGTGATGCTTGAACTATTTGTGCCATCTTGTTTGAGAGGTATGTGTGCTGCTTGTACTAATTGTGCCATCTTGTTTCGGAGCTATGTGTGCTGCTTGTATTAATATTGTCATCTTATTTGAGAGAAATTTGAGTTGGTTGATTTAATAGTGCCCTCTTGTTTGAGAGAATTATGTGCTGGTAGAACTAATAGTGCCATCTTGGAGTGATAATGTTAATTGATTGAACAAATATTGGGATCTTATTTGAGATAAATGTGTGCTGGTTGCACTCATAATGTGTACTAATAATTGTGTAATGTTGGCATGTTCTGTGCTGGATGTGTGTATGCTTCCTATCCCTGTTGCCCTCTTTTGCTTTTTTTTGTGTGTATGCGCTCAAGGAGATTTTGTTTATAATGAGATAAACAAATCGACGATGATGACGGTTGCCATAAGTATCAGATGGATGGCATGGATTTACAATCCACTGCAGCCCCATACCACTTGGCAATCATTTGAGTCAAATTTTTAAAATAAAAAGAAATATGTAATTGGCTGATACGCAGCATACACAACAAATTGGCATATATGAAGGCAAAATGGATGATAGGCATCGTACACACAATCAGCGCATATTAAGGCAAAGTGATGGCAATATAAGGTTTAACCATCACCCATTTCTCTCAAACAAGATGGGCACTATTAGTTCAAGCAGCACACATTTATCTCCTAACAACATGGCACAATTAGTTCAAGCAACACACATTTCTGTCAAACAATATGACAATATCACTTGAACCAACAGTCGGAAAAGTGGGTTTGTCGGATAATCGCTTAAAATATCGACGATGATGACGGTTGCCAGAAGTATCAGATGGCATGGCATGGATTTACAATCACACTGCAGCCCCATACCACTTGGCAATCATGTGAGTCAATTTTTAAAATAAAAAGAAATATGTAATTGGCTGATACGCAGCATACACAGAAATTGGCATATAAGAAGGCAAAATGGGTGATAGGCATCGTACAAACAAACAGCGCATATTAAGGCAAAGAGATGGCAATATAAGTTTAACAAACACCCATTTGTCTCAAACAAGATGGCACTATAAGTTCAAGCAGCACACATTTATCTCTAACAACATGCACAATTAGTTCAAGCAACACACATTTCTGTCAAACAATATGACAATATCACTAGAACCAACAGTCGGAAAAGTGGGTTTGTCGGATAATCGCTTAAAATATCGACGATGATGACGGTTGCCAGAAGTATCAGATGGCATGGCATGGATTATAATCCACTGCACCCCCATACCCTTTGGCAATCAATTGAGTCAATTAAGTATTTAAATATACTAAGTTTTAGTAATGGTTCAAATTCCCCGGCAATATCCGTTCAATTAGATAGCTCCGAATATTTTCAACTATGTATTTTTCATCTTGTATGATTGAGAGTGGTACTAGTAATTCACTTTAAATTGTACTTAACTTATTGTTATCATTGTGCCAACCAAACACCTTATTCCAGATGCGTCCATTCAAGAAACAAACAAAGCATCAAGCAAGAAAGAGTGTAGCTTTCGAAGGCATCCCTAATATCGTAGCTTCACAGGAGGGTAATTCTGGGCAGCCAGCCCAAACGCATACCCGAACCCAGAATTGGTCAGAATTGATGGACTCAATTTTTTTGGCTTTGCTCACTGAAGAGCATGCATTGGGGAACTTCGTTAATGGGGCGTTCACCAGTGTAGCCTGGGTTCGAATCATATCTGCATTCAATGCAAGGACCAACTTGCATTTGAACAAAGAACAAATAAAAAATCGGCTTAAAGTTTTAAAGCGAACATTCATGCTTTATAACACTTTAGCCAACAAGAGTGGTTGGGGCTGGGACTTTATAAACAATATTCCGACCGCCGGTGATCCAGCTGACTGGGATGCAGTGATTGCGGTAAATTTAACCTACAATCATAAAGATTTTTGTAAGGCTCGCGTACTATTCACATAATTGACATTAGACATTCATTTAAATCTTTCTCCAGGATAATCCGGCATTCGCAAAATGTCGAGGTAGGCCATTTCCGGCTTATAAGGATCTGGCCTTCTTGACCGAGAAAACAACGGCCAGTGGCCATTATGCTAATACTACTACAATGCCTGGACCTCAAATTATTGAAAGTTCATCCTCATCTTCCCCTGGTGAGGATGCTACTCTTATTGGGGAGCGAATGTCGACTTTCAATATCTCATCTAGTCCATTTGAAGCAGGATCTTCAGAAGCGCCTCAATATGCAAATACTAGGGGGACGCAATTCTCCGACTCTCAAACCCCTACTCCTGAAATCCCAAGTGTCGGAGGTAGTGGAAGTGGTAGCGGTTCTGGGGGAAAACGTCCACGCTCACCAGATCCCACAAACCCTAGACCCAAAAAATACCACGACTGGAGGGGGACGGCGCCGCAAATCTGACGCCGGGCTTGCTGTAATCACTGAGATGGTTGAAATAGGCAGGCAAAAGCTAGAGCTTGCCCGTGAAATTTATCAGTCTGAAAAGTCGAGCAGACCAGTTATTCCAACCATCCAGGAGTGAATGGCCCGGTTGTATGCTATGCCATCTATTACTCCAGAAATGGTGCTATATGCAGGCGACGCCCTGAAAGAGCCAAATAATCGTCAATTCTTCATGTCCATGACAGACGACATAGCTGAAATGTGGGTTGACCGACAAGTCGCAATGCAAAATGTCGTATATAGGGGTCTCTTTCCTGGACTTTAGATTTCGTTTAAAATGTTTATGCTTTCGTTTTTTTTATTTAGTACGTTGACATTCTATGTATTATGCTACGTAGACAATGTTTTCTTTATTTCGCATGATGGTTGATGTGTTTTGTAAATATTGACTTCATTAACAGTAATGTTTGAAGTTGTGTTGTATTTTATCCCCATATGTTGCGTTTGTCAATGTTCATTATATATTGTACTTACAGCATAAATGGGTGATTCGAATGATGGTCATGTGTTAACCTCCACAATCAGTACCCTCCTACGAGACCTTTTACATGATGACGATGACATATGGAATGATGTACTTGCAATGTTGATTCAGCAAGGTTATCTCACATTTACGGAAACCGTCGAAAAGCAACCGTGTCGTACCCGTCCATTTACAGGGCACCAGCTAATATGTGATATCTTGAATGGTCATCCTGATCGTGGGTACGACCAGTTTCGAATGCCGACCACGACTTTCATTGCACTGCGCGATGAGCTACTCCGAAAGGGATTGGTACAGAACACACGTAATATGACAATTGAAGAACAGTTAGGAATATTTCTATTTTGCATAGGACATGGGGTAGCTAATAGGGTCATGGCTGAAACATTTCAATATTCAGGTGAAACTATCAGTCGACATTTCAACAATGTCCTTCGGGCGATTGTAATGTTGAAAGACGATTACATTAAACTTCCGCCGAATAATCTTCCGGTACATTCTCGAATAAGAGATAATGCAAAATTTCATCCATTCAAGGTATGCATAATTTTATATTTGTGATTTAAGTTATTGGACATTTTGAAATTTTATTAATTCACTTACTATGTTTGATGTTTACTGTTAGAATGCAATTGGTGCGATTGATGGGACGCATATTCCCGTGGTAGTGCGCAAGAGCAAGCAACCGAGATTCCAGAATCGCAAAGGATTTACTTCACAAAACATGATGGCTGCAGTATCCTTTGACCACAACTTTCTATTTGTCTGCACGGGTTGGGAGGGATCAGCAGCTGACATGCGAGTACTTCGATGGACTTGCGAAAGTGGAGGTTTCACGGTGCCTGAAGGTATATCACACATACTTAGTTTTCTTACATTATTTTAATCATTGTGAATATTACAAATGACATTGTACATGTTTCGTAAAATATATAGGCAAATATTATTTGGTAGATTCAGGCTATGCAAATACAGAAAGATTTCTTGCACCATATCGATCGGAGCGTTACCACATTAGCCAATTTGATGGAAACTCAGGGGTCCGCACTCATCGAAGTCCACGCGACCTATATAATCATCGACATGCTCAATTGAGAAATGTCGTGGAGAAAACATTTGGTATTTTAAAAAAACGGTTCAAGATTTTGACAGTTGCAACACCGTTTCCATATAGAGTTCAATGTCAAATTGCGATGGCATGTTGTGTTATACACAATTTCATTCGACGACACCAAGGTGCAGATGCTATCTTTAACGAAGAGTTGGAGGAAGAACCAACGGATTTAGGTGACGAGGATACGGGTGATAATGCTGGGAGTACAGAATCACGGAGAGGCGACGACTTGCGCACATTTATAACTAACCAGTTATGGAATACTCGTACTTAGGAAAATTAAGGATTGTATTATACAAAAATTATGGAGTGTGCTGCTTGTATTAATATTGTCATCTTGTTTGAGAGGTATGTGTGCTACTTGTACTAATTGTGCCGTCTTGTTTGAGAGGTATGTGTGCTACTTGTACAAATTGTGCCGTCTTGTTTGAGAGGTATGTGTGCTGCTTGTATTAATATTGTCATCTTATTTGAGAGGTATGTGTGCTGCTTGTACTAATTGTGCCGTCTTGTTTGGGAGTTATGTGTGCTGCTTGTATTAATATTGTCATCTTGTTTGAGAGGTATGTGTGCTGTTTGTAGTAATTGTGCCGTCTTGTTTGGGAGCTATGTGTGCTGCTTGTATTAATATAGTCATGTTGTTTGTGAGGTATGTGTGCTGCTTGTACTAATTGTAGCCGTCTTGTTTGGGAGCTATGTGTGCTGCTTGTATTAATATTGTCATCTTGTTTGAGAGGTATGTGTGCTGCTTGTAGTAATTGTGCCGTCTTGTTTGGGAGCTATGTGTGCTGCTTGTACTAATTGTAGCCGTCTTGTTTGAGAGGTATGTGTGCTGCTTGTATTAATATTGTCATCTTGTTTGAGAGGTATGTGTGCTGCTTGTACTAATTGTGCCGTCTTGTTTGGGAGCTATGTGTGCTGCTTGTATTAATATAGTCATCTTGTTTGTGAGGTATGTGTGCTGCTTGTACTAATTGTAGCCGTCTTGTTTGAGAGGTATGTGTGCTGCTTGTACTAATATTGTTATCTTGATTGAGAGGAATGTGTCAAGCTTGTAGGAGATAAATGGATTTTGGTTCATATAATTGTGCCATCTTGTTTGAGAGAAATGGGTTTGTAAATTTTCTAAAAATTTTTTCATTTTTAAAATATATAAAATTAAATTGTTAATTTTATATAATTTTATAAAAATATATAAAATATTTAAAAAAAAATAAAATATTTAATTCTTTTAATATTTATTAATATTATAAAGAGTAAATTAGTAAATAAAAATATTTAATCCTTCAATTCTTCTTATTCCGCTATTCCCAACCAAACACAAATTTCTTTTATTCGTCTTATTCTTCTTATTCCTTTTTAACTTACCAAACACAATTTCTCTTAAACCCGGTATTACTCTTAAACCGAACCAAACGCAAATTTACTCTAGTTCCAACTTAAACCACAATTTATACCTATCCCCGGTATAACTAAAACCCGGCTAAACCCGAACCAAACGAAGCCTTAGGTCCTAAATGTCGGAATAAATTATCCAAAACTAATTAAAGAGTTTGATTTTTAAAGAGTTTGATTTTTATTTCTTTAGAAATTTTGCTATTTATAATTTGATAAGACACATATTTCCCATACAAGATGATTTATCTTATTCTTAAAAAAAAAAAATTCAAATAAGATATTTCATTCTAAATATTCGATGACACTATATTTACCAAATATATAAATTTCTTGATCTAGGTTAAAAAGATATACTGAAACATATTATTTATGTATCCAAATAAAGCCTCAGGCAATGTTTGGTTCGGGGATTATAAATTTAGGGATAAATTTTTTTATTCCTGGGATAGCTTGTTATTCCGGAATAGTCAGGAATAAAAGAAAAATAGTGTTTGGTTTGTAAAGCTGTTATTTGTAGGAATAACTGAAATTATATTTGGTTCATTTTTTGGAATAAGCGAGAATAATAAAAAAATAAAAATAATTATAATTTTAAAATAATAATATTTTATCTAATTAATTAATATAAAATATTAATTAAATAATAATTAATATTTGTATAAATTAAAGTTTATATTTTAGTAAATAATACCGTTTAATTTTATTAAAATTAAAGTTAAAAAATTTAAAATTTGTATAAATTTTAAAATTTATTAAATTTATAAATTTATTAAAAATTAAAGTTATAAATTTAAAAAGTTATAAAATTTAAATTTTTTCTAAATTTAAAAATTTAAAAATCTAATAGTAGAGAATAATAATAAAAAAATTGATAGTTAAATTTAATATAAAATATAATTTAATAAAAATAATTTGTTATAAAAATAATTTATTGTAAAAAAAATTATTATAATATTTTTTAAAAAATAATTTATTATAAATTATAATTTAATAAAAATAATTCATTATAATATTTAAATAAAAATAATATGTATTAATATATATAATTAATAATTTTATAATAAAAAATAATATATTATAATATATAATAAATTGTGTCTACATAATTTAGCTTTAATTCAATTTATAATCTTAATAAAATTTAGAATTAATTCTTAGAATAACACTATTCTACCAAAATGATGGAATAGTTTATTCCAAGCTATTTCGGGATAGCCGAGAATACCAAGGTTTGACCGGGATAAAATATCCCAGCCAAAAATCATATCGTTTGGCATGAATAGTGAAATAAAGTGGGTTATTCCATCTTTATCCCTTAACCAAACACTCCCTTAGTGTTATTGATGACTCAACATTTATTATAGCTACTCAAATCAAAGTAAAAAAAAAAAATATTGAGGTAATAAAAGCTGATCTTTTGATAGCATTTGAAGAGACCTTTCAAGGTAAACATAGCAATACTTACTGTGAAAAGCTAAAAGCTGACTCGTATAAGTGTTGGGGAACATTATGAAATACATGTAAGTTTGTAACACTATTCATTCATAAGTAGATGAACAAACAAGCACTTTGTTCATCAAATACTAATGAAGTAAAAAAGGTTGGTATGACAAAACCAGATTTGTAAATGCGAGATGATGTATACGATAAAACAAAGTTACCTATTTACACCTTTCCAATTAGCAGTTAAACAAGGTATCGCATCTGTGTATTTGTTCGTAGCAAATCCGAAACACTTACTAAAAACACGCTCGGAAAGTAATAGAACACAGTGAAGTACACTATAGGTCACTAAACAAGCTTTGATGGGGAGGTGTTAGATCAAACATGCCGTAAGGTTTAAGCGGCAAAATTGGAATCTTATAGAGTGTGTGTTTCAAAATACATCATATTGCAGGTTAGGTGTTAAGTTTTTTTACCTTTTCTTTAACCTGCATTTGGAGAGAACAAGTTCGTTTCTTTTATACACCAGTATGGTTATATTAAGTTATGCTATCTAAAATGGAAACACATCTCTCTATGGGAAAAAACACAGAATAAATAATGGGGTAAAAAGCTCATTCAAATGCTAGTCTTTGAGTCGCAACCAGGGATGCATACTGACCTCCCTTAGCCAACAGCTCGGAGTGCGTGCCGAGCTCCGTGATCTTCCCACCGGAGCAAAGAGCTATTTGATGTGCATTCTGTACAGTGCTTAATCGATGTGCGATCACCAAAGAGGTCCTTCCCTTCATCAAATGTTCGAGGGCTTCTTGCACCAGCCGCTCGCTAGTTGCATCAAGGGCGCTAGTGGCCTGCAGTAGAAAAAGTAGAAAGAACGAGGTCGGGCTTGATCTCTCACTAATAGACTTGAGGGTCTGCTTGGCCACCATTGGAGCTTATAAAGAATTGCTGTTTAAATAGAGCGAAAATTGCTTTAGAACCCAGAAGCTCATTTGTAGCTTCCTGCCAAAGCAAAAGCTACCAAACTTCTTGATAGCCAGATGCCCCCGATTTTGGAAGCTTCTACTCTTTTGGAATGGAGATGTTGTTTCACAAGCCAGGCTAAAGGGTGGAAGCCACTGTCGTATACATTTGTTACTTGGGGTACAAATGACTTTACCTCATCAAGTATTAGAATTGGTGCATTCTTAAGAAGAGCTCGTGCGATAGCAACTCTCTGAAAAAATAAAAGGAGAATTAGTTAATAGGAAGTTGAAATAACAAAGGGAACTAAGATCAGATTAGTGCCTGTCTCTGTCCACCACTTAAGAGGCTTCCACGTTCACCAACAAGTGTGTCATAACCCTAAAGAGAAACAACTACAGTAACATGAGAAAGAGCTACTATGTGCAGTAGAATGTTATGATACAATGAAATTCGCAAGTGTGTAATACTAGAGTTGCCTGAATCTCATCCACCATGGTTGCCGCGGACTGCCCATCTTGATGCTTTCCATTCCATCTTATATTTTCAATCTAACTACCCAACTTCATTTTTACAGAAAGTAATTTTAAAACAAAGAAAAGCATACAATTCATTGGGCGGCAAAAATTGCAAGTAGAAATAGGAAGGGTGATAGAATAGGCAGTCCATAGCTCACGTGGTGACTCAAATTCAGCTGATAATTTCTCCTGACCTGGGGAAGAGAGATTATGAACTCGTGAGCATTGGCGGCTTTAGCCGCCTTTACTATGTCATCTTTGGAGACATCATCGTCTGGTAGACCGTATGCAATATTTTCTCCTACAGACACTGAGAACAGCACCGGATCCTGCAAAAATTGACTGACTTTTATATATAAAGCATAAAATAGGTGGGAATTGAACTCCCAGCATTAAGAAAATTAGTATCAAAAGGAAAATAATAGTCGAGTCAGTAAATAGGCTAAAGCAATTTCTATAGCAATATAATCTCATGAAACCTATATGCATGAATAGGAGTATTATTTGTACAGTAGTGAGCAATACAATCTCATAAAACCTACATGCATGAATAGGAATATTATTTATGCACTAGTGTTATCTTAAAAACTCAATGATTTAAAAATTGAGTCCAACCGGCCAGTTCGACCGGTCTGACCGTGACTTAGTCTATAAAACAGTTTGGTTCAACCATTTTTACTAAATCAAAAAACCACTTTGAACCATTCGAAACGGTGGCTCAACCATTGAACCGGTGAGTCGGTCCGGTTTTAATCAAACCGGCCAAATTTTTTTGATCAAGTCATATTAAAATCCAACAGCATAAAATCAACTTAGTTCATTTTATTTTCTATTAGCATAAAATAGTCTTATAATATATCTACTTAATTTGGCCTAAAAATCAGTATTTTATAATTAAGTATGATATTAGAATAATAAAATATGTATATATTTTTCTATATAAAAAAATTAAAAATAATAATTAAATATTTATGATGTCATGTTGACGTCATTGGTTCAACCAGTGACCCTTGACCCCGTAACATTTCCATATCGTAATTCTACTCGGTTTTTAAAACATTTAAAAACCTTCATTTACGCAGTGCGACTTGATGTGACAGGAAAAAGAAAAGAAAAGAAACAAGAAAAAGAACCAGATCGGCCTTGTTTTGCTATGACCAATCATGCATTTGAAAAAAAAAAATTAAATGAATTGCATAAAAATAATTATTTCCAATACTTTTTTTTGGAGAGAGAGAGAGAGAGAGAGAGGGGGGGGGGGGGGGGGAGGGGGGCGGGGGGAAGGGGGGGGTAGCAAGCTACCTACTTTGTTCTTTTTTTTCATAGAAAATAAGCTCAACTAGAAATGTGAAGCAACTAGTTCATATTGAACTTAGGAACTCGAATACCAACCATCAAACCTTAAGCTAACTACGCTAGGTACAGTCGGTTATACTGTTCAAGTTTTAAAAGAGAAAGAATCAGGAAAAGAACAAGTTCAATATGAAATAAACTATTTGCTAGCAATTTGACCAGAAATGGAAGCAGGGAAATAGAGAGCATGAGTATGGTGTAAAAGAACCGGAGAAAAGCAAAATTCAAACAATCCCTACTTTAATAAGTTCAATTGTTAGGAGCAACAAACAAATAAGCACCAAATTAATGCACTCCCTACATCATGGGTTCAATATCAAGCTTTATTAGGAGCTAAAACAACTACAATTTTCGGCCATAATAGAGGATTCAGGAAATTAGCTACATGTTTGAGGTTTGACATCATCAACAATTTTTCATCATTGTCCCCACCAAGTGTGAAGAAGTGAAACATATTTGAAAAAAGGAGGAAAATGTCTCAGCTTCATTATCTGGTAAAGTTGAGCATTAGCCCTTGCCCCCTCTTTTTTGTTTGTTATAATGTACACTTCATAACAACCACACTAACATAGTCAATTGGAATATGTATGCTAACTACCAGATCAAAGCAAATTCAACAAGAAGTTGAAGAAGAGCACTTTCATGGCCAGATATCATTAAAAAAACTTTCAACACCATGTAGATCTAAAACAAAACCTGATTCACCAATGACACGACTCGGGCCCATTCCCTTTTATCAAATGTTCTGACATCTTCCCCTGCTACGGTAATGCGACCTCTAGCTGGCTGCAATTATGGAATAATACCAATCTGAATAAACCCCCTTGCATCAAACAAAAGCAGAAAATAGAGTTTCAAATAATTTAAAATATTTAACCTCATAAAACCGTGCTAGAAGTTGAACAACTGTACTTTTTCCAGCACCACTGGGTCCCACTAACGCTGTTATTTTTCCAGATTTAAGTGTCAAATTGAGACCATTTAAGACCTCGACATCAGACCTTAGTGGATAAGAGAAGTACACATCTGTCAATCATAAAGGAAACATAAGCTGATAATATAGTTAAAACAATTATTGGAAATTGTCAACTTATATTATGGTAAGTTCTAGATTGACTGGAACAAAAAACCATAAGCTTTTCTTCAAAAGAATGTACTACAATTTAACGACAAAATAATCAAATGCAACTATGTAGTAGTTGGGTATCATCTATGGAACATTTCATTTCAGATGGATATAATCTAAGTGGCGCATTGGTGCTTTGGTTCTGTTTGACATAGCTCAAGAAGAGTAAACTGACCTTTAGATACATATTGTATGAAATCAAGTTTTGAAGCAACAGTTGATAGTTAAACTTTTAGAAAGACTCTTCAACACTGCATCAGGATAAAAACTCTTCAACACTGCATCAGGATGAATACTTTGATTATCTCACTAAAATTTACTGACTCAGCCAACTGCTCTTTTCCCCTCATTATTTCAGTTAGCTCTAGACAAAGGTCCAGCAACCAATCAATGAACAACATTTTTGTCCAGTAATCTACATTTTCGAAAACCTTATCTTAGTCTATGAAAAAAAACAACTCCACTCCCTTTCTTTCATAAAAAAATGGGGCTTCGAAATCTAATCATTACTTTTACTGAAAATATCACCAAGTGAGCTCCTAATCATCTAAAATATTCCCTGTGAGGAATAAGCCTTAACTGACTAACACTGAAAATAAAGACGAAATCAAAGGACTCGATATTCTGAGTCCTGGAAATTATGTAGCTCATCCTTCTATTCAATTATTGATCCTTATCCTTAGGGCATGTTTGGTTTGAAATATTTGAGACTTGGAATGGGAATCTGAGTAAGTCATTCCCACTATTAGCGTTTGGATTGAGGGATTGGCATTCCGATTCCTATTCGGGGAGAATTCGAATCCCTCAAAAATGACTCCCACCTCTATGGTAGAGGTCAACTTTGATTCCGAAGTGATTGAGAATTTTTTTTTTCCACTAATAATTATTTAAATTCAAATATAAATCATATAAATTTATTAGATTAAATTATAATTTCAAATTTGAATTTAAAATATAAATTTAAAATTCAAATTTTAATTTTTTAAATTTTAATTTAATAGTTCTAAATTTAAATTTTGACTTTGACCTTGAATTTGAATTGTAAATTCAAATTTTAAGTTCAAATTGTAAATTCAAATTTACATTCAAATTTTTATAGAAAATTTGAATAACAAATTTAAATTTTTAATAAAAATTTAATTTTTTTGCATTTCAATGATTTCAATTCCGATTCCGATTCCTCCTATGAACCAAACAAATTGTTGTTTTTATCATTCAAGTTTCGATTCCGACCTATTTCCATTGCTATTCTGATTTCGATTCCTCTTCTAAACCAAACGTGCCCTTAATGTAATATTCTGAGACTAGTTACAAATCCTTATACTCTAGCTCATCCTTTTTTCATTATTACTTATATGCATATAAAATCTAATCTTAATCATCTAATTATTTCAATTTTTTTATTTAAATATGTATAATGTAATGTTCTGAGACTAGACACAAATAATTATCCTCTAGCTCATCCTTTTATCATCTTTCCTTATATAAGTATATAGAATCTAATCTTAATCAGCTAATTATTTCTATTTTTTATATTAAATATGTAAGGCTAATTACTTTTTACTGTACAGCACAGGATTAATGCTAGCATTATGCAAAAGCAAGGATTTAAGTGTCGCAGCATGGGTTCATGATTAGCACCCGCCGGCATGGTATTGCACAGTGCATGTTGTGCCATGTCAATGTGTCTTGTTGACAAATTACCGGTGTGTTGTCGCACTTTAGCATAAAAAAAAATAATTTCTTTGACAATCTATATTCCGACCATTCTTGATATATTTTTGTTAAATCTTTAAACGCAAGTGATGTAATTACATGTTACTTTGAAAAAAGAGGGTTTTAACTCGTGCCATCTCCAAGGGATTTGCATCATGCCGATACCTTATTGACACAGTATGGCACGGTGAGCATAGTTTGTGCCCAATGAGCACTTAAATTCTTGTATTGAAGCAACATCCTTAAACCTAGCAGAGTTTATTTGGACCACTTGGCGGCCTGGCTTTGAGCCATTCAACACAAATTTAAAACTATTATCTCCATATCCTTCAAGGTCTGGATAAAATTCTATTTATTAAAATTACTTTAAATCCATTAAGTATGTACCATTATTTCTTTTTAATCTCTCTCTTAAACACATAAAAGAACTCGTATGTGTCATAACACTCGATCTAATCAAATTCTACATATTTATCCTCATGACTATCTCTTCTATATAAAATCTCTTCTATATAAAAAATAATTCGCTACTAATTGATAATCTCTAATCGTTGACCATGTCTAATCCAAGTTACACATTAATAAAATCTGTTCATGCATTGTGCAGGATTAATGTCTAGTTAGCTTGCAAAGGAAAAAAAATTTACCTTCAAGGCAAATGTCACCTGACCAAGCTAACCTGTAACAATCGCTGCCTGATCTTAATGACGACATGTAATGCATATTTACACCTTGATTTTGCTCAGAATAACTTTCCTTATAAAGCAATCCAAGGTCTAGATTTTTCTGTTGGAGTTCTTTGTCCAAACCATAAGCAAGTGATTCATCAATTTCCATCTCTGAGAAAATAGAATTAATTCTCTCTGCAGCAGCAAACATGCCACGAAGATCGCCAAGAGTATTAACACCTCCTTGGACCTGTAATATGCTTATGGAATTGTAATGAACATATATTTATTCAAAGAAAGATTGCCTCAAGTCTGATAGAAATTAAAGCCCGGACCTGGTGCACCAAGTCAGCCAGTGCACTGCCCAACGATACCATGTCGTATCTCATGCTTTCAATCCAATTATCCAAAAGAAGAAAAAAAAAAGTTTTGTAATCAAGAATAGTCCACAACGCATTGGTCGGCAGGGCTTGAAGTATGAGATAGGATGACAGGCTGGCCATTCAGCAGCTCATGGCTACTGTGGTGCACTAGGTGCAGCCATTAGTTTCTCCATGAATGCATAGTCCCTGAAGCACAATGTATAGGAAATTACTCACGGCAAAGGTCAGTGTGAAGGTGTAGCCAATGAAAGAAGCCATGGTGCCAATAGACAGTTCACCCTGCAATGAGCATATCATAACATGTATATTCTAAATTATGAAGGTTTCAAACTTCCCCAAATAATATAATTATAATCAAAGAAGAGTAACTGTAAAAACAACTTCTACTAACCAATAAAAAATGCATGCTACAAAGTATACATTTGCTAGATCCATTATAAACATGGCATTTTATAGTATAGAAATATTTACATATCTACCCTTGCAAAAATTTTAAGTCTACAGATATATCTCTGGAAAATCTGATTTTCTTGTATGCTGTTCAAACTCAACTTTGTACCTATACCCCTATACTTACAAATATGCCCCGTTTTAGAAAATTTAATACAAAACCTACTTACCCCCTTATGTTATATATTGACGAAAAGGTCCGATATTTGAGCCAACAAACTTCTAAAAATCGATATTGAGAAATTAAATTAATGATCTGTGCTGCTGTACTAGACTCCATTCAAGAGGCTTCGGGCCCGAATCCATTCACACTATCAAAGTTAGAGCATCTGAAATTATAAATCCAAGGCGTAACTGGAACAATAATGAATGGTGTATAACCAAAAGATTCTTAAACATGGCAAAGAAGTCCACCATAAAACATCAAAGGCACTATTCTTCATTTAGACATCTAAAAAGAATTTTCAACAAACCTTCAACTTAGTTAAATCAAATTTAACAACTAAAATAGCAAACACCTAATACTAACTGTTAAAATTGTCAATTTTAAGGAGTTTTGATGTGAGGGTAGAAGGCATGAAAAATTTATGAAACTAAGTTTCTAGTAACTTCTAATGCTCTAGATGATTTCAACAGCGTGCATTGTCAATTCAGATGTCTAACATCAATTTTGGGAAGAATTTAGGCCCAAATCCTCTCTCTCTCAAAACCGAACATGAGATTTAAATGTGTGCGCGCCTGTGCACACATAGAATATTTGCTGTTAAAGGTTTTACCAACTAGAAAAACATGCAAATTAGGTATAATAGGGCGAAGTGAAAATCCTCACCGCCTTGACTTTGCTTCCACCAAGAGTATAAAGTGTTAGCAGAGAAATGTAAATAACAACTCTTGTCAATGATTCATTTGCAGACTTCAGCGAGCCAAGTTTTATACCACTATTCTGGTAACCAAGTACCTATCAAAAAGTAAAAACAAGATAAAATTCAGCATCTACAAAGGATGAACAGTGTGTTGCAAAAACATGAAGTACATGCCATAGAAATAAGTTCACTCCAATTCTCAAAGATAACCTCATTATTTCATTAGTTTCCTTTCAGGTTTAGATAATTAGATGTACAAATAGATGCAGTTTTGTTTGTTAACTAATTTATAGGAGAATTGCCAAATGAAGTCTTGATTACTTACGTTGCCTTTAATATATATTCTCTTATCTCTAATATTTCACTCCTTTTACAAAACCTTGTTCCACTTAAGAAAATTTCAATGACTTCTTTTCCCCTAATAAGATCTCATTAGTCAATACCAAGCAAGGTGTGATTGAGATTATTAATGTTTAGACTATTCTAAAGTCTGACTAAATAAATAGGTGGACACATAAGTGCAATGACAAATGCACATGAAGAAATACACAACTGAATGCCATCTTAATAAAGGAAACATGAAATTAAAAAACTATTATTTTTTGCTTTCAATTAAATATAGAAAAGCTAGGTGAATCAGATTAACCGGTGCAAATGATAGAGTTCAATAGAGAACAAAGAACCATGTAGTCTAATATGATTACTTTGGAGATAAGACAGCCATGATATTCAATCCAAAGTCCCCAATTTACGATTACGAGCAGAGCATAAAATAATGAAGACTTACCAAATTATTGAACATAGAAATTTGGCGCTTTTCACCACCAAATGACCTAACCTTCAGTAGAAGGGAAAAAGAAAAATATTCAAATAAACTTCAAGTGATCAAGAGTCGCCGCATATTAAACAAAGAAAAACAAAATCAGATATTTAATCAAAAAGTGTATATTACATGATTGATGTACAATGAAATGCAACTGAAAAGTTTATGAGCAAAATAATTGGAAATACTTACAGTCCGAATAACAGAAAACGTTTCTGTGGCACAATCCGCTATGCTTGCCTGGACCCTTCCATGCAACTTAAAAATAGGAATGGTGGAGCGCTTGAATACAGCTGAGAGATTGACATAAATTGGCATAAAACTAAAAGGTTAGTAATTCTATACTCTCATTGCAAGGTGTGCCCAAAAAGTGCTTCAAAGACTCATCAATGGAAAAAAGAAGATACTCAAAGATGTTCTATTTTCCTCTGAACTAAGATCGAAGTAAAACAATCCACCGTAGCTTCCAGGATTTATATAAAAAAAATTAAAGAAAATTATAGTATTTATGAGTCACAGGAAATATCTTTGAACTTGGAATGCTTTAAAGTGGAAAGCATATCTAGGTTGATCAGAATCTAGTTAATCAGTGAAATTGCAGTGTTGTTCATTCAAAAGAGAGTCCAGTGATTAAGTAGTAAATTCTTTGCATAATATGTTTTGAATAATTACCTACTAGTAGGGACACAGATACCATTAGAAGTCCCAGGACAGGAGCAAGCTGAGGGGACAGTGTAAAAAGTATGCAAATTGTACCAATAACCTGCAGTGAGAGGAAAATAGTTACAGAAAACAACAAAAGCTTAATTTGATGATAGAAAGACAACTTGGGTTAGGCCTAGGTTGTGATGGCAACTTCATGACAAATAGGTTTGATGTTGGTCTTGTGTTTGTTTATTTTCCTTATCTGCTTGAATACTTTTTGAGACAACCGGCTGAAACAAAACCATGCCTGGATGAAGCCCCAAATTTTTCTTGCCCTAAATACATTCCAGGGAAAAAGTGCATGCATGAAAGTCATTGGCCTTCTATCTAGCATGCAATTAAAATCTATAAGCACATGGGCTTTAGCTTGGATTGTGATTTTCTCAAATTTCGAAGAACACACTTTTTTAGAAAGTTGGTTAAACTACGACAAACCAAATTTCCAGAAAGGCCCGATTGCACCAAAGATACCTTTGTTGTGAAAAGTTGGTTCAACCGGACCAACCAAATTTCCAAAGATGCAGGTCTGTCTTGGTGCATGTGCACAAGATGCAAACAGCCCTGGTTTTGTCCTTCAGCATAAAAAGCTGATATTCTAACTAGGCAAACTAACTTTCTTTAGCTCTAACCCTTTCTCAACCCAAACCTTAAAGAATGCATAAGGAATAAGATATTTTGAATAGCTCTCAAGGCATTGATGCACTTTAGGAGCTTCCCCACCCCGAGATCTTTAGGCCATTCATATACATACATTTAGAGCGCTAGGATCCAGAAACATCATCTCCTATCATTTGCCCATGGATTTCAAGTTCTCAAGTACTGTAGATAAAGGCGGCAATTGATGTGGTGTAGCTCGTGCATGCGGGAGAGAGGTCACACCAAGCTTGGGCAGGATATCAGTAGAATTCGGAACAGGACATCTTGGTGGGCGTGCATGGGTGCCGATAGCCTCTGCAGGATTGCAGAGGTGTTGCTTTCCAGTGTCCTACCTTTGTATGTCTCTACTTTTTTTTCTAGCAAAGTTCTTTTGAAGGGTCGCATGGCTTTCCTCCGCAAATACAGGGGTGCCATGTAAAAAATTATATGCTCTTTTATTTTTACTGCATTATTGTTCTCCAATTTTGCTAGATATGTGTTTCATTTTTGCTGTTATTGGCTTTTTTTAAACTGTTGAATGATTGTCTGCTACTTCTCAAAGTAGAGAAGTTGTTCCAGAAGCCACAAGAAACGGGTATTGACTTAACGTGGAATTACAGCACATTTAAGACGTAAAAAGCTGATTTAAAAAGTTGATGCAAGTATCTCATTCTCGAGAAAACAGCGTTTTTATTTATCAAGCTTACATTCTCAGTAGTGAAAAGAAGCTTGCCTCAGAGAGTGCTCTCAGTCCACGATCCCTTGAAATATTTTCATTAACAACATCTTTTAGAGCACCCAAATCAGATGTCAAAAGGCCAGTCAATTCACCAACCTGTTCAGCAATAGAAATTTTTAATGTAAGAAAACACTCTTTATAAGCTACCAATAGCCGTAGTTATACAAAGTTAAACACTATGGAAGTCAAAAAAGAAATGACAAACCCTCATTGTTTGCATCAGCAAAAATAAGGTGGAATACAAGACAAATTCTATGTTGGTTTACTTCTCTACAGTTTAGATTAGTTACAAATTTTGTCTGTAGAGTCCAACCTTAATTTCAATTTCATCAACATAGCTTCAATTGTAATAAAATAGTAGCGGAAGTTTGTTCTGCATAAAAATTGAGTCCAGTTGTCACCCAATAATCTAAAATAAGGATGAATGTCGGTATCACAGTTGGACTTTTATTTGTTAAATATGAAAATCTGAGGAAGGCTGGAATTAGATTCAAATCAAACTTCAGGAACTATAAGAATTAAAGATCTAAGGATGAAACTAACATTCGAGTCAAACTTCAGGGACTAGGTTTGCAATTAACTCTTATATTTAACCAGATTTTCAGGTAAGATTAATAAAAATAAACTATACCTTGTGGCGGTCAAAAAATTCCACCTGCAGGAGGAGAAAAGCCATCATTTGTTAATAACTCAATAAGGGACTTCAGAGTAACTAATACAAAAAATACAAATGATTGAGCAAACACAAAAAAAAAGACATGAAACAAGAAAATTTTGAAAAGGTATAACCTATTATTAGCTTTTTGAAAAGGTATAAACCCTAAACCCTAAACCCTAAATACAAATGATTGAGCAAACACAAAAAAAGATATGAAACAAGAAAATTTTGAAAAGGTATAGCCTATTATTAGCTTTTTAATCCCATCGAATAGCCAATATGCAAATACTTCACAAGAAATCTTGTTTCTAGAAAGAAGTTATCTAGACCAAAAATAACTTTTCAATCATGTCAATCATCATGGAATATAGCACCACAAAAATTAGAAGCTTTAATTGAAATCCCTTTTCATTTGAGTTGCAGCATAGCTTTACTTACGGAAATTTGACAAACTATTTGGAAACCCAACATAATAAGGTATTTTTGTACAGCCATGGATTCTGAATTTATGTAAATCTAAGAAGAATCGCAATATTATGCAAGCAAGCATTTACACACAGATAAATTCGTGGAAGATAGGCAGCTGAGGTAATATTTATATATCTTGAGAGTGTATGATGATCCAAAAGAAAAGCCTGAATCACTAGACCAGGTTCAAGTTAGCGTTACCCTGACACGGAGAAAGTTAACATTCTAAAGAATGATACTGACGTTAACATGCATGGATAACACTATGTATTACAAGTAAGCCTTCAGATTGGATTGATCAGTCACCAAGAATTTTAAAAAATATATAGAAAGTGTAATTGAGAAGTCATGTCTAAATATAAGAAAAGTCATGAGTAGTTGGGTAAAAAGGAAATTTAAATAATTAGTGATTAACATCAGAAACTAAAGCGCTTCGGATAATACAGGAAGTAGATATCTGGTTTTGAGAATGCAACTTATAATCATTTGGTAATTTCAGTGTCGAAAGAGTCAAGAATCAATGGGAGTCATCATTGTTAAATCTTATTGTAAGAAGAACAAAAAAGATTAATTCGTCAAAAAGAGAAAAAAAAGAAAAAAGAAAAAAAGGATTGATAAAGAATTGTGTTTGGCCCTACAAATGTGGAAATGGGACCCTATGCTGTAAGGAAATAAAGAAGTAGTGAGTTTCCTCCCCCCATAGACAAATAAAAGAGAGGCAGAAGGTTAAGCGTTTCTTCTTTCTCACTCTTCAACTTCTTATAAGATTCTTCCTTCTCAATTAGGTCAAATTAGATGACTTCTAAAAGGAACTAACGTAAACTTTATTTGGTGATTTGAGAGTATATAGCTTGAAAATGACTCGGTCATGTAACTGCCAATCAGTCAAACTGCTCTGAGAGCCCCAAGAAGGTAACCATTTCATAACACTTAGGTAACATCTAGCACTCTAATAAAAATGTGCTGAAAAGTAAAAATGAAAACAAAGGAAAGCCCCGAAACTTGACACGTGCTTAGAACAATCCCTGCATACAACGATAAACTTTTCAGGCCCTTCAAATTGCAGTGATCATCTCTTACATAGTTACAATTTGTGAAGCATCTAAAAGTACTATCGTGTCTAAAAATTCATGAGCTTTCAAATTAAAGTCTTTAAGAGATTAGGCGTAAGAACAAAGTACAAATAGTAGTTGTGTGTATCTAACAAGTAATTGCAACAGAAAATTCAGTTTAAAACAAGGTGAGGACAATTAAAGAAATAAACCTTTTGAACCAATATTCTTCTAAATATCTGCCCGCGTAGGCGTGCCATCACCTTCTCCCATACGATAGTCATGTTGATCACAAAAATGATAGTGAAAATTGGCTCCAAAATGTAAAGAGCAGCGACTTTAGAAAGAAGCTTCCATAAAGGCTCAGAACCTCTTCCGATGAGTATTTCGAAAAAATTCCCTGCCACAGTTTGCAACATCTAAAATTAATGACACTCATGTTGTGATACGAACCTAACCATTAATAACAAGTTAGACGAATGCAAAGAAGAACGGAGGAAAAACAAGAATTACCCTAAGACTAAATATCTAGCAACTGCAACAAAAATTCAAAGATTTTGTTTAAATTTATAGTAGGTAGGGGGCAATCACAGAGTAAAATGTATGGCTACTTCCAGTACTATCCTGATATTGCAACTTACTTCTCGAACTTTCCACTTTAACACTTTAACTCCTAAACCTTTTTCATATAATGTGATGGTTTAAATACTCGACAGTTAAGAGAACTACTATATTTAAATTGGATTTCTAATTATTATCCCGATGATCGGAACAAAGTTAGAAGGAAGTACTTGGAAAAGAACCCCCATGCTTATCGTGATTACAACTGCATTTTCCACTTTCAATACTATCGTTGGGTATAGTACTATTTGATAAAATACTAGCTGAAACATGCTGCTACGATATTACATCCCCCGTACCAGCTTCTCCCTGCTGCCAAATCAGAAGCACAAAACCAAGGATTTAAGTATCCATCGGCAAGAACCGTATCCACCGTACCGTATCGTGCCGACAAAATACCGGCACGATTCAGCTCCCGTGCCGATGGCACAACTCAAAATCTTTTTTTCTTTAAATTATTAAGTAATTTTTTCGATAAAGTTTAAAATATTTGATAAAATTATATAATAAACAATTAGAAAATTTTGTTGCTAAAGAAAATAAATATTTTATGCCATTACGTCACACATATTATTTTTGTGACCGGCACTCATCCGCACGGCCCAGCACGCATCGTGCCGTACCGTGCCCGCAAGTTTTCGGCACGACCCATGCCACGGCGCTTAAATTCTTGCTCTAAACTAGAGTTTCTGCTTTGAGCACTCAGACTAACATTTCTGCTTCCTACAACAGCAAAAGCTTCAGACTTTTTATTTATACGTAACCACAGCTCAAAGAAAAAGCAGAATCAGAACCAAACAGGCCCTATACAGCAATTGGAACATTAATCACGTCCTCTACAACAATAACGTAGTGCAACACACCAGTGCCACTCCAAAAGAGAACCCATCAACTGTCGCCTATAGGTAAAGCATTTGCAGTACAGATTACTTAAAAAAAAATTAACGAAAACAGAGAGGGAGGGATAGAGTACCAGAGAAGAGGGGCATGGCGAGAGTACACGTAGTACACGCCACGAGCGACCCAAGCGACAACGCAATCCGCGTCTTGTGGCTTGAAATAAGGGGCCAAACCACATCCCAGCTAATGGCGGCGGCGTTGGCCGCGGAGACCAACGCTGCGGCGGAGGCAGCAGCGCCGCCGCCGCCGCCTCTGGTGTCGGCGTCTGAGGCGGGAGCCGACACGTACGCGGCGCGCGCGCGTCGCCGCGCGCCATTGGAGAGGCGAGGAGAGAGACCTCGGTGGGAGAAGAAGAGGGGGGAGAGTCTAGGGTTTTGGGATTGGAATCGAAAGGGGCTCGGAGCGAAGAAGAAGGAGGGGAGAGGAACGAGTGTCAGAGAAGCCATTTTTGCATTGCCAATTTTTTTAAAAAAAAAAATTCTGTGAACGAAGGTATTTAAAGGAAAATGCTACATTTTACACTCTACATAGAATTTATATTTTACACCCTATTAATTTTCAAAATAAGACAAATTTTTATCTTTGAATGAATAGAGTTTAGAGTATACACTCTTGGAACGGGGTTAAGCTGGAATTGGCTAAACCGGGGATAAGTATAAAGTACGGAACTAGAGCTTAAACTCGTTTGGGATGGTTCCAGGGATAAGAGAATTTGTGTTTGGTTTAATAATGAGGAATAGGAGGGATAAAGAGGATAAGATGGGTAAATTATCTTTTTGCCCTCAAGAGTTAATATGTGATAAAAATTGTTAAAAACGAATTAGTCCGTTTTAATTAATGGATTAATGTTTTAAAAAAATAAAATTAAAATTATAATCATAATTAAAATGTATTATTTAAAAATAATACATTTAATTTAATAATTAATTTTTCCAACTTAAAAATAAAATTTAAAATATAAAATTTCAACATTTTAATTTTAATATTTACAATTATATAATATTAATTTTAAAAAATTAATTTTTAACTTAAATTTTTTTTAAAATTCACAAAATTCGTATATTTGATAAATATTTGTAAATTTGTACCCACGAGCTTTATTATGTCATTAAAATTTGCTAAACTCGTTTTTCTCGTCTTAATTAATAGATTATTGGTTTAAGAAAATATAAATAAATTTATAATCATAATTAAAATGTATTATTATAAAATAATACATTTAATTTAATAATTAATTTGTTCAACTTAAAATTGAAATTTAAAATTTAAAATTTCAACGTTTTAATTTTAAGATTTACAATTATATAATATTAATTTTAAATAATTAATCTGTAACATAAAATTTTTAAAAAATTCACAAAATTTGTATATTTGCTAAATATTTGTTAATTTTTTGCCACGATTTTTATTATGTCATTAAAATATTGTAAACTCGTTTTTCTCATTTTAATTAATGGATTAATGATTTAAAAAAATAAAAGTAAAATTATAATCGTAATTAATATGTATTATTTAAAAATAATACCTTTAATTTAATATTTAATTTTTTCAACTTAAAATTGATATTTCAAATATAAAATTTCAACATTTTAATTTTAAGATTTACAATTTTATATTATTAATTTTAAATAATTACTTTTTAACATAAAATTTTATAAAATTTCGCAAAATTCGTATATTTGCTAAAGATTTGTAAATTTTTATTTACAAATTCCATATTGCTCCCTACTAATATATACACACATCTATTTATTACAATAATTTATTTATCTACATAATTATCGCCGGACTAACTTCTATTATTCCACAATTGATCTGTAATATCCGTTCGAATGGCGTCGCCCCGCCGCGAGTCTGTTGCACCGGGCAATGAAGCATCAGGAATTTAAATACCTTCGTCATTCTCTTCCACAACGGTAGCATGTTGGTCAACTGAATCATTGAAGTATCGATCACTACCGTGATGTCTAATAATAAAATTATGTATGACGCAGCAAGCCATTGCAATAAGACATTGCACCCTAAACGGAAACGGTGTTGCAATATTTAAAATCTTAAATCGCTTTTTCAATACCCCGAATGTTTTCTCCACCACATTACGTAATTGGGCATGACGATGATTATAAAGATCCCGCGGGCTCCGATGTACCCGACTACGTGCGTTACTATCAAATTAGCTGATATGATAGCGCTCTCCTCTATACGGCGCCAAAAATTTGTCGGTGTTTGCGTACCCAGAATCAACCAAGTAAAATTTTTCTGTTAACGACACAATATAATAAGAAGTTATACTGTAATTATATATGTATTAAAATTAATAACTGTAATATAGTGAATTGTCAGATTTTCTTACTACCTTCGGGTACTGTGAAACCGCCACTTTCACACGCCCATCTGAGGACTCGCATATCAGCGGCGGATCCTTCCCACCCAGTGCAAACAAAAAGAAATTCTTGATCAAAGTTGACCGCAGCCATCACATTTTGTGATGTAAACCCTTTCCGACACCGAAAACGTGCTTGGTCGCTCAACTTGACAATCGCCGGAATATGGGTCCCGTCAACCGCACCAATTGCATTCTGCAAATGTACATCGAACATTCAATATCTTTCTTTTTAAGCCGTCGTTGGCAATACTCATATAATTAATCGTATAAAATACCAATGATTTAAATTTAATACATCACCTTGAAAGGATGAAAATTTGTACTATCTGAGATCCGCGGATGAACTTGAGTGTTGCTTGTCGTTTGAGTGATATATTCGTCTTTTAACATAACGATGCCCCGCAGTACCTTATTAAAATATCTACTAATTGTCTCCCCTGAATGTTGGAATGTTTCGGCGAGCACCCTATTTGCAACGCCGTGGCCAATACAAAAAAGAAATATTCCAAGCTGTTCATCAACGGTGATATTTCTTGAGCCATGTATAAGTCCCTTACCAACAAGCTCATCTCGTAAAGCAATGAATGTGGTAGTCGTCATTCTGAAATGCTGGTACCCACGGTCTGGATGACCATTTAATATATCACCAATAAATTGATGCCCAGTAAATGGTCTGGTTCGACATGGTTGTCTCGGGATTGGAATAACATCAGTCTGATGACCTTGATCATATTGCATCGCACAGACCTGTTCCCAATAATCGTCATCGTCATCTAATATCGTCAGTATATTCGCAACGATCGCGGACGAAAATATGGTGCAATAAAACGAAGCTTCCATTTTTCCTGCAAAGAGCCGTTTGTATTCAAGCAATATGTCGCAGTATATAGACATTGTCTAAACATTACAAACAAATACGTCAAGTATATAATGCAACATACAACATAACAAGTCTCGAATATATACCATAGTAGTTATCATCCTCAAATAAAACACATAACAGTAGTACAATATTACATTATCAGATACCTAATCTAAACATAAAGTAAAGCATCATAATGTTCCTACAATATTACATTACCAGGTACATATTTTAAACATAAAACTAAGCATCACAATGTTCCTACATTATTACATTACCAGCTACCTAATTTAAACATGTAATTAAGCATCACAATGTTGCTACAATATTACATTCCCAGCTACCTAATTTATACATGAAATTACTGAAATATTATATTCAAGGGAAGAACTGTCGAAATAAAAGAGTGTCTTTCGCTAGTTGGCGATCCAGCCACTTTATAGCATGCGCGTCGTTCATTGTCATGAATACTTGCCTATTCTTGTCATCTTTTAATGCCTCTGCGGCTGCCACTACCTGATCATCTGTAATTCCATGTAAAGAGTATACTCGGGCCATACAGTCCTCGATTGTCGCGATATTGCCTCGTTGGCTAATTTCAACTTGGTACATTTGGCGGACTAGATCAAGCTTTTGCTTCCCAATTTCCACCATTTCAGCGAAGTGGTTACTTGTGTCTTGATCCTTTTGCTTCCCAACATTTCTACGCTGGGTAGTTGATCGGCGTGGAGATCGAGGCCTTTTCCCCGAAGAGCTATGCCTTGAACCACTTCCACTAGCACCGAAGTTTGGTCCTAGAGGAGCAGGACTTGGCGATCGTTCATTGTCATAACCCGGCATTATGTTATCAAAGCTGGGTGGTATAGCTGGATCATCCTCATGAGGAGAAGATGAAGATGAACTATCAACAGTTTCGGGAGTTGGCATAACAGAGGAGAACCCGAATGTGCCTGTTGCCGTATTTTTTTGAGTAAGGAACTCAATATCCTTATAATGAGGGAATGGTTTATCCCTACATTTTGCATAGGCCGGATTCTCCTGGACAAAGACACGAGGATTAGGATAGCTTCACCAATTTAAATATCTACTAACTTACAATCTTAACGCAAATAATATAAATTTTACCGCGATTACTGCTTGCCTGTCTTCATTATCACCAGCGGTAGGAATGTTGTTCGTGTGATCCCATCCCCAGCCACTCTTGTTTGATAAGTAGTAATATAATGCAAAAGTTCTCTTCAGAACTTTAAGACGGTTCTTTATTTGATCCTTCGATAGGTCGATATTATGTCTAGAATTGACCTCTTTAACGACTCGGTTCCACGCCAGAGTTGTGAAAGTACCATTTATATTGTTTCCTAGTGCGTGCTCCTCTGTTAACAAAGATAATAGAGTGCTATCCATAAATTCGGTCCAGTTAGGTGTTCGCGTTCCCGTTTGTGGGCGCGAACTACTTCCACCTTCTGTCCGCATATTCTCATTTTGAGGGTAGTTTTGGGTTTGTTCGATGTTATGCGTAGGCCTAGAAAATCTCTTCCAAGGACGCATCTGATTAAAATAAATTATTATTGGTAAAGATCATGCAACACTTGCCATTGCTTCCCAACATTGGAGTAAAGTAAATTAATTATTAATATGGAATTAAAATTGTTAGCCCAAACCGGATGATATTCAACCTTGGTTGTTGTCAAGGAATAGTGTATTTTTTAAAAAAAATTTGCTCAATTGGTTTCCAACTACACATGGGGTTGCAATGGATTATAAATCCTTGCCATCCAACTGATGAATATGGAAACAATCATCATTGCAAAAGGTTGGGTGATTTCATCCTTTTTGGGTCATTTTTCGCGGCAACTAGCAATTATACATTTAATTTGCAATTATATATGCGAACAACACTCACTTACACCAAACATATGGAATATCACTAATATATATAGCAATCATAGGGGAGTGAGATTAATGGAGCGGACTTACTTTGCGTGAGTAGTCAATTCTGCTTTCGGAAGTCAGATAATGAAATCAACCCAACAGATCGGCACCAACAGTCAGCAAGGCAGGCAATTCACAATGTTGGAAACACTGTAACCACGACAGGAGCGCAAGAAGAAGGCGGACGAAGAAGAAGGCGGCGGGCTCGGGGCCCGGGCGCGGGGGGCGGCCGGCCTCGGGGGGCTCGGGGGGGCAGCGGGCTCGGGGGCCCGGGCGGCGGGGGGCAGAGGGAGAAGAAGGCGACGAGCTCGGGGGCTCGGGGGCGGAGGAAGAAGAAGGCGGCGGCTCGGGGGCCCGGGCGCGGGGGGGGCGGCCGGCCTCGGGGGGCGGCGGCCTCGGGGGCCCGGGCGCGGGGGGCGGCCGGCCGCGGGGGGCTCGAGGGGCGGAGGGAGAAGAAGGCGACGAGCTCGGGGGGCGGAGGAAGAAGAAGGCGGCGGCTCGAGGGCCCGGGCGCGGGGGGGCGGCCGGCCTCGGTGGGCTCGGGGGCCCGGGCGCGGGGGGCGGCCGGCCGCGGGGGGCTCGGGGGGCGGAGGGAGAAGAAGGCGACGAGCTCGGGGGGCGGAGGAAGAAGAAGGCGACGGCTCGAGGGCCCGGCGCGGGGGGGGGCGGCCGGCCTCGGTGGGCTCGGGGGGCGGCGGGCTCGGGGGCCCGGGCGCGGGGGGCGGCCGGCCGCGGGGGGGCTCGGGGGGGCGGAGGGAGAAGAACGCGACGAGCTCGGGGGGCTCGGGGGGCGGAGGAAGAAGAAGGCGGCGGCTCGGGGGCCCGGGCGCGGGGGGCGGCCGGCCTCGGGGGGCTCGGGGGGCGGCGGGCTCGGGGGCCCGGGCGCGGGGGGCGGCCGGCCGCGGAGGGCTCAGGGGGGCGGAGGGAGAAGAACGCGACGAGCTCGGGGGGCTCGGGGAGCGGAGGAAGAAGAAGGCGGCGGCTCAGGGGGTTCGGGGGTCGGAGGAAGAAGAAGGCGGCGAGCTCGGGGGGCTCGGGGGGCGGAGGAAGAAGAAGGCGGCGGCTCGGGGGCCCGGGCACGGGGGGCGGCCGGCCTCGGGGGGCTCGGGGGGCGGCGGGCTCGGGGGCCCGGGCGCGGGGGGCGGCCGGCCTCGGGGTGGCTCGGGGGGCGGAGGGAGAAGAAGGCGGCGAGCTCGAGGGGCTCGGGGGGCGGAGGAAGAAGAAGGCGGCGGGTCGGGGGCTCGGGGGGCCAGAGGAAGAAGAAGGCGGCTGCTCAGGGGGCTCAGGGGGCCGGGCTCGGGGGCTCGGGGGGCCGGGATCGGGGAGGGAGGGAGGAGAGAGAGAGCGGAGAGAACTTGGAGCTAATGGAGATGAGACGAAGAAGAGAGGAGAAGATGGAGGTGACAAGAGAGAGGAGAGAGAGAGAGAGAGAGAGAGAGAGAGAGAGAGAGACAGGCTTCATCAATGCCTGCCTTCTCGGGAAGTGGAAAAGGAGGGGGGGGGGGAGGAGAGAGAGAGAGATGAATATTTTAATTAATAAAAAAAAGTAAAAGTAAGGAAAAAAGGGTAGTATGGTAAAAAAATTAATAGTAAAATATTAGGATGGGATTTGTTATACCAGCTATTCTTCTTGTTTTGGGTTAAGCAATACCAGACGGTTCCAGATGCGTTTGGAAAAATAAGAAGGATAAACCCGCTATTCCCGATTCCGTTCCATTACCAAACGGGGCCTTGGTGTACGAGTATTGTGTTTAAATGGACTAAAATTACTTTACTAGTCACTATATTTTTCCTAGACTCACATTTTGATCCTCAAAATTTTAAATTTATTATTTTATTCACTAATGTCCAAACAATTTTAGATCAAAAAAAAATACAACGTTAGAAGGTTTAAAATTTTATTACTAAAATTTTAATTATTTTGCAAAAAAAATTACTAATTTGATGTTTTGCAAACAAAAATAATATATTTTAATTTTATATATTAAAACTGATTTTTTTAAAAAAACAGCGGTAGATTGAAACCTTTTATGAAATGAGGCTATACAAGGCATTAGTTCTATATCAACTAATCCGCATTCCACTGTTTCTAAAGCCTTTGGTAACGAGAATTAGGAGGGGATAAGGGCTTATCCCTTCTAGTTATATCCAAACGTAATTAAGTAGGGATGGAAACAGCTGTTTTTATCTTTTTGGAATAAGCTGGTTTAAGACTAGAATTATTATTCCAGTCTTTTTCTGGAACAAGACTTATTTCTATTTGAGAATAAGCTTAATTAAATTAATATAATTTTAATTATTGTTTTTATTCTTTAATTAATCCAATATTTTAATTAATTTAATTATTTTATTAACTAATTATTTAAGTATTTAGATAATTAACTAATTATTTAAGACAATTAAAATTAAAATTTTTAATATTTATAAATTTTTAAATTTTAAATTTTAAATTTTATAGCTTTTAAAATTTTTAACTTTAATTTTAAATAAATTTATCATATAATTTTAATAAATTATATGATAAATTTTTTTAATAATTTTTTTTATATATAAGTAAAATATAAATTTTAATAATTTTTTTAATAAATATTTTAAATTAAATATTTAAAATCATATCAGTAAAATTTTAATCATAAATTAAAATTTAGTCTCTTTATTCTTCTTATTCCTCTTTAACTTACCAAACGCAATTTTCTTTATATCTTTAACTTACCAAACGCAATTTTCTTTATATCCAGTATAACTCTTAAACCCAACCAAACAAAAATTTACACTAACTCCTGCTAATACCATAACTTATACCTATCCCCGGTATAACTAAATTTTTCTTATCCCCAAACCAAAAGTAGTCTAAAAGTTTAAACAATATAATATTTTATATTTGGATGGAAAAAAAATATGAGCAATGCTACATGTACACCCCGAAGGGGTGTACATCATACATCTCCACCATTTTAATGGTGGCGATATTTTTTACGGGTCACATCAAGTGACCCATCATCACACCCCCACCCTTAGATGGGTGGGGGTGTGAGATGTACACCCCTTACGGGTGTACACATAGCATTTTCCAAAAAATATTATACAGAAGCAAACTTCAAACTTTAAGGAATTGAATTAAATTAAACAAATTTAGATAAGCTTAATTAGGAAGTCTCCTCTGGTTCTTCAAATCGAATTACAAACATATTCTACCAAGCACAAACAATCAATCCAAGTTATTAGTTAAACTAGCAGGAATCACATCTTTACCTTATATTTTTAATTCACAAATGTACATCATGCATGCCCATAATTAGTTATGTGCTTAAAAAATGCTCTCCTTAGATATAATAAGGCTAAGCGAAGAGCACTCTTGTTTATTCAGGATACAAACAGAGAAACATAAGTAAAATTGTCAATAATTCTTCACACATCTAATTGGTAGCATTAAAATTGGCGACGACGCGTTGCGTTGATCTGACACCTGCTGCAAGTCGCCTTCATCCGCTTGCTGCTCCATCCGGTCTTCTTCTCGCCGACTGCAGCAAAACTCATAGTTCGCGGCTTCGAGATGTCGATTTGAGCAGTGTTCGTTGATTTTACAGGTCCCACATTGGTCATTCTGCGGGTCAATCATCGTCCACAGATTCCATGCCGGAGAGGCCACTATCGACGGCAAGTTCAGCTCCCCTGCTGACTTTTGCGTTATAACCAGCTAGCTAGCTAGCTAGGAAGCAATGGTAAGAAAATATTCAATATACTATCTGGCACTGATAAAGAGTGTGCACCCCGACTGGTCGCCAACCGCCATCAAGTCGGCAATCGTCACCACATCGGATAAGAGAGGTCAGGACGGGGAAGCCATCGTAGACGAGGTTCACCAAATGGCTAGCTTCTTCGCTCTAGGAGGTGGACAAGTAAACCTTTCAAAAACTATCAATCGACTCCGGTTTGATTTCCGACATCACTATAGATGATTACGTTGGTTTTATATTGCAAGACCTGTGGACATGAATGCGTTGTTCTTATCATCCTTAGAACCTACATGTCATGCTTGAAGACAACAACAGTGCCCTCATTCTCAAGAGTCTTGCAATATAAATTCAATATAATCATATAAAATGATGTCGTAAGCCAGGCCGAAATCAATTGGCAGCTTTCGAAGGGTATACGTGTCCGGCCCCCAGAGCGTAGCTGACCTTTTGGCGAACCTCATCTAGGATGGCTTCCCCGTCCTGACCTTTCTCATTCGATGTGGTGACGATTGCTGACTTGATGGCGGCCGGCGACTAGTCGGGGTGTGCACTCTTTATCAGTGCCATATAGTATATTGAATGATTTCTTATCATCGCATCCTACCATGCGGTGCTTCGTTCGAGAGTGACTCTTATCACTCGGACCTTCATTACCTGCTTAATATAAAATATTAAATTACCATTCTTTTATATTTTTGAACTTTTTCGCAAATTGAAACTGTTTCAATTATTCCCCTATATACATAGGGGCAAACAAATTTGCGTTCTGATCATTATCGTCATTTTGTTAGTAATCCTTTTTCATAGGAAGTGAAGTGAAAAATGCATCATTCATAATACATTATTGCCTGCACCGGGTATATGACTCGATTTTATTTTACCACACCCCTCAACTTTTACAATGAAAACTACAAAATTAGAAACTAACTTATTAAAATATATATTTTATAAATTTATATATACACCAGGCGTAGGCAATAATATATAATCCTTGAAAGACAACCCATGAATATTCCTTCAATTTTTTGATAACTTATTTCAATTTTCAATCCGTTTCTTTGCTTCTATATATATCAAAGTTAAGCATTGCATGAGAGTATTTAATTAATTTTTCTGCAGAAATTAAGTCGCATAAGTATAAGCATTTGTTAGATCATGGTTGACGATTCAAGCTCTGCACGTTTGTAGGTAAGCAGTAGTTGTATACACAAACAATATATAATTAGTGTTGCACTTATATATATAGAAGCAAAGTTCTGAAAGAAACTAGAAAATTAATAAGAATTGATAGAATTAATTACCCGCAGCGCAGCTGATGACTATGCCTTTCTCAAAGGCGCCGAACACGCCTATGGCGATCACGTCCTCGTCGAAAGGAATGGATTCACTGCCTAAAGAGATAGAGCTAGATTATGTCGACTCCACTCCGTTTTTCACGGCGGCGTCCATTCTGGCGAGCGAATCCGCGAAGAAGCAACTGAAATTGGCGCGCACCCTGTACATGGCCATGTGACTGGGGGTGGCAGAACACCGTCGTCGGAGAAGGAAGGGTGGGCCAGTGTCGAGTATGGCGATGACGAACCCGCAGCCGAGTGCGGAGGTATTCCGAAGGCCACCGCCGGGTCGGAGGCCCAGGCACGACGGCGTGTGAGTGGTCAGAAGGCGGAGATTCTGGTCAGGAAAAGCGCGCACAAATCCTTCTCTCTTCTGCATCGCAGGTTGAAGTTTCTCCATGACAAATGATGAGCAGAAAGATTGAAGTAGTGGGACATATATTCCAATACTAGTATAGAGATCAAGTACATGCACGTATATTTATAGAGAGAGATTTAAAAGCATAGGAGCTCAATTCTATATATAGATCTGGCTACTATGCTTGTAAAAGCACCAAGCAATTGGTGATTGTAAGTTTTCTACCGTTAGATCAATCCTTTTGACTAATTTTATCCCTTATGGTTGTATCTGGACGACAACATGGGCGGTGGGGAGACATCTATGGAAGGTAGGTCTCAACATTCAATGTACTTAGAACTTACGATCATTAGTTTAAGGAATAGAGGATTAATATAGTGTTATAAATGTTACCATTTATCAACAATGCTCAATTTTTAAGCATTCTAGATGATTTTTTCTTTTTCTTTTTTTGGTTTGATTAATCTCTTTACCCTCTATATATGTTTCTCTCTCTCATCTTTGTTTTCTCTTATAATAATAAATCATGGAATCTCTAAACAAAATGATATGAATATATACATATGGAGCATATATGGTGGACCAGACGATACTAAAATTGATAGTAATTGTCTTTTTATGCTGGACATATATATGTAGGCATACTTACATTAGAAAATTCCAAAATTGGTTAGTTCACAGCTTAAATTTGGATAGAAACTTATAGAATGGCGCTACTATGCATAGTTAAAGATAAATTGTAACATTGGTGATGCAACCAATTTGGCCTCAAGTACATGGAAAAGATGGATCAAGTCATATCTGATTGAAATGAACTAAGATTCAATAAAATGATCATAACTTCGCATTTGAGTCGTTATTTTGGATGTACAATTCAAAATTGAAAATAACTTTTTGACCCGGACGTGCTAAGCTAAATAGCTTTGCTATTCAATATCATGTTTGGTGCCAAATTCTATTGTTTTATCTTTCAAATCGTTAATTTTAGTTATTTTTTATCTAGTCTGACTAAAATACTTCCAGAAGCACCAACAAATTGTACCTCCAAATTTTTAGCCCTTGGATCAAGATCCAAAGGCCAAAAGTACTGATCCAAGAGAATCCAAAGGCCAAAAAGTTGGAAGCACCAACTCGGTACTTCCAGAAGCATTGAAGCTGAATTCATTTTACTATTTTGGATGCCATTGTCTCATAGAAATCCAAACTGAGTGAGGATATTAGCATTATTATATACTAAAATTTCAGTCTTTTTTTATACTATTTTGGAAAGGTTAGAAGAGCCTAGGATTTAAAAAAATATTAGAAAATTATAAAATAATTCTCAAAAATAACCTCATTAATACTTCACTGGTTTCCTTTCAATTTTGTTTGTTAACTAATTTATAGGTGAATTGCCGAATAAAGTCTTGATTACTCATATTGCCTTTAATATAAATTCTCTTATCTCTAATATTTCACTCGTTTTACAGAATCTTGTTCCAATGAAGAAATTTTCAATGACTTCTTTTCCCCTAATAAGATTGTTCTGTCATCAGTCAATACCAGGCCAAGTGTGATTGAGATTAGCTCTAATTTAATGTTTAGACTACTCTAAAGTCTGACTAAATAAATAGGAAGACATATAAGTGCAATCACAAATGCACATGAAGAAATACACAACTGAACAACATCTTAATAAAGGAAACATGAAATTAAGAAATTATTATTTTTTGCTTTCAATTAAACATAGAAAAGCTAGGCGAATCAGATTAACTGGCGCAAATGATAGAGTTCAACAATCCAATATGATTACTTTGGAGATAAGACTGCCTTGATATTCAATCCAAGGTCCCCAATTTATGATTATGAGCAGAGCATAAGATGAAGACTTACCAAATTACTGAACATAGAAATTTGGCGCTTTCCACCACCAAATAACCTAACCTTCAGTAGAGGGGAAAAAGAAAAATATTCAAATAAACTTCAAGAGATCAAGAGACACCACATATTAAACAAAGAAAAACAAAATCAGATATTTAAGCAAAAAGTGTATATTATATGATTGATGTACAATGAAATGCAACTGCAAAGTTTGTGAGCAAAATAATTGGAAATACTTACCATCCGAATAGCAGAAAACGTTTCTGTGGCACAATCCGCTATGAAGGCCTGGACCATTCCATGCGATTTAAAAATAGGAATGGTTCCGCGCTTGAATTTCGCTGAAAGATTGACATAAATTGGCATAAAACTAAAAAGTTAGTAATTCTATACTCTCACTGCAAGGCGAGCCCAAAAAGTGCTCCAAAGACTCATCAATGGAAAAAAGAAGATACTCAAAGATGTTCTATTTTCCTCTGAACTAAGATCATAGTAAAAAAAATCCACCGTAGCTTCTAGGATTTATATTAAAAAAATTAAAGAAAATTATAGTACTTATGAGTCACGTGAAATATCTTTGAACTTGGAATGCTTTAAAGTGGAAAACGTATCCAGGTTGATCAGAATCTAGTTAATCAGTGAAATTGCAGTGTTGTTCATTCAAAAGAGAGTTCAGTGATTAAGTAGTAAATTCTTTGCATAATTTGTTTCGAATAATTACCTACTAGTAGGGATACAGATACCGTTAGAAGTCCCAGGACAGGAGCAAGCTGAGAGGACAGTGTAAAAAGTATGCAAATTGTACCAATAACCTGCAGTGAGAGGAAAATAGTTACAAAAAACAACAAAAGCTTAATTTGATGATAGATAGACAACTTGGATTAGGTCTAGGTTGTGATGGCAACTTCATGTCAAATAGGTTTGATGTTGGTCACGTATTTATTTATTTTCTTTATTCGATTGAATTTTTTTTTTTTTGAGACAACCGGCAGAAGCAAAACCATACATGCATGAAGCCCCAAATTTTTCTTGCCCTAAATACATTCCAGGTAAAACATGCATGCATGACAGTCATTGGCCTTCTATCTAGCAAGCAATTAAAATCTATAAGCTCATGGACTTTATTTCAGCTTGTGATTTTCTCAAATTTCGAAGAACACACTTTTTTAGAAAGTTGGTTAAACCATGACGACCAACCAAATTTCCTGAAATACCTTTGTCGTGAAAATTTGGTTCAACCGGACCATCCAAATTTCCAAAGATGCAAGTCTGCCTTGGCGCATGTGCACAAGATGCAGACAGCCCTGGTGTCGTCCTTCAGCATATAGAGCTGATATTCTAATTAAGCAAACTAACTCTCATCGCGTAGTTTGCGCATATTCTTTAGGTGTAACTCTTTCTCAACCCAAACCTTAAAGAATGCATTAGGAAGAAGATATTTTGAATAGCTCTCAAGGCATTGATGCACTTTAAAAGCTTCCCCACCCCTAGATCTTTATTTAAGCCATTCATATACATACATTTAGAGCGCTAGGACCCAGAAACATCATCTCCTATCATTTGCCCATGGATTTCAAGTTCTCAATTCTTGTAGAGAAAGGAGGCAATTGATGCGGTGCAGCTCATGCACACGGGCGAGAGCTCACACTAAGCTTGGGCAGGATATCAGTAGAATTCGGAACAGGACCTCTTGGTGGGAGTGCATGGGTGCCCACAGCCCCTGCAGGATTGCAGAGGTGTTGCTTTGCAGTGTCCCACCTCTATATTTGTCTACTTATTCTAGCAAAGTTCTTTTCAAAGCGTCCCGTGGCTTTTCTCCGCAAATTCATGGGTGCCGAGTAAAAAATTACATGCTCCTTTATTTTTTGCTGCATTATAATTCTCTAATTTTGCTAGATATGTGTTACATTTTTGCTTCTAATGGCTCGTTTTATCTGTTGAGTGATTGTCCGCTACTTCTCAAAGTAGAGAAATTGTTCCAGAAGCCACAAGAAACAGGCGGTGACTTAACATGGAATAACAAGACATTTAAGACTCAAAAAGCTGATCTAAAAAGTTGATGCATGAATCTCATTCTCGAGAAAACAGTGTTTTTATTTATCAAGCTTACATTCCCAGTAGTTTAAAGTAGCTTGTCTCAGAGAGTGCTCTCAGTCCACGATCCCTCGAAATATTTTCACTAACAACATCTTTTAGAGCACCCAAATCAGATGTCAAAAGACCAGCAAATTCACCAACCTGTTCAGCAATAGAAATTTTTAATGAAAGAAACACTCGTTTTATTTACAAGTAACCAAAAGTGAAAGAAAGAGCAGAATCAGAACCAAACAAGCCCTATACAACAATTGGAACATTAATCACATCCTACTCTTCGATTCCAACTCCGAAAGAGAACCTATCAACTGTTTCCTGTAGGTAAAGCATTTGCAGTACAAATTACTTGACAAAAATTTACGAAAAGAGAGAGGGAGCGATAGAGTACCAGAGAAGAGGGGCATGGCGAGAGTACACGCCACCAGCGACGCGAGCGACGCCGCAATCCGCATCCACTGGCGGCGGCGCTGATCGCCGGAGTCGGCGGCCGCCGTCGGAGTCGGCGTCAAAGGCGGGGCGGGGGGGGGGAGAGGGGAGCCCCCGCCCCTCCCCCGCCCGGCAGAACCAGCAGTTAGATCCTCTTTTTTTTTGTGCTTGCCCTTTGTGCACGCGAATCAAGGCACCTCCTTCCTCCTCTTATTTCTCCCACTTTATTTTTTTTTTTTATTATTTTTTAAAATTAAAAAAATTAAATTTTAAAATATATTTAAATTTATAAAATTTAAAGGAGTGTACACCTAGCATCTCTCATCCTGTGGTGTACCCATCCCAGGATGGATGGGGTGTGGGTGTAAGATATACACCCCTTTAGGGGTGTATACTTACACACCCAAAGAGGTGTATACTTATATGGTTATTGCTAGATGTACACCCTAAATGAGGTGTATATCTTACATCCATTTTATTCTGGGATAGGATGAATTTTATTCGTCACATCGATGAATACCCATCCCAAGATGGGGTAGGTGTAGGATGTACACCCCATTTGGGGTATACACCTAGCAATCCCTAAAGGAGTGTATCCCATCCTGGGGTGTACCCACCTCAGGATGGGGTGGGGTGTAGGATGTACACCCCCCAATATGGGGTAGGTGTAGGATGTACACCCCATTTGGGGTGTACACCTAGCAATCCCTAAAGGAGTGTATCCCATCCTGGGGTGTACCCATCTCAGGATGGGGTGGAGTGTAGGATGTACACCGTAAAGAGGTGTATACTTATTTTTTAGTTTATAAATTTTAAATTTTTTTAACTTTACTTTTTAATAAATCTACAAAATTTTATTCTATTTTAATTTTTTTTAAAAAAAATATTAATTTTAAAATTTATATAAATTTTTATACAATTTTTAAAATATATACAAATTTAAAAATTAAAATTTTTGCTACTACTTAAAATTTAAAAATTAAATTTTTTTGCACACACTTAAAATTTTTATAAAAATTAAAATTCATATAAATTTTTTAATTTTAATTTTTAATAAATTTGAAAATTTATAAAATTTTAAAATTTATACAAATTTTAAAATTTTTAACTTTAATTTTTAATAAATTTAAAAATTTTATATAAACATTTTAAAATTTTAATTTTATATAAACTTATCAAAATATAAACATTCTAATAAATTTTTTAAATATATATAAATTTAAAAATTAAAATTTTTCCTCCCACGTATAATTTTAAAATTAAATTTGAATAAACTCTAAATATAAGTGTTAGAATTCAATTAAGTTTGGTTTGATTAGATTCTAAGTGTTTGATTTGGAATTCAATCGGTTTGAATTTGATTTTGCTTCAGTTATATGTGCATTGTTCTACCAATTCGAACTTAGATAGTGATCAAATGTAGGATCCGAGTTTGATGCATATGGTTTGGGTTTGGTGTTGGCTTGATTTATATGGTCAAGATTTGGAGTAAATATGATTTTGGTTTTGCGTTGGTTTTGGTATTTGGTATGAGATTTGGAGTTGGGTTGGGTCTATGAACTTGGGCCTGTTTGACATAAATTCTAAAAAATAATTATTACATAATTAATTTTGATTAAAAATAATAGAAAGTTTGGTTGAGTTTAAATAAAAATTATTTAAATTATTTGACAAAACTAAATTTTATAAAAATATATTTATTATTCGGTAGAATTTAAATTATTTAAAAATAATATTATTATTTTTTTGAGAGAAAGATAGCACGCTACCTGCTTCATTCAACACGAAAGTGAACTAGGCGACAAAGATGAGACAGCAAGGCCTCGAGCAGGAGAGAAAAAACAAAAAAAAAAAAAAAAAAAAAAAAAAAAAAAAAAAAAAAAAAAACTTACAACAAATCCATCCACAAAAACACATCTCTATTGACCCGATTGGCAACAGAGAGTGGATCAGAGTAGACTTGCTGGTTCAGGCGGGATCGCCCAGATTGTCGACCAGGTAGCCGACAAGTAGAGAAGTTGCATAGATCTTACAGCATCCTCTCTTAATGACATCCGCTTTGTTGGCTATTTATTTATGGGTTAAAATAGGTCCAACTTTCTGCCCCGTGACAATAGGCCCGGGAGACTAATAAGTTGAGTTGGGTGAGCCCAATAAGTTTAGTGGGCTGCGGTCTACAATAGACTTAACGACAAGAAGCCCAACAATAGACCTAACGTTCAGGTGGATTGAGTCCGGTCGAGATCCGTGGGCGTTGTGTTTGTACGCTTTAAGGTACCGTTTGGTTCGGGGATAAGGAAAATTTTGTTATACCGGGGATAGGTATAGATTATGGTATTAGCAGGAATTAGTGTAAATTTGCGTTTGGTTGGGTTTATGAGTTATACCGGGATTAAAGAAAATTGTGTTTGGTAAATTATATAGGAATAAGGAGAATAAGAAGAATAGGAAAAAATTGTGTTTGGTTGAGTATAGAGGAATAAGAAGAATTGATAAATGATAAATTTGTGTATTGACTATTTTGCCCTTTAAAATAAAGTTTAAATGGGAGTAAAAATTTTAATTTTTAAATTTATATAAATTTTAAAAAATACATAATAAAAATTAAAGTTTAAGTGGGAGTAAAAATTTTAAATGAGAGTAAATAAAAATTAATTTTTAAATTTTAAGTGGGAGTAAAAATTTTAATTTTTAAATTTATATAAATTTTAAAAAAATTATAAAATAATTGTATAAATTTAAAAAATTAAAAAATAATAATTTTTTTTTACAAAACTGAAATAAAATAAATTTTTTATATTTATTAAAAAATAAGTTAAAAAAATAATATTTATTAAATAAATAATTTTAAATTTTAAAATTTATAAATTTAAATATCTTTTAAAATTTAAAAATTCTAATTTTAAAAAATAAAAAAATTAATTTTTATTAGTGTATGAAAAAAAAAAAAAAATGCTATGGATAGAGAGAGAGAGAGAGAGAGAGAGAGAGAGAGGAGGTGCAGAGAGAAATGATGAAAAGAAAGCCCACTGCCCCCCCCCCCCTCACCGGCCTCGATTCCCGTGAAAGATTGTTGGGGGAAAGCAATTCCAGGGGTGGGTGGGAATTGGTATTCCCACCCCCATCCCCACTAATCCCCATCCTCAGGGATTTCAATTCCCAGCATTTTTATTCCCGTTTGGGAATAGATTCAGGGATAAGGGGGTTATTCCCCCCTTATCCCTGTTACCAAACACAGCCTAAGGGTGCGTTTGGAATCGGGTTAAGCTGGAATTGGCTAAACCGGGGATAAGTATAAAGTACGGAACTAGAGCGAAAACACGTTTGGGATGGTTCCAGGGATAAGAGAATTTGTGTTTGGTTTAATAATGAGGGATAGGAGGGATAAAGAGGATAAGATTGGTAAATTACCTTTTTGCCCCCAAGAGTTAATATGTGATCAAAGTTGTTAAAAATTAATTAGTTCGTTTTAATTAATGGATTAATGGTTTAAAAAAATAAAAGTAAAATTATAATCGTAATTAAAATGTATTATTTAAAAATAATACATTTATTTTAATATTTAATTTTTTCAACTTAAAATTTAAATTTAAAATATAAAATTTCAACATTTTAATTTTAAGATTTACAATTTTATAATATTAATTTAAAATAATTAATTTTTAACATCAAATTTTTTAAAATTTCGCAAAATTCGTATATTTGCTAAATATTTGTAAATTTTAGCCCACGAGCTTTATTATGTCATTAAAATGTTCTAAACTCGTTTTTCTCGTTTAAATTTATGGATTAATGGTTTAAAAAAATAAAAGTAAAATTATAATCATAATTAAAATGTATTATTTAAAAATAATACATTTAATTTAATATTTAATTTTTTCAACTTAAATTTTAAATTTAAAATATAAAATTTCAACATTTTAATTTTAAGATTTACAATTTTATAATATTAATTTTAAATAATTAATTTTTAACATAAATTTTTTTTAAATTTCGCAAAATTCGTATATTTGCTAAATATTTGTAAATTTTTGCCCACGAGCTTTATTATGTCATTAAAATGTTCTAAACTCATTTTTCTCGTTTAAATTTATGGATTAATGGTTTAAAAAAATAAAAGTAAAATTATAATCATAATTAAAATGTATTATTTAAAAATAATACATTTAATTTAATATTTAATTTTTTCAACTTAAAATTTAAATTTAAAATATAAAATTTCAACATTTTAATTTTAAGATTTACAATTTTATAATATTAATTTTAAATAATTAATTTTTAACATAATTTTTTTTTAAAATTTGGAAAAATCGTATATTTGCTAAATATTTGTAAATTTTTTCCCTCAAGCTTTATTATGTGATTAAAATTTTCTAAAATCGTTTTTCTCGTTTTAATTAATGGATTAATGCTTTAAAAAAATAGAAATAAAATTATAATCATAATTAAATTATATTATTTAAAAATAATATTTAATTTAATATTTTATTTTTTCAAATTAAATTTAAAATTTCAAACATAAAATTTCAACATTTAAATTTTAAAATTTAAAATTTTATAATATTAATGTGTGATGATGAGAGTGTATTGGGAAGAGAGAAAGGAGGTGGGATGAAGGAAAAGAGAGAGAGGAGAGAGAGGAATTTGTGATGATGAAAGTGTATTGGGAAGAGAGAAAGGAGGGGAGAGGAGAGAGAGAGAGGAGAGAGTTTTTATTAAAATAATATGTTGGGAGGAGATAAAATAGGGGAGAAGGGTAATATGGTAAAAATTTTAATATTAAAATAATAGGATGGGATTTGTTATACCAGCTATTCTCCTTGTTCTGGGTTAAGCAATACCAGATGGTTCCAAGAGCGTTTGGGAGAATAAGGGGGATAAACCCGCTATTCCCGGTTCTGTACCGATACCAAACGGCCCCTAAGTGAATTGGTTGCGTATTTCTAACAACTCGAGCTTTTGGGATTAATGGTTAGCGCCAACGATCCGACAAGTGGTATCAGAGCCAGTGACACGGGTTCGATTCCCACACGGTGCAGGTGCTGGGGGGGATTGTTGGCTATTTATTTATGGGTTAAAATAGGCCCAATTTCCTGCCCCGTGACAATAGACACAGGAGACTAATAAGTTGAGTTGGGTGAGCCCAATAAGTTGAGTGGGGCTGCGGTCCATAATAGACTTAACGGCAAGAGACCCAACAATAGACCTAACGTTCATATGGGTTCAGTCCGGTCGAGACCCGTGGACACTGTGTTTGTACGCTTTAAGTGAATTGGTTGCGTATTTCTAACAACTCGAGCTTTTGGGATTAATGGTTAGCGCCAACGATCCGACAAGTGGTATCAGAGCTAGTAACACGGGTTCGATTCCCACACGGTGCAGGTGCTGGGGGGGATTGTTGGCTATTTATTTATGGGTTAAAATAGGCCCAATTTCCTGCCCCGTGACAATAGGCACAGGAGACTAATAAGTTGAGTGGGGCTGCGGTCCATAATAGACTTAACGGCAAGAGACCCAACAATAGACCTAACGTTCATATGGGTTGAGTCCGGTCGAGACCCGTGGACACTGTATTTGTACGCTTTAAGTAAATTAATTACGTATTTCTAACAGCGCTAACGATCCGACACGCTTCTCCCATACATTCCTAACATTTTCATCATTTTCCTTCATCCAGATGACCCCAGTACACATCCGTCCCCAAAACGAATCACGAGTACACATCCGTCCCCAAAACGAATCACGAAAATATACACCTTCTAAAGAGTATCGTCTCCTCCTTGCAACCATAAAACACGCAAAAAGTATTTCCCATCCAACTCCTCTTACTCAAGTTATCTATTGTCATCATGCGTCTTTTAAATACCAACCAAAAGTAATATATATTTAAACTACGTGCACAACCAAGATGGAATAGTAATACTACGTGCACAACCAAGATTAAATAGTCAAATCTTTACTGTTTATTTTCCAAGATACAAAATCATGCAACAACAATATCTTATTTAAGCAAGAAAATGAAAAAACACAGCTAAAAATCACAAATGGTTCCTCCCCTCCAGTATCAAGCATATACTAATCGAGAATAACTATGGGGCAAGCATATACTAATCGAGAATAACTATGGGGCTCCTCACGACGTGTTCATCTGAAACCCACAGCAAGTTCCCAGTATCCCAGCCGCGTATACCCCCTACAACTTTCACGCTCACCTGGAACGTCTTCTTCTCATTCACCTTGCTAAAACTCAACGTCGGCGGTGTCACTTTCACGCTCACCGACTTCGGAACGTCCAACCGAACTGTGTAGTTTGATTGCGCCTTCCCGACGTTAGTCACCGTGCGCGTGACCGTCGTCCTCCGCGACAAACCTACCGAGACCACAATCGACGGTAAGTTCAGCTCCTCCGCCGCAATTTGCTTCTCCTTGGAACAAGTCACGTTGCGGCTGCGGACAATGATGTGCGCACCGTTGTCACCGTAAATGCTGCATATGAAACCGATATAATCGTCAGCGCCGATGTCGTAGACTAGACCGGGGTCGACGGCTTTCGAAGGGTTCACGTGTCCGGCCCCAATTTCATAGAAGTTGGCCGTGTGATGAACCTCGTTGAGTATGGGTAGCCCGTGCTTATCTTTCAAGTCGGATGCGGTGATGATAGCTGACTTGACGGCGGCTGGCGACCAGTTAGGGTGAACACTCTTTATCAGTGCGGCGATGCCGCTGATATGCGGCGTGGCCATCGAAGTGCCGGAGATTATGTTGAAAGTTTTCTTCCCGTCGTTTCCGCCGTCCGCTTGGGTGGGCCACGCGGCTAGTATGTTAAGCCCCGGAGCCGCTATATCGGGCTTTAGGAGCTTCTCGTTTTGAAGGTTCGGTCCACGGGAAGAGAAAAAGGCGACGGAGGGAGCAAAGGGAGTTCCGAGTACGGTGCCGTTGAAGGAGATGGACGCAAACAATTTGTTTCCCGAGCGCGATGCGTAGTTTATGATGGCGGCGCCGTCGGCGGCACTCAACTGCACTGTTGGCAGGGGGAAATCATTGGTGACAATTGAGTATCCTGCCGCCGGTGAGTTTATGAGAACCAGACCGACACCGCCGCCGTTTTCAATGGCTTCAGAAATGCCAGGCGGAGGGAATAAGCCTTCGAGGTCACATAAGACTAGCTTGCCCCGAATGTCAAATCCGGTGAGGTCGGAACAGCTGCTAAATTCCGAAGAATACGCGAGCTCCAACGACTGAGAAGAGAAGTTGTTGAACTGATTCAGAGATTCGCCTTCATACACCTGCTGGTCGTTTAAAAGCTGCACGGTCGCCTCAAAGCTCCGGTCGACTGAGGTCGCCCCTACTGTTATATACCATGGTGCCTCGTTCGAGAGCGACTTACGGCGTGGACCGCTGTTACCTGTTGAATATAAAATATTAAAATATCATTCTCTTCTGGTTTGCATTTATAAAAGAATCAGAAGTTGTTTGTGTCACCCGCTGCGCAACTAACGAATACGCCCTTGTCGAAGGCACCAAAAGCGCCTATCGCGATCACGTCTCTAAAGAACTGATCGGATTTGCCGCCCAAAGAGATGGAGAGTATGTCGACGCCGTCCTTGACGGCAGCATCCAGGCCGGCGAGCAGATCCGAGCTGTAGCAACCCGACGAGCTGCAGACCTTGTACATGGCCAAATGGGCGTGCGGGGCGACCCCTGATGCAGTGCCGCCGGCTTGTCCGTAGGCACTCGCACCCTGTACAAAGTTCCCGGCGGCCGTACTAGCTGTGTGCGTTCCGTGGCCGACGTCATCGAAGGGGGATTTATCGTCCTGCACGAATGATCGTGCGCCGATGAGCTTGTTGTTGCAGCCTGCCTCGAAAGCGCACGAGCCCTTCCACTTGGCCGGGGGCGGCGGAACGCCGTCGTCGGAGAAAGAAGGGTGGCCGGCGGCGATGCCAGTGTCGAGTAGGCCGATGATGATCCCGCGGCCAAGGCCGGAGGCGTTCCAAAGGCCGCCGCCGGCGGTTTGGAGGCCGAGAAACGCCGGCGCACGTGTTGTCAAAAGAGGGTGATTCTTGTCCGGAAAAGCGCTCACAAATCCTTCCTTCTTTTCGATCGAATTCAGCTCGGCTTCGGTAAGCTTGGCGGCGAAACCGACGAAGACTTCACTGTACGAGTGAACTATTCGCGCCTCTCCGGTGCCGGAAGTAGACTGGGACAGGAAGGACTTGTACCAACTCTCAAGCTCGGTAGATCCGGCCGCATTGGCCACCTCCGGAGGAGGTTGCACACGAACTATGTAAGTTCGCAACGGTCCGGACTCATTAGTCGGACCGACGCCGGCGATAGAGGGAACGCCGATATGCCGATGACACAGCACCGGAGAGGAAATGAATAAAAATACCAAGATATAAGGGAGGGGAGAGAATGAAGAGTACAGTGCTGGGTATATCTTCATCGCATGCAAATGAGAAACAGCGCAGTTTTTTATGATATATAATACCTGGAAGGTGAAGTGCATGTGTATATATGTACATATATATATATATAGTTATATTGTATCCATTTGTTTTGCTTGTTTATTCATCAACTTGAATTGTACTAATGTAGAAATGGATAATTTACTAGTTGAATATGGACAGAATTTTGTAAATTGTTGCGTATAATAATTAAGGAAACCTGAAACCAAGGATTTTATTGTGATTAACATTTTCCTTTATTATGAGATACCATAATGATAATTTATATATATATATTGATAAACACTTTCCCTTTACATTTTGTTGTTTCCAAAATAAGAAAGAATAATCACAATAAAGATTGAAATTATAGTTTTTAAATAACATGAATTACAGGAGAAAATTTGCGTTGGTGTATTGGTAAAACATGATTCTTATTAGCTAAATTTTGGTAAGCATGCATCTAATTAGTATATATCTTAATTGCTGAATTAACATGTTTTGTTATTGAAGAGTATCTGGAATAAAAAAAAAAAAAAAATCTTAATAAAAGTAATTAAGTTTTTTTACTATAATATATATGTTAAGAACGTTGACTTTTTATCGTACAGTACTATGTGGGTATTTCACCTAGTTGCGCGCGGAAAAGTGACTTTACGTTAGTAGAGTATTTGATAATATCATTTTTAAAATCTAATCTGATTTTTAAAATTAATTTTTAATTTTTAAGATATAAAAAAAAAAAAAAAAAGTTGAAACCTAAATCTTCAAATTTGATTTTAATTTTTAATTTTAATTTTAAAATTTAATTGTTTTATTTAAATTTAAATTTTATATTTTATATTTTATATTAAAATTTTTATATTTCAAAATTTAGTTTTAAAATTTTAAAATTTAAAATTTAGATATTAAATTTCATTTTAAAATTTTGAATTTTGAATTAGAATTCTAAATTTAAAATTTAAAATTTAAAATAAAATTTAAAATTTGAAATTTTAAAATTTTAAAATTTTAAGTTTTAATTTCCAAATGAAAATTTTCAAATTTTAATTTTTAATTTTAAATTTTAAATTTTTTGTTTTAAAATTTAAAATTTAAAATTTAAAATTTAAAATTTCAACTTTTAAATTTCAAATTTTCAATTTTCAATTGAATTTTTAAATTTATATTTAAAAATTCAAATTCTTAGTTACAAATATAATAGCTTGTATATGTCCTGCTCCTTCCTACGTAGCTTTGCTGGGCGGCAGTTTCTTGAGGCCAATGGTGAATTTGGGGGTTTGATCATGTGTTAGAGTTCCAGATACTTCGAGTGCTCAGAAGTATTGTTCGGTGTTTCTCTTTCACTGTTCGGTTAACCCATAGGGTGAGCGGAGCAATTTCTTCGTTACGAACGTGTACGGCCCTGCTTCGTGGGAAGGAAAAGAAGCTTTTTGCTCGGAGCTGTCGATGTTAAAGAACAATTGCGGGGGTCCCTGGGTGGTGTGTGGGGATTTCAATCTAACTAGAGTCGCTGAGGATCGCAGTGGGGGGAGGTCGGGGTATAGAGAGCCTCGTTTATTTAACGAACTTATTCACGAGCTTGCCCTCATCGACTTGCCTATGTCGAACCAACGCTTTACCTGGTCGAATATGCAGCGATCGCCGTCCTTTGCGAAGCTAGACCGTTTTCTTGTCTCGACAGAGTGGGACGCGATCTTCCCGCGGTCAGCTGTCGAGGCAATGCCGAGGCTAACATCGGACCATTGCCCTATTCTAGTCTACTCTGAAGGTAAAAATAGTAGGCGTAGAAAAATGTTCAGATTTGAGGAGGTCTGGTTAAAGTACGAGGGTTTTGTCTTGAGCGTCCCGGTTTGGTGGCGTGAAACTGTAGCTCTAAATCGGGGGTCCTTAACTTCACAGCTAAATTAAGACACTGCCGTAATAGGATTAAACAGTGGTGAGCCGATCATTTCTATAGTGTGAAGGAGAAAAAGCGGGAGATCTTGTCGGCGGTTCAGGAACTCGACAAATTAGAGGAACGACAGGACCTCACACCCGAGTTGTTTATGAAGCGGGAAGAGCTGAGGGGTAGGCTTAACAAGGTGTTGGACGATGAGGAACTGATCTGGAAAGCAAGAGCTAATCAACGGTGGTTGAAAGAGGGGGATGGGAATAATAAATTCTTTCATGCTTATGCGAATAGGCGGAAGCGGGCCAACCAGATAGGGGTGATCGAGGACGACGGGAGGGCCTCCAATTCGGAAGAGGATAAGAAGTCTTACTTCGCGCGGAAGTTTAAAGAACTTTTTTCCCCAGCTGTTCCGGGCCGGCGGCTTTCGGCGACTGGAGTGCTCTTTTCCAGGCGAGACGCTTCACAGACGGGGATAGAGAGAATTTGGCCGCACCCTTCAATCTCGAAGAGATTAAGGCAGCAATCTTCCAGCTAAGAGGTGACAAAGCCCCGGGGCCTAACGGGTTTCCAATCAAATTCTACCAGATTTTTTGGAAAGCCCTGAAGGAGGATATTGGTCGAATCTTTCTTGATCTGTATGAGAGCAGAATTTTCATGGAGCCGATCGACTATTCCTATATTTGTCTGATCCCAAAAATAGAAGGCGCTCGGAAGGCGAGAGAGTTTAGATCGATTAGCCTGCTTAACGGGATTCAGAAGATTATCTCGAAGGTCCTAGCGAGCAGATTAGCTCCGGTACTACGGTCCTTGATCTCCCAGTCGCAATCAGCTTTCCTCAAAGGGATGAACATAACCGATGCATTTGCAACTGCTTGTGTGCTAGTCGGGTGGTGTAGTAGGACAAACTGCGATGGGGTCGGTGTTAAGGTGGATTTTGAAAAGGCTTATGATAGCATCAGCAGGCCATTTTTGGAAAAAGTTTTGGAGTGGATGGGTTTTTATGAGAGATGGCGCGGGTGGGTTCGGCAGTGTATCGGGAACGCGAAAATGGCAGTGCTCATGAACGGAGAGGCCACTAACTGGATTAAGTGTAAAAGAGGGGTGAGGCAAGGGCATCCTCTCTCGCCATACCTGTTTCTTTTGGTGGCCGAGAGCTTAGCGCGCATGACGGATGAGGCGGCCAAGAATAAGCACATTAAGGGGTTAGGACCGGCCGAGGATTGTCGGGTATCTTTATTACAATACGTTGATGATACTTTTGTTTCCTGCGAAGCCCGAAAGAAACAGATTAGGCACTTAATTAAGATTCCTGTGGCATCTGTTCGAGTGGGCTTCCGGCCTTAAAGTTAATAAGGATAAAACAGAGTTGTTCTACACCGGCATGATCGAGGGCAAGGGGAGCAGACTCGCGAGGATCGTGGATTATAAAGTAGGCCAATTCCCAACAAAATACCTTGGTCTACCTTTGTCCAATAAGAATTTGAGGAAGGAAGACTGGAGAGGGGTCATCGACAAGATCCAAAGAAGAATCGAGGGGTGGCAGGCTAAACTGCTCTCTAAAGGTGGAAAGCTTACACTAGTTAATGCTGTACTTACCAACCTTCCGCTATATTTCTTCTCTACCTTCAAGGCACCCAAATGGGTAGTTAAACGTATGGAGGCTCTTAGGCCGGATTTCTTTTAGGCCGGTTCCTTGAACCTACATGGGTGGGGTCGATTAGTTGCTTGGAGAAATCCGTGCAGGAATAAGAAGGAAGGGGGGTTGGGTATTCTGGACTTGAGCGTTATGAACGACGCCCTTCTCTGCAAATGGTGGTGGCGGTTTTTCTTGGATCGCAAACTGCAGTGGAACAAACTGATTAGAGGGATTTATTACCAGAAGAGGCAACCTCTGAGGGAATGGAGCTCTTTAGACCGGCATCTCTGTGGTGGAGGAACGTCATCGGTACCAGAGAAATCTTTAAGGGGGGGGGGGGGGGGGGGGGGTGTCCTATTCACTAGGGGATGGGAGATTGATTAACTTTTGGAACGACAGATGGTGCGGCGAGGTTACCTTACAGTCTCTCTTTCCCGGGGCTATACAACGATGTGGTTAGGAAGACAATTAGTGTATGGTCCTGCCTTGATCGTAATAGGTGGAGGTGGAGGAGAATCTTGAGGGGGGTGGCAGCGAGGGGAAGGACCGATAGGGGGCGTGTGTGTTTACTTAAGGGTACGGTGGGGGAGGTCGCTCCGGCGAATAGACAAGATAGAGCGATTTGGAGATGGCACGATAAAGGCGGCTTTACTGTTAAGTCGACTTACAGGGTGCTCAACGACAGGGGACTACGGGACTTCTTTGCATCGTCCATCTAGAGGCTGAGTATGCCAATCAAGGTTAAGAATTTTATTTGGCTCGTCCTTAAAAATCGGATCCTTATGGCGGACAATCTTGAGAAGAGAGGGTGGACGGGGAGCAATCGGTGTGTACTTTGCGGTACACTTGCCGAGACGACCGATCATTTACTCATGGAATGTGTGTACACACGATTTGTGTTCAGGTCGGGAGACCAGGGTGTCGGTTTCGAGGTGTTAAGTGGTAGTGTCCGCGAGGTGTGGGAGAAGTGGTGGGGGGGGGGGGGGGGGGGTTCGTTGCGGGGTAACGATTCCTTAACGTTCCTGTCTGCGCATTGGTGGGTACTGTGGAAAATCAGAAATAGGGTCATTTTTCGTGAGTCTAACACGGACCCCATATGTGCTATCAGCTGGGTCAGTCGGGAATTGGCGCACTGGAGGAACCTGGGAGTCTAACTCGTTTTTTTTTTTCCTTTTTTTTCGCTCTTTTGAGAGACCTAGTTGTCTCGCCCATGTTATTTAGTTCAGTTTTCTGGTGAATGAAGCCGGTAGCGTGCTACCTTTCTCTCTAAAAAAAAAATAATTAATTTGTACTGCTCATTTATTTTTTAAACTGATTTTATTTTTTAGATCATACTATTTCATCAACCACTCATTAAATTCAAAGAACCATTATAATTCTAACGGCATATTTCTTCATATAAGGGCTAAAAATTTATCGGCACTAATGACTTTATTTTTTAAAATATAGAAGCTTAATTTTGTATATATATATATATATATATATATATATATATATATATATATAGGGAGAGAGAGAGAGAGAGTTCGGCTACTATACTTGTATAAATACCAAATAATTGGTGTTTATAAATTTTCTACCGTTAGATTTATCTCTTTCACTAATTTCATCCATTAAATCATTTTATTCTATCAATCACTCACTTAACTCAAAAAATGCTTCTAACTTTTAATAATTTGTGTATAATTTGCTAACTAAAATTTTATTAAAAAATTATTCACATTTTTTTGACTGATCATAATTCGTTATGGAAGAAATTATTCGTGAATAATAAATTTAACCAAAAATTTTATATTTTATTTTATTTTTTTGTAAAAAAAACTGCATATAGACTATTTTATTTAAATTTTTAACAATTCCCGAATAATTTACTAGTTAAGTACCTAAGTTCAAGTGTTTTGTTTATATATAAAATTTTAATTGAAAAAGAAGAAATAAACACAATATATACCAAACAACACCTAATATAAGTCAACTAAATATATATACACACACCAAAATGTTCATTTTTGAATGATAACAAATTCACCTTTTGCAAGCACATGATTTTTATTTACTGAGGAAATTGGCAGAAACACAACAAGAACAAAATCGGGAATGAAATTTCATCTCCTATTTGCTAGTTTTATACTTTCCTTTTATACTTTCCTATAATTAAGGGGCTCCTCACGACGTGCTCATCCGAAACCCACCTCAAATTCCCTTCGACCACGCCTATCGCCGGAAAGATGGTCCATCTCACACTCACCTCGAACGTCGCCTTCTGGCCGACATTAGCAAACGTCAAAGTCGACGGCACGACTTTGATCGTCACCGCCGCCGCCGGAATATCGACATGAGCAGTGTAAGTTGACTGCGGCTTACCGACGTTCGTCACCTCGCGGCTTTTCCTCACCGTTTCCAACCAAGCCGGAGATGCCGCTATCGACGGTAAGTTGAGCTCCGTTGCCGACGGTTGCTTGAACACCTTCGAACAAGACACGTTGTGGCTGCGGACGATAAGGCGAGCGCCCGCATCACCGTAGATGCGGCACATGTAACCAACGTAATCGTCGGGAGTGATGTCGTAAATCAGACCGGGGTCGACTGCTTTCGAGGGGTTCACTTGTCCGGCTCCCACCGCGAAAAAGCTCGCCTTCCGGTGAAGCTCGTCTAAGATGGGCTTACCGTCCCGACCGTTCTCGTCGGCTGTGGTGATGATTGCCGACTTGACGGCTGCCGCCGACCAGTCAGGGTGCACGCTCTTTATCAGCGCGGCGATGCCGCTAATGTGCGGCGTCGCCATTGAAGTACCGGAGACTATATTGAAAGTATTCGCTCCGTCTTTTCCTTCGCCTACTTGGGTGGGCCACGCGGCTAGTATGTTAAGCCCCGGAGCCGACACGTCGGGCTTCAGAATCAACGGGTTCTGGAAGTTCGGTCCACGAGAAGAGAAGAAGGCGACGACCGGAGCCGGGGAAGTTCCGAGGACGGTGCCATTGAAGGAGATGGACGCCTTGGGATTGTTTGTGGCGTCCGACGCGTAGGCCATGACAGCGTCGCTGTCGGCAGCGGACAACAGCGATGCCGGCAGGGAGTAGTTCCTCGCGATGATAGAGTACCCCTCTGCCTCCACGTTGACGATCACGACACCGACACCACCGGCCTTCAGAACGGTTTCGGGAATAGCTCTCGAAAAGTAGGGCACGCATACAACTATCTTGCCCTTAATGTCGAAGTTTGAGAAGTAGGTGCAGCCGCTGTAGTTGGAATTGTATGTAATACCAACTGGGTTGGAGGAAAATCCTGCTAACTGATTAAGAGTTTCGCCTTCGTAGACCGCCCCGTTGTCAAGCTTTACGTACGATCTGAAGCTCCGGTCGACCGAGGTCGCACCCACTGTTATATACCACGGTGCCTCGTTTGAGAGCGAAGTGTTGAACGGACCGTCGTTACCTTTATAAATGAAATATTGTTGTAAGATTACAAAAAGTAATTGATTCAACTAGATCTGAAGCTGGTTACAGTTATTGGTAATTGATTTAACTAGATCTGAAGCTGGTTACTGTTATTGGTATTACCTGCTGCGCAGCTCACGATTATGCCTTTCTCGAAAGCGCCGAACGCGCCGATGGCAATAGCGTCCTCGTCGAAAGGAATGGATCCGCCGCCTAGGGAGATGGAGATTATGTCGACCCCGTCCTTGACGGCGGCGTCCAGGCCGGCGAGCACGTTGGAGGTCATGCAACCTGAAGCATTGCACACCTTGTACATGGCCAGGTGCGCGTGCGGCGCCAACCCAGCCGCCGTGCCGCCGGCCTGACCGTACACCGCCGCGCCCGGCACAAAGTTCCCGGCGGCCGTGCTGGCTGTGTGGGTCCCGTGCCCGATGTTGTCGAGAGGGGATTCATCGCCAGGCACCAACGTGCGCGCGCCGATGAGCTTGTTGTTGCAGCCGGCCTTGACGGCGCACGAGCCCTTCCACTTGGCCGGGGGCGGCGGAACGCCGTCGTCGGAGAAGGAAGGATGGGTAGCAGCAATGCCAGTGTCGAGTAGGCCGACGATAACGCCGCGGCCGAATGCCGAAGTGTTCCAAAGGCCACGCCCGGGTTGGAGGCCCAGAAACTCCGGCGTATGGGTCGTCTGAAGGCGGAGCTCTCGCTCCGGAAAAGCGCGAACAAAACCTTCTTTCTTTTGTATCAAATTAAGCTCAGCTCGGGTAAGCTTCGCGGCAAAGCCACTGAAGACTTCGCTGTACGAGTGAACCAACCGCAGCTCGCCGGTATCTGAAGCAAACTCTGATAAGAACGACTTGTGCCAGCTCTCAAGCTCGGTAGAGCCGGCATCGGCGACCTCTGCAGGAGGTTGCACACGAACTATGTAAGTTCGCAACGGGTCGACGCCGCCATTAGAGGGGACACCGATATGGGAACTACACAGCACCGGAGGAGGAAAAATGGACAAGATTAGTATTACGGCGAAGGATAAGGATGAGAATAAAGATGCGTTTTGGTATATCATCATTTCAAATGACGAACACTGAAGTGTATAGGATCTATAATAATCTCATTGATACATGAAATATGTATATATATAATGCTACATACATATTGATATAGTGGATTTTTTTTGCTTTAATTACATGGGTGGATATAGAAACGGATATAGGCATTCACTGGATGAATCTGGACAAAAATTTTGTGTGATCATTATTAGTGTTGCTGCAAAATTAGGGAACATGGAATGGCACAACGCAAATCCAACCAAGGAATTGAATATAATTAAGATAGTAAAATCATATAACATGAACACCTCCCTTTTAAGTGTGATGTTTCCAAAATATACATAACATGTTTTTTATAGAAAATAAGCTTGGTTTAATGTATACGTACGTTAGAGTATTTTTATGACAACTTAACAAATCTGGATTGCATGTTTAGGAGAAAATTTGCACTTAAAATAGTAAGTTTAATTATTTATTTATTTTTTGTGATTAGCAATTATATATACTGCATTGATTCGTATATAGTTGGAGTTCTAGTATTGACTAAATGATATATTTTGGCATTTTCTGTAATTTTCTTTTTGTTAATATATTTTTAATTAAAGAGTAATTTTATTTCTTTCACTACAACATAAAAATGATCATAAACCCAAGTGATTTTATTCAGCATTGTCTAAAAGATGTTCTTATATTAAAATTTTCAAGACACATAAAAATGCTTATAAATAAAATATATTTAAATAATGAGTTTCTTACTTTTACGTTATTTTCAACTAACGGTAAAATATTAGAATCGATGATAAATATTACTAAATTTCAGTTATATTATTTGAACTTCAAAAATTTTAAATTTTACTTTTTTTTATCACACCATTTGCCTAGTTATCAAGTGATTTTATATATATTCACCTTCAATTAATTAGTCATTAAAAATTATAAATTTTGACTCCATTTTAATGCTGAACAAATACGAGCTAAAAATTTAAATAATCTATATTAAGTTTAATGTTATGTAAGTCATGAACGTTTTTATTTACTTTTAAAAGTATTGTTTTACAAAAAATCATTGTACTTCTTTAAAAAAAAAAAAAAAAAAAATTGCTTTGAAGCTCCAAAATATTGTCCTGAGAAATTATTAATATTTTTGCAACTTCTTAAAGCAATCTTAGATTTATTAAAACTTTCTAAATTATTGGCTCGCCTTGATTAAATATTATCTTAGTGCTTTATCAGGAAAAAAAAAAAACATATATTAACTATTTTTAATTATACATATAGAAATTTTTAATATCTTATTTTAACTCTTTTCTCTAATAAAAATTTCAGATTTTTAAAATTTTGTTATTACATTATTTTATTTTCACACTTAAATTGGTACATAATAACCCATATTAGTTACACCATAATCTTTTTCACTAATTACTCAATTAATTAATTAATTAATTAATTAATAATAATAATAATATTATTATTATTAATCATTGCTAGAAATATCTTCTTAATACCTATTAAATTATTTCGTATTAAACTTAGATTAAATTTTTATCAGAATTTAAAAGAATTAAAAGAACTATTTTGCCTCTAATTAACTTGAGAACAAATAAAAAAAAATTTGTGATGATAAAAATGTATATTTGAAAAAAAAAAAATTATTTAACTCTAATTTAATGGCAAAAAAAAAAAAAGTTTGTGACGACAGAAAAGTATATTTGAAAGAGTAAAATAATAATTTTATAAAAATAATGATTGTTTCTAAACGTTTAAAAAATATTTTTAATATTAGTCTTCTAAAAAAAAGTAAATAAGAAAGTCGAAAATTTTTCAGAAATATATAAGCAATTTTCGCAAAAAATAATAACATCTTATGGGTTGAAAGTTCCAACTTGAATCGCTAATAAGAGAGTAGAAAATTGATATATATACGGGTAACTTCGATTTAACATCTTGAATTTATTTGATTTGAGCCGGGTAATAATACTTTGATTTTGAAATTTAAACGAATTAGAAGGTTTAATAAATTTATAGTTGCGAGAATTATATAAATATACTAACTAAATCCGTAGAGATAAAACAACTCATTCAAAATATAAATTCAAAGTGTCGTTAATGAACTCAAATCAAACAAATTAAAAAATTAGATATTAAAATTAAAATTTGAAAAGTTAAATAACCAATTCAATATAATTCATAGTTCAGATAAATTTTACATATTTTTATTTTTATTAAAATGTTATATTCTTATATTCATGTGGACCTTAGCTGGACCTATAACTCCCTAACAAATAGTATCTCAATAATTTTGGGCTAGTCGTTTCAGCCGTGTACCTAGTGCGATCGAGTTAGTGGCTCTCATGAACATAAAGTGTAGAATTTGTGTGCTTTTAAAAGTATGGAGCTTTTCGTGCTCTTAAATTATTTTTAATATTGAAACTTTCGAATGAACGATCAGCTTTGTTAGGTTTGATTTAGAATATTTGAAGTATTTAGAAATTAAATTTTACGATTTTTCGCTATTATTTATCTAGTGATCGAAATAGTTTAAAATCAACGATTAAAAATAAAAATTTTACAAAATATGATGATATGATACTAAAATTTTAGATCAAAGACATTGATCTTATTCTATATAGTATAAAGATGTATCCATCAAAATTTTACGTGATTTGAATATTTGTACACCGTTAAATTTGCAAACGGCTCATCACAACCATTAAAATTGTTAATTTCGAGCCACTTTAATCACTAGGCAAATGATATAAAAAATTCACGAAATTAAAATTTAATTTTTAGACCTTTTAAATATTCTAGATCAAGTTTAACGTAGCCGATCGTCCATTCGAAAGTCCCAACATCGAAAATAAGTTGGGAGCACAAAAGCCTTCATGTTTTTAAAAATACACAAGTTTAGCTCAACTAAAATATGCGCACCTTATTTAAACTAAAGTGTAATTTACAATAGAGAACAAAAATTCAGATATTTTGATTTTACTATACACCATTACATTCATTTTAATTTCAAAATTCAAAGCATTGTGCCAAAATAGTTAAAAGAGTTACAAGTTGTAACAGAGACAAACTAATTAATAAATTAAACATATAAATAACATACTTGGTAAACTCAAATTGTAAATATTTAAATACTCGTTTCAAAATGCGGTATAGTTCCATGAATTTTGCCTACTTAAAATCTTCTAACAGATCGATGATTTTATGTTACGTCGAAAAAAAAAGAAAAAAAGAAAAAAAAGAAACAACTATAGATCTGAAATTAACAGTAATTCTGGCCAATATTTTAAATTTTATTCTATTTCACATTTCTCCATAGTTTTTTTTTTTTTTTTTTTTTTGAGAGAATTTCTCCATAGTTTTCAATGCAAGTTATTTTTTTAGTTACATTATTTCCAATTACTCATCAATACTTATATGAAATTAATAATTTTGATTGTTTATCCATATCTTCTTATGTAGGGTATACATGGTTTGGTCTCAAACTGAGTGTCGGCGGATCGTTGGCATTAATTATTAATCCTTAAAATTCGAGTTGTTAGAAATACGTAATAAATTTACCATGAGTCTCGACTGAACTTAACCCAATCTGAACGTTAGGTCTATTGTTGAGTCTTTTATCGTTAGATCTATTGTAGATCACAGCCTCACTCAACTTATTGGGCTCATCCAACTTAACTTATTAGTCTTCTGGATCTATTATCACGAAGTAAAACATTGAACCTATTTTAATTTATAAATAAATAGCCAACACGGAGAGCCAAATGGAGCCAAACCAAGTAAGACTCTTCTGGGTTTATTTGGTTTTCACTTTGATTTCTGAATTTTGTAAAAAAGCAGAGTTTTTATTTTATTTTTTTGTCAAAGCTAGTGTAAGTTATCAATGTTAAAAATAGAAGTTAATTAAGTCATAACTTGTCATCACTGTACGAGGCGCAAAACCGCACAGAGGCACGACTCTGTGCCAGAGAATCGAGCTCGACTCTGTGCCAGTGCCCTAGGCCCCATTGATATACTCGACAATCATCATCGACTCGCAGATCAACCTATCGTTATGAATGAGTACCGGGACGAACTTATACACAGCGTTCGAGCGAACAAGAAGCTCTCTCGGCGCTCCGGCCGCCTCCTCGACGAATTCGTAAGCCACATTCTTCAGGTTCAGTGCAATTTGAACCCTCACACAGAAATGGCTCGAAGATGAACCCAAAAGCATTACTTTTCCTTTATCTCTTGATGCCGTTTTCTTTTTTGACTATACATTTTTTTAACAAGAGGAGTGATCTTATTTGTCTCCTTGGTGTTGGAGATGATTCATGATGTTGTAGGGGTATTTATAGATGGATCATGAATTTCAAATTGGCTTTGTGTGATACCCTAATAGTCCCATGTCGGATGAAAATGAAATTGTGACTGAATATTTAAAAAACAATGCAAACTAGTAATAATAATTGAGCTTAATTATTTTGAATTGTAGTTTGGGTCCAATAAGTTATTATTGCTAGTGAGTCGGATCGTTATATTTGATATCAGAGCCAATCACGAGCCGAAAGTGTGCAACGAGTCTTAACTGGGTCTGGGTCTAGATTACAGGACTAGCGAGGCAAGTCTCGCATCGCTTTGACAAGTCTTAACTGAGCCTGGATCAAGATGACAGGACTAGCGAGATAAGTCTTATATCGCTTGGCGAGTCTCACATCGTCAAAAGCCATTCTTTTCTGGTCATGGCTGTAAGTTCGTAAGTTCGAGTCATACGCATAGTTAGTTAATTCGTGAATTATTCGCGAATTATTGAGAATCCGAATTAAACGTGCCGTTTCCGACTTTTTCCAAAAATTCGGAATAATTCGCGAATTTTTGAATAAAAAAGTATTATTCGTGAATTATTCACAAATTACGAATTTTTGGGTAAAAATTTTATTTTTTTTCAAAGCATAGTTAGTTAATTCGCGAATTATTCGCGAATTATTGAGAATCCGAATTAAAATTATTTATCGGGAATAATTTAAAATTATATTTTTTTTTTGTTCTAAATGAATATTTTATTTAATTCTAAAATAAATTGATTAAATTATTTTAAAAAATTATAATTGTTTATACTAATAGTATAAATTTTTTAATTTTTTTTAAATTTAATAGCTGTATTTTTGATCCCGAATTTTTAATTAGCGAATGTATTATTTCCGTATAAATCACGTATACGAATAATTGACGAGTCCGTTTTTTAGCCGAATTTTTTAACGAATTTTAAAATTATAATACGAATTATATCCGTATTATATCCGTACCGATTTTTTGCCGAATCCGAATTAACTAACTATGGTCATAGGAAATGTGAAAAAAGACGGAGAACCAAATATGGGCAAAACAAACATAGCAGATCAATTTCAGACTTTTAATTTAAAAAATATATTTTTAGTTTAAATTTTATTTTCATCTATTTTTTCTTCAGAATAAATAATATTTTATTTTATATAATTTTTTCGGAATCGGCTCGGGCCCAAAATATTTTATCAAGATCAAGCCCGGCCCGAAGCTGTGATCCGAGGCTGAATTTTGCACATGTCTAAGTTAAAGTTCAAATCTAGACACAATTTTATATGGTTTGGTTAACTGCACTAATGGTCCCCAACATTTACATGATTTTTCATTTGATAATCAAATTTTTTAAAAAAATTTCTTAATGCTGATGCGATCTATTTCAACCGAAATAATTAATATTTAAGCAACTTTATATATGTTTCCTTTGAAATCATCAACGTTGAAATAAACCTTTTTCATGGAGTAAAGTTATTTGTGCGCTTCAAAAAGAGAGTATAAATTCAATCATCTAAAGATTATTATTGCACTAATGTTCTGTCAATTTTTTTTATAATATTAAATATTTTAAAAATTTTCTAAACACTAGAATTTAAAGTGTAAAATATAGACTTTTTTTTTTGACAGATTATTTTCTATATATATTGCTCTAACATCATAACATGACGTTGTCGCATCTTGAGCCAATCCATACTACAACAAAATTAGATTATAAAAATATATTTTTATGATATTTTTATATAAGTGTTCTATTTATATTTTATATATATTCAAAATTAGATTATAGAAACATATTTTAAGGACACATTATATTAATAAAATGTCGCTATACACCCTAGCGACTGCATATATATATATATATATATATATATATATATATATATATATATATATATATATATATATATATATATATATATATATATATATATATATATATATATATATATATATATGTCGGGTTATGTATAATTGGATCTAAATAGGGGAAAAAACACATAGAGGGGGGTGAATAGGTGTAAACAATAAACACTCAAAAATCTTTGCGATATAAAACCCAATGCGGAAAAAATAAATAACACGCAGAGATTTTTACGTGGAAAACTCCAAACCGGAGTAAAAAACCACGGGACCGATAACACGGTGAAATCCACTAGAATTAAACACGTACAAGGTGATATACCGTACTCACAGACGACTCAACCTTTTCCATACGCTCCTAGTTGATCTTCTCCGCTCGCTCCACGACGCTTCTCGAATCCACGGTTTGCGTCCAACGCCGAATCCACAGCGTCCAACGTCGAGTTCACGACGTCCGACCGAATCCACGGTCTTCACCCAGTAGCACGCTTCGAATCCACGAACGTACCTCGCTCCGAATCCACGAGAGCGGTTCCACCTTGAATCCACAAGGCCACGCGAGTCCACGCGCCGATTTTGGGGTAAATCGTTGTTTTTTGGGTGGTGATGATCCGCCGAATACTTAGATTAGAAATAGATCGAAAATACCATCTAAGTATTCATTGATTTGATTCAACTCAAAATGTGAGTATGAAAACCTAGAATCAAATCAATCAATATAGATGAAGAAACATAAGATAGAATCTATGATTTCCTTTCTTCTCTATATGTGGATCTTAGGCTGTATAAAAGATGACGGCTTCTTTTTCGATTATGTGGATTAGCCCTAGAAAAAGAATCATAGGGTCTATTTATAGGTTAGAAACCCTTGGAAGAAGATAAGGATAAAAAACTATCTTTTTCTGAAATTTTACATGACGACGATCCGGATCGGAGATCAGCGATCCGGATTGCAGTAGCGAGAAAAACAGATTCCAGAAAAACGAAGGTTCGGGATCCGGATCGAAGTGCTTGATCCGGATCGTTCATACAGTTCACCAAACATCAACGTTCGGGATCCGGATTGCAAAGCCTGATCCGGATCGCTCAAATAAAATGGTAAACCCAGTGTTCGGGATCCGGATCAAGGGAAGCTACGATCCGGATTGAACTGGTGTATGAACGAACAACCTTCGGGATCCGGATTGCAAAGCCTGATCCGGATCCTGAACATGTCCCATGTCTAGTTTTTGATATTTATGCAATTAAAAATCCATCCAAGTGTTTCTACACTATAAGAAGTATTCGGATCACCAAAGATATTAAGTTAAACATACCCGATCCTTTTGAATTCTTCTTTCTTGAGATTGAGTTAAATGATCCAACTTTCTTTACCTTCGATCTTCAAGACTTAACCGAATTCACGAAATACGCCAACTTAAATTCCGTAACAATCTCCCCCTTTGGCGGTTTCGTGACAAAACATAGATCCACTCAAGAAAATTCAAAAAGATATTTTTGTTGCTATCACCATACAACAAAAATTTACAATGGAGATCCAAAATAAAATACATGAGTTAAACTCCTAACACAGACTCTAGACTTAGACATCTGTACTCTCCGCAAAAGAAATCATTCTTGACAAAAGAAATCGTTAGATACCTCAAGAATTTTATATCATTCAAAAACCACCTACAGAGATGAAGTTTATACTCATTTATACTTACCATGACATTTATACATTCAGATATGTAAATTGATCATAGTTAAAACACCAACATATCTTCTATGCAATCAAAATCCAAATGTCATGTTAGTGAACATCAACTTGTTAGTTATATTACATGCCCAAATAGTTAGTCGAATAGTTAGTCGAGGCATGCATTCAAACACAAATGGAAACCGAAAGTTGAAGTTCTACTTACCTTTCAAGTTGAGGTTATACTTACCTCTATAGTTTCAAGTTTCTCACAACCATCGTATCACGACCATTGTATCATTGTTTATACTTCTCTCTCCCCCTTTTTGTCACAAAAGTTAGCCAAAGATTACCAAAATGGAGAGAATAGTTAACAGTTCAAGTACCACAAGTTTGAGAACTAAAAACTAAAAACTAAAATCTTAAAAACCTGCACAAAAGAAAATTATTAGAAATCTGCACAAGTCAATCATCTGAGGCAGAGTCTTCAGAGCTCGTGCAGCCCAGCTTTTTCAAAATTCCTTTAAGCATTCCCGAAATCGTAGAACACTCTTGTTTCATCTGCTGTATGTCCTTGGACATCTTTCTGAGTTCTAGAGCCAGTCTATCTTGTTCTTGGTTGATGGTAGATTCTAAGTTTGCCTTTTGGTCAGTTCTTCTGGAAGTTGAAGAATGTTGTGTGACGACTGACGGAGCAGTCTGACCTTCATTCCGAGGAGATCTTCTTGGCAGAGAATGTGAATTGTCAAGAGGTTCATTGCTTGGCACATTCTTTTTCCTTGCTTGTTGCTTAAGTATTGAGGAAGACTTCAGTAGCTTCTTGTTCTTTAGATAAACCTTATTTCCTTCATCAATACCTTGTTGTACTTCAGTAAGAAATGTGTCCCAATCTTCTTCGTCTTCAGATTCAATTTCAGTTTGGGGGATATTCTTTGTTTCATCTTGACATGGTTCATTTATTTCAATACCTCGAGCTCGTCCAAGCCGTCGAGCAAGTCTTTTTCTTTTTGTCTTCCCAGAAGTTTCTTCCATTGGAGCTTTGCCTTTTTCAACAGCAGTAGGAGGAGCCTTTGATGTCTCGGCAGGCGCTTTTCCCTTTGGAGCAGTGGGAACAGTTGTTGCTTCAACTTGAAGCTCATCCCAATCGATCGATTCCGTTTCAGATTCTGTATCGGAATCATCTTTAGCTTTCTTCGCTTTCTTAGCCCTCTTGGGCTTGACAGTGTCTCTCGTATGTACCATAGCAGCCATAAGAAAAATGATCCACGTGATCACCATTGCTATTGGTTTCTTGTGAAAAGAAATCCTGTGAGCAACACCTCAAAAACACGAAAAAATTGTTAATTTTCAAAAATTAGAAAAACTGTACCCAAACAATCATTATCGTGTAGAGAGACTAAGAATCAAATTAGTTTTGCAAAAAGAATTTTAAAAATAGATCAATCGCATGATTTTCGAAAATTCCCATTATATGCCCTAAAACCGAAATTTTTGAAATCGAATGCCAAAAATCCGTTTATCTTGAGAATACCTAGCATACAATCAAAACTAATCTACCCAGAGTTCTTATTTCAAAAAAAATTTGATCAAAAACCATCCACAAACGAAATAGATATAAGAATTTCATCACGTTTTGAGGAAGAATATGAAAAACTGTGAAAAACCGAGATTTTGAACAATAAAACTTACTTGGAATCGAAGAACTTTGAGTTTGAAAGCTTCCAAGATGGATGACTTCTAGAGAGAGAAGCTCTGGAAACTTTGGAACAAAAGATTGGAGTAAAGAAATCAAAACCCTTTTGTTCTATATAAAACCCTAGCCGCGATACGGATCAGTTCGTGATTACGATCCGGATCGGCTACCGCAGAGAAAAACTGCGTTCGGGATCCGGATTGGCAGGTCCAATCCGGATCGGCTGCCTGCAGAAGAATATCTGCGTTCGGGATCCGGATCGGCAGGTCCAATCCGGATCGGCTCCAACTTTTTCTTTAGAAAATTTCAGAGAAATTCTAGAAAAACCAGAAAAAGATTGTAAGCACTTTTTGTGTATCAACTTTAAATGAAAATCATCGTTCATACAACAAGAAATAGATTATGCCAAATCTATCAATAACATCCAACAAATGAAACGAAAATTTATAAAAATTAAATCCCTTAAAGTTGAACAACTTCAATTACATCTAACTTGATCTTATGAGTAATGCCCTTTATCAAATCATCAATTCGGTAAAGAAAATGAAATACAAAGATCAATAGATGTCTAACATCCCAGATAAGTAGATAATATATCTAGTCAATTTATTGAAGAGAGTGGCTCTTTGAGCATCTTTCATTAAAATTCCCACTTATACCAACCTTGAAATTTTGACAGAGTCAAGTATTTCAACATGCATTTTATTTAATCAAACTTGAAAAACCTTGCTGGTATACATGTGGTAGCTGCACACAGTACTCGGACGACCGAGGTGGTAGCTCTTTCCTCCATGTGGTGGTAGTTTTCACACTTCTCATTGGGATGTAACTCTTTCCACATCTTTTGAGCATAATACTTTTTCTTTGACTCCCCCTCAATTGGCTATCAATTATTTAAGATATAAGGTATTTAGCCAAATATTGATCTCGATTTCATACTCGACTAAACAGTCAAATAAGATAAAAACTATACCAAGAGATCATCGAGAGAGAAATTGACTTTGATCAAAACCAAAGATGAGTTAATTGACCTAAATGATCATAGCATCAAATGAAATATTATGATGTCTAAAGCATAATAGATTTCTAAATATATAAAAGGATGCAGTTAAAGTCAATCAAAACTAATGCTCAGTTGATGTACTATGTCTAAGCATAGATGATGAACAAACACACAAAAACAAACCCTATCCTAAACAAAAGTTTCAAAAAGAGGTTATTCAAGGGAAAGCATTCCAATTGCTTTACGCAAATGAATAAAACGTTTTTGATCCAAAGGTTTTGTTAACAAGTCAGCTAATTGATCTTCAGTTGAAATGTAGGAAATTTGAAGAATATTTGATTCAACTAGCTCTCTAAGAAAATGATATCTAAGTTCAATGTGTTTTGTTCTAGAGTGCAACACAGGGTTTTTTGAAATATTTATAGCACTAGTGTTGTCACATAAAACAGTTACCGAAGTTGCTGAAATCCGGAAGTCGCTCAACACGCTTTCATCCAAATGAGTTGAGTTGAACAACTACCCGCTGAGATGTATTCCGCTTCGGCAGTCGAGAGTGCAATGCAGTTTTGCTTTTTACTATGCCATGCAACAAGACAATGGCCAAGATAAAACATGCACCACTCGTACTTTTCCGATCATCCACAGATCCTGCCCCAATCGGCATCTGAGTATCCAATAATATCTAGACTTGTTTCCCCTAGGTACCCAAATTCCGAAATTAATGGTTCCTTTGATTGTACCGGATGATCCGTTTCACCGCTTTCAGGTGAACCTCCTTTGGTGCTGATTGATATCTCGCGCAAATCCCAACACTAAAGGATATATCCGGGCGACTAGCTGTGAGGGTAAAGTAGACTTCCAATCATGCTGCGATAAAGTTTCTCATTACATTCTCACTAGGAGATTCACTCATTAATCCCTTATTGCTAGTTCCCATAGGAGTAGGAAAATCTTTAGAATCTTCTAATCCGAATTTCTTTACCAACTCCTTTGCCATACTTGGATTGACCACAGATGGAGGATGCCTCTCACCATTTTGTTCACTTGCAATCCAAGAAAGTATGTCAGTTCCCCCATCCTAGACATCTCAAATTCGCTTTCCATGGTTTCTGCGAATTTAGACGCATCATTATCCTTTGTTGCTCCAACACAATGTCATCGACATAGATTTGTGCAACAATGAAGTTATTTTGATAATGCTTTACAAAGAGAGTCCGATCTGCTCCCCCTCGAGTATAGCCCTTCTCCAAAAGGTGCTTTGTCAACCTTTCGTACCAAGCTCGCGGTGCTTGTTTTAAACCGTAAAGAGCCTTTTTCAAACGAAAAACATGGTTAGGTAGTTTACCAGTTAACAAACCTTTCGGTCTTGAGCCGCATAAACTTCCTCATTTAAAAACCCATTTAAAAACGCGCTCTTAACGTCCATTTGAAAGAGTTTTATTTTAAAGTGACAAGCAATAGCGAATAAGATACGAATGGACTCGAGTCTAGCTACAGGGGCGAACGTTTCATCAAAGTCTATACCTTCTATTTGAGAGTAGCCTTGAGCAACTAAACGTGCTTTGTTCCTGATGATGGTACCATCCTCATTTTTCTTGTTCTTGAAAATCCATTTAGTACCGATCACATTGTGTTGCTTCGGAGGCGTCGTTAATTCCCAGACTTTGTTGCGTTCAAACTGATGGAGCTCTTCCTGCATTGCTTCAATCCAGTAGTCATCCTGAAGAGCTTCATCGACATTCTTTGGTTCGATCATGGAAACGTAACAGGCGAATCCACAAACCAACTGTCTCCGAGTTTTGACTCCTTCTTGTGGGTCTCCAATGATGTTTGATTCAGGATGATCCTTGGAGATGCGTAACGTTTGTTGTAATGGAGTACTCGGAGGTACATGAGATGATTCCTGCACATCAGATAAACTTGAAGAACCATTAGATGCATCATTAATATTGGAAGTATTATCATGAGAAGATGCACTTACAGGAGTATCATCATCAAGAGAGATATCAGGGGTAGATTTATCAGATGCAAAGTGAAAGCTTCATCTACTTTAACATTTATAGATTCTACGATCGTCTTAGATTCCAAGTTAAATACCCGATATGCTCTACTATTTGTAGAATACCCCAAGAAAATCCCTTCGTCACTTCGAGAGTCAAACTTTCCAAGATTTTCACGGTCACGTAAAATGTAACACCGACTCCCGAAGATGCGAAAATATTTGATGTTGGGTTTTCTACCACACCATAGTTCATATGGTGTATTTAACGTTCCCGGGCGCAAATAAACTCGATTAATAACATAGATTGCAGTGTTCACAGCTTCAGCCCAAAAATGTAGCGGTAAATTCCGGCTGTGAAGCATAACACGTGCCATCTCTTGAACAACCCTGTTTTTGCGCTCGACAACACCATTCTGTTGAGGTGTATAGGGTGCTGAGAATTCATGCTTAATGCCGTTGGAAGTGCAAAAATCAATGAATTTAGAATTTATGAATTCTCCACCTCTATCACTTCTAACACGAATGATCTTTTCATTCTTTTCAATCATAATACGAAGGCAAATCTCGTGAAAAGAATCAAAGTATCAGCTTTCTCTTTTAAAAATGCTACCCAAGAATACCGAGAGAAATCATCAACCAATAAGAAAATATACCATTTACCTCCCAAGGATGGTTGACGTGTCGGCCCCATAAGATCCATATGCAATAATTCCAAGGGCCGTTTGGTACCGACGTGATTCAAGGATGAAAGAAGATTCACCTTTGCGTACCCAAACCTTTCGAGTTTTGGTGTACGTCGGAAATGATTGTGAGGTTGATACCTTTGGTGAAAGCGTCTTGTTTGATCCATCGCTTTTCCTTGACGTCGTCGTCTTGTTTGATGAACTACCGAGGCTCTTTTCCTTTCAAAGAATTTGCATTTGATTTCCGAGGAATCACCCTTTTGGTAGTCGTTGCAAGAAGTGCTTGAGTTGACCGTTTGGCTCCCATCTTGCAATTTCTCCTTATGTGCCCTGCAAAATTACAACGAAAACATACCTTAGTGCTTGACGATTCCGAGGAGGGTGAAGTAGGCTTGTTGTCGTTGCTTGTCGTGAATTCCGGTGTCGGAGGAGGAGATACCGACTGAGGCACAAAAACTGTCCCAACCGAACTAAAATTGTCTTCAGTTCGATTGTATCCGAGGCCGAACTTGTTTGATTGACCAAGACCAAGAAGCTTATCCAACTTACTCCTTCCTGATGAAAATCGCTGTAAGTCATCCTTGAGTTGGAGAATGGTCTCTGTCATTTCCAATTTTTCCTGTCGAGCCTCGCCGTTGAGCTTCAAGAAGTAATTCGCTTTGTTCACCATATCTATATAATTCTTCTCGAATTGCTCATTGGACTCTTGAAGGGAAACATTTGCTTTTATCAGATTATCCCTTTCCACTTCAAGATCGGTCGAGAGAGAAGTTACCCTTTTTAGTTCTTCTTCGAGATCCTGCAATCTCCCTCTCAACCCTTGTTTTGCTTAGCCAGTTTCTTTGAATCCCGTAAAAGTCTGTGGTAGGCTAGAGCAAAATCTTCACCTTCCGAATCATCCGATTCATTGTCCGTTGCATTCTTTTCAACAGTGGAGTTGGACAATGACTCGGATGTACTTGCCATTAAGCACATGAAGGGTGAAGATGTGGACGCGTGGAACGCTGTTGCGTTTCTTCTTCATCACTTGACGATGACTCATTTGACGATGAGGTGTCATCCCAAGTGACGGCTTGCATCGCCTTCTTCTTGGACGGATTCTTATTTGGACATTCCGTTGAGATATGGCCGTATCCTCGGCACTTGAAGCATTGGACTTGTCCTTCTGTGCTTTTCTTATCCTTAGAAAAACCCTCTTGCTTTCTTGACTTGTAACTTGAAGAACCCTTGCCTTTCTTCCACTTTCCGAAGGATGGAGTTTTGCTTGAATTACCCCTTCGAAAATTTCGGCGAAACTTCCTTGTCAAGAGAGCGAGCTGCTTCTCAAAGTCCTCCATAGATAGGTTCTCGTCATCGCCTGAGGAGGATGAATCCGCGTCTTCTTCTTTGTTGTTTTCAAAGCATAACCTGAAGACTTAGAAGAGGATGCCTTCCCGAAGAATAGTTAGTAGGAAATGTCATTTCATAAGTTTGTAAAGAACCAACTAATTCTTCTACACGGATTTCGTCCGGGTGTTTAATAGTTTCAATGGCTGTAACCTTGGAACGAAATCTTTCAGGAAGAGTTCTTAATATTTTTCTTACAATTTTAAATTCTGGAATCTTCTCTCCCAAGTTAGCACATGAGTTTACGATGTCTTGCAATCGTGTGTAATAGTCTGTGAAAGATTCATTTTCTGCCATGAAAATAGAGTCAACTTGCTCGTAAGCATTTGCAGTTTCTGAATCTTCACAAGGTTAGTTCCCTCATGCGTAACTTGAAGAACATCCCAGATTTCTTTCGCAGTCTCACATGCCGAGACGCGAGAGAACTCTGTTTGTGATAAGGCATTAAATAAAGCATTAATTCCCTTGCCATTGTAAGAAGAAAAATCAATCTTCCTTGGTCCATTTCGACCTAGGTTTGATGGTGCGAACATCACCAATAAATTCAGTTGGATTAGACCATCCTAATTCAATTGATTTCGTCGATGGAAATTAAAAAGGCTTTCATCCGTACTTTCCAGTACGCATAATTTGTTCCATCGAAGAACGGGGGTCTGTTGATGTTTCCACCTTCAACCATTGTTTACAACCCTATTCCCGCTCTGATACCACTTGTTGGGTTATGTATAATTGGATCTAAATAGGGGAAAAAAACACCTAGAGGGGGGTGAATAGGTGTAAACAATAAACACTCAAAAATCTTTGCGATATAAAACCCAATGCGGAAAAATAAATAACACGCAGAGATTTTTACGTGGAAAACTCCAAACCGGAGTAAAAAACCACGGGACCGATAACACGGTGAAATCCACTAGAATTAAACACGTACAAGGTGATATACCGTACTCACAGACGACTCAACCTTTTCCATACGCTCCTAGTGATCTTCTCCGCTCGCTCCACGACGCTTCTCGAATCCACGATCTGCGTCCAACGCCGAATCCACGGCGTCCAACGTCGAGTCCACGACGTCCGACCGAATCCACGGTCTTCACCCAGTAGCACGCTTCGAATCCACGAACGTACCTCTCGAATCCACGAACGTACCTCGCTCCGAATCCACGAGAGCGGTTGCACCTTGAATCCACAAGGCCACGCGAGTCCACGCGCCGATTTTGGGGTAAATCGTTGTTTTTGGGTGGTGATGATCCGCCGAATACTTAGATTAGAAATAGATCGGAAATACCATCTAAGTATTCATTGATTTGATTCAACTCAAAATGAGTATGAAAACCTAGAATCAAATCAATCAATATAGATGAAGAAACATAAGATAAATCTATGATTTCCTTTCTTCTCTATATGTGGATCTTAGGCCGTATAAAAAGATGACGGCTCTTTTTCGATTATTGGATTAGCCCTAGAAAAAGAATCATAGGGTCTATTTATAGGTTAGAAACCCTTGGAAGAAGATAAGGATCAAAAACTAACCTTTTCTGAAATTTTACATGACGACGATCCGGATCGGAGATCGGCGATCCGGATTGCAGTAGCGAGAAAAACAGATTCCAGAAAAACGAAGGTTCGGGATCCGGATCGAAGTGCTTGATCCGGATCGTTCATACAGTTCACCAAACATCAACGTTCGGGATCCGGATTGCAAAGCCTGATCCGGATCGTTCAAATAAAATGGTAAACCCAGTGTTCGGGATCCGGATCAAGGGAAGCTACGATCCGGATTGAACTGGTGTATGAACGAACCACCTTCGGGATCCGGATTGAACAGCCTGATCCGGATCCTGAACATGTCCCATGTCCAGTTTTTGATATTTATGCAATTAAAAATTCATCCAAGTGTTTCTACACTATAAGAAGTATTCGGATCACCAAAGATATTAAGTTAAACATACCTGATCCTTTTGAATTCTTCTTTCTTGAGATTGAGTTAATGATCCAACTTTCTTACCTTCAATCTTCAAGACTTAACGAATTCACGAAATACGCCAACTAAATTCCGTAACAATATATAGCGATACTAATAATAAGTGTCGGTATTTTTGTCAGTGGTATTATTTTAGATTTTCGAAATACTTACAAGTGTCGCTTATAATATAATTTATTGTAATGTGAATATTCATTCAAGAGAAAGATATAATATTTTTTTTTTAAAAAAATAATGGTATAGATAGTGTTTTAATTATAAATTTAATTAGTGGAGATATCATAATATAGTACCACACTGCTTTATTTTATATATTTTTGGTTAAAATATAATTTTTTTAATAAATATCCGTTTTTAATCCTTATTTAATGAATTTTAAAAATTTTCATTTATCTCCAAAATTTAAATTTTGAATGATGTAATTAGCACTCCTCCCCTAAAGTTTGTGTATATATTTTTTAAAATTTATATTTTAAAATAATATTATAAAAATTATATTTTTTGGTGTTAATTATATAGTTTTCTGAAAATATATAATAGTAGATATATTTTATAAAATTATTTTTTCATATTTACTTTCTCAAAAATTTCATAAGTTGCTCATATATATTCCTATGTCTTTTTATCTTTAGTTTATTATTATTTTTTAAAAAATATAAAAAATATAATTGTGCTTTACAAATATATTTGTCCAAATTTTAATTATTTTAAAGAGTATTTTATAGTTAATATATATCTAAAAAATAAAAAATAAATAATCACTCACTATCCAAGGATGGTTAACTATTTTTTTCTCACCGATATTGACGATAGGATATATATATATATATAGTAGGATTTGTGTGTTTTTAGAAGTACGGAAATCTCTGTGCTTTCAAATTATTTTAATGTTGAGACTTTCGAATAGACGATCAACTTTATTAGACTTGATTTAGAATATTTAAAATATTTAAAATATTTAAAATTAAAATTTTATTTTTTTGATATCATTTATAGTGATTTAAAAGGCTCAAAAT
>CM055067.1:47685889-47753445 GCA_029204045.2 Tillandsia leiboldiana | reverse complement strand
TCAACCTTTTCCTACGCTCCTAGTGATCTTCTCGCACTCGCTCCACGACGCTTCTCGAATCCACGATGTGCGTCCAACGCCGAATCCACGGCGTCCACGTCGAGTCCACGACGTCCGACCGAATCCACGGTCTTCACCCAGTAGCACGCTTCGAATCCACGAACGTACCTCGCTCCGAATCCACGAGAGCGGTTGCACTTGAATCCACAGGCACGCGAGTCCACGCGCCGATTTTGGGGTAAATCGTTGTTTTTTGGGTGGTGATGATCCGCCGAATACTTAGATTAGAAATAGATCGAAAATACCATCTAAGTATTCATTGATTTGATTCAACTCAAAATGTGAGTATGAAAACCTAGAATCAAAATCAATCAATATAGATGAGAAACATAAGATAGAATCTAGATTTCTTCTTCTCTATATGTGGATCTAGGCGTATAAAAGATGAGCGCTTCTTTTTCGGATTTGGGATTACCCTAGAAAAAGAATCATAGGGTCTATTTATAGGTTAGAAAACCCTTGGAGAAGATAAGGATCAAAAAACTACTTTTTCTGAATTTACATGACGACGATCCGGATCGGAGATCGGCGATCCGGATTGCAGTAGCGAGAAAAACAGATTCCAGAAAAACGAAGGTTCGGGATCCGGATCGAAGTGCTTGATCCGGATCGTTCATACAGTTCACCAAACATCAACGTTCGGGATGGATTGCAAAGCCTGATCCGGATCGCTCAAATAAAATGGTAAACCAGTGTTCGGGATCCGGATCAAGGGAAGCTACGATCCGGATTGAACTGGTGTATGAACGAACCACCTTCGGGATCGGATTGCAAAGTCTGATCCGGATCCTGAACATGTCCCATGTCAGTTTTTGATATTTATGCAATTAAAAAAATCCATCCAAGTGTTTCTACACTATAAGAAGTATTCGGATCACCAAAGATATTAAGTTAAAATACCTGATCCTTTTGAATTCTTCTTTCTTGAGATTGAGTTAATGATCCAACTTCTTTACCTTCAATCTTCAAGACTTAACCGAATTCACGAATACGCCAACACTTCATTCCGTAACAATCTCCCCCTGGCGGTTTCGTGACAAAAACATAGATCCACTCAGAAAATTCAAAAAGATATTTTTGTTGCTATCACCATACAACAAAAATTTACAATGGAGATCCAAATAAATACATGAGTTAAACTCCTAAAACAGACTCTAGACTTAGACATCTGTACTCTCTGCAAAAGAAATCATTCTTGACAAAAGAAATCGTTAGATACCTCAAGAATTTTATATCATTCAAAAACCACCTACAGAGATGAAGTTTATATTTTATACTTACCATGACATTTATACATTCAGATATGTAAATTGATCATAGTTAAAACACCAACATATCTTCTATGCAATCAAAATCCAAATGTCATGTTAGTGAACATCAACTTGTTAGTATATTACATGCCCAAATAGTTAGTCGAATAGTTAGTCGAGGCATGCATTCAAACACAAAGAAAACCGAAAGTTGAAGTTCTACTTACCTTTCAAGTTGAGGTTATACTTACCTCTATAGTTTCAAGTTTCTCACACTCATAGTTCAAACATTGTATCATTGTTATACTTCTCTCCCCCTTTTGTCACAAAAGTTAGCCAAAAATTACCAAAATGGAGAGAATAGTTAACAGTTCAAGTACAAAAGTTTGAGAACTAAAACTAAAAACTAAAACTAAAAACCTGCACAAAGAAAATTAGTAGAAATCGCACAAGTCAATCATCTGAGGCAGAGTCTTCAGAGCTCGTGCAGCCCAGCTTTTTCAAAATTCCTTTAAGCATTCCGAAATCGTAGAACACTCTTGTTTCATCTGATGTATGTCCTTGGACATCTTTCTGAGTTCTAGAGCCATTCTATCTTGTTCTTGTTGATGGAAGACTCTAAGTTTGCCTTTGGTCAGTTCTTCTGGAAGTTGAAGAACGTTGTGTGACGACTGACGGAGCAGTCTGACCTTCATTCCGAGGAGATCTTCTTGGCAGAGAATGTGAATTGTCAAGAAGGGTTCATTTGCTTGGCACATTCTTTTTCCTTGCTTGTTGCTTAAGTATTGAGGAAGACTTCAGTAGCTTCTTGTTCTTTAGATAACCTTATTTCCTTCATCAATACCTTGTTGTACTCAGTAAGAAATGGTGTCCCCAATCTTCTTCGTCTTCAATTCCAATTTCATTTGGGGGATATTCTTTGTTTCATCTTGACATGGTTCATTTATTTCAATACCTCGAGCTCGTCCAAGCCGTCGAGCAAGTCTTTTTCTTTTTGTCTTCCCAGAAGTTTCTTCCATTGGAGCTTTGCCTTTTTCAACAGCAGTAGGAGGAGCCTTTGATGTCTCGGCAGGCGCTTTTCCCTTTGGAGCAGTGGGAACAGTTGTTGCTTCAACTTGAAGCTCATCCCAATCGATCGATTCCGTTTCAGATTCTGTATCGGAATCACTTTAGCTTCTTCGCTTCTTAGCCCTCTTGGGCTTGACAGTGTCTCTCGTATGTACCATAGCAGCATAAGAAAAATGATCCACGTGATCACCATTGCTATTGGTTTCTTGTGAAAAGAAATCCTGTGAGCAACACCTCAAAAAACACGAAAAAATTGTTAATTTTCAAAAATTAGAAAAACTGTACCCAAACAAATCATTATCGTGTAGAGAGACTAAGAATCAAATTAGTTTTGCAAAAAGAATTTTAAAAATAGATCAATCGCATGATTTTCGAAAATTCCATTATATGCCCTAAAACCGAAATTTTTGAAATCGAATGCCAAAAATCCGTTTATCTTGAGAATACCTAGCATACAATCAAAACTAATCTACCCAGAGTTCTTATTTCAAAAAAAATTTGATCAAAAACCATCCACAAACGAAATAGATATAAGAATTTCATCACGTTTTGAGGAAGAATATGAAAAACTGTGAAAAACCGAGATTTTGAACAATAAAACTTACTTGGAATCGAAGAACTTTGAGTTTGAAAGCTTCCAAGATGGATGACTTCTAGAGAGAGAAGCTCTGGAAACTTTGGAACAAAAGATTGGAGTAAAAGAAATCAAAACCCTTTTGTTCTATATAAAACCCTAGCCGCGATACGGATCAGTTCGTGATTACGATCCGGATCGGCTACCCGCAGAGAAAAACTGCGTTCGGGATCCGGATTGGCAGGTCCAATCCGGATCGGCTGCCTGCAGAAGAATATCTGCGTTCGGGATCCGGATCGGCAGGTCCAATCCGGATCGGCTCCAACTTTTTCTTTAGAAAATTTCAGAGAAATTCTAGAAAAACCAGAAAAAGATTGTAAGCACTTTTGTGTATCAACTTTAAATGAAAATCATCGTTTCATACAACAAGAAATAGATTATGCCAAATCTATCAATAACATCCAACAAATGAAACGAAAATTTATAAAAATTAAATCCCTTAAAGTTGAACAACTTCAATTACATCTAACTTGATCTTATGAGTAATGCCTTTATCAAATCATCAATTCGGTAAAGAAAATGAAATACAAAGATCAATAGATGTCTAACATCCCAGATAAGTTAGATAATATATCTAGTCAATTTATTGAAGAGAGTGGCTCTTTGAGCATCTTTCATTAAAATTCCCACCTTATACCAACCTTGAAATTTTGACAGAGTCAAGTATTTCAACATGCATTTTATTTAATCAAACTTGAAAAACCTTGCTTGGTATACATGTGGTAGCTGCACACAGTACTCGGACGACCGAGGTGGTAGCTCTTTCCTCCATGTGGTGGTAGTTTTCACACTTCTCATTGGGATGTAACTCTTTCCACATCTTTTGAGCATAATACTTTTTCTTTGACTCCCCCTCAATTGGCTATCAATTATTTAAGATATAAGGTATTTAGCCAAATATTGATCTCGATTTCATACTCGACTAAACAGTCAAATAAGATAAAAACTATACCAAGAGATCATCGAGAGAGAAATTGACTTTGATCAAAACAAAGATGAGTTAATTGACATAAATGATCATAGCATCAAATGAAATATTATGATGTCTAAAGCATAATAGATTTCTAAATATATAAAAGGATGCAGTTAAAGTCAATCAAAACTAATGCTCAGTTGATGTACTATGTCTAAGCATAGATGATGAACAAACACACAAAAACAAAACCCTATCCTAAACAAAAGTTTCAAAAAGAGGTTATTTCAAGGAAAGCATTCCAATTGCTTTACGCAAATGAATAAAACGTTTTTGATCCAAAGGTTTTGTTAACAAGTCAGCTAATTGATCTTCAGTTGAAATGTAGGAAATTTGAAGAATATTTGATTCAACTAGCTCTCTAAGAAAATGATATCTAAGTTCAATGTGTTTTGTTCTAGAGTGCAACACAGGGTTTTTTGAAATATTTATAGCACTAGTGTTGTCACATAAAACAGTTACCGAAGTTGCTGAAATCCGGAAGTCGCTCAACACGCTTTTCATCCAAATGAGTTGAGTTGAACAACTACCCGCTGAGATGTATTCCGCTTCGGCAGTCGAGAGTGCAATGCAGTTTTGCTTTTTACTATGCCATGCAACAAGACAATGGCCAAGATAAAAACATGCACCACTCGTACTTTTCCGATCATCCACAGATCCTGCCCAATCGGCATCTGAGTATCCAATAATATCTAGACTTGTTCCCATAGGATACCAAATTCCGAAATTAATGGTTCCTTTGATGTACCGGATGATCCGTTTCACCGCTTTCAGGTGAACCTCCTTTGGTGCTGATTGATATCTCGCGCAAATCCCAACACTAAAGGATATATCCGGGCGACTAGCTGTGAGGTAAAGTAGACTTCCAATCATGCTGCGATAAAGTTTCTCATCTACATTCTCACTAGGAGATTCACTTCATAATCCCTTATTGCTAGTTCCCATAGGAGTAGGAAAATCTTTAGAATCTTCTAATCCGAATTTCTTTACCAACTCCTTTGCATACTTGGATTGACACAGATGGAGGATGCCTTCACCATTTTGTTTCACTTGCAATCCAAGAAAGTATGTCAGTTCCCCCATCATAGACATCTCAAATTCGCTTTCCATGGTTTCTGCGAATTTAGAAGCATCATTATCCTTTGTTGCTCCAAACACAATGTCATCGACATAGATTTGTGCAACAATGAAGTTATTTTGATAATGCTTTACAAAGAGAGTCCGATCTGCTCCCCCTCGAGTATAGCCCTTCTCCAAAAGGTGCTTTGTCAACCTTTCGTACCAAGCTCGCGGTGCTTGTTTTAAACCGTAAAGAGCCTTTTTCAAACGAAAAACATGGTTAGGTAGTTTACAGTCTACAAAACCTTTCGGTTGAGCCGCATAAACTTCCTCATTTAAAAACCCATTTAAAAACGTGCTCTTAACGTCCATTTGAAAGAGTTTTATTTTAAAGTGACAAGCAATAGCGAATAAGATACGAATAGACTCGAGTCTAGCTACAGGGGCGAACGTTTTATCAAAGTCTATACCTTCTATTTGAGAGTAGCCTTGAGCAACTAAACGTGCTTTGTTCCTGATGATGGTACCATCCTCATTTTTCTTGTTCTTGAAAATCCATTTAGTACCGATCACATTGTGTTGCTTCGGAGGCGTCGTTAATTCCCAGACTTTGTTGCGTTCAAACTGATGGAGCTCTTCCTGCATTGCTTCAATCCAGTAGTCATCCTGAAGAGCTTCATCGACATTCTTTGGTTCGATCATGGAAACGTAACAGGCGAATCCACAAACCAACTGTCTCCGAGTTTTGACTCCTTCTTGTGGGTCTCCAATGATGTTTGATTCAGGATGATCCTTGGAGATGCGTAACGTTTGTTGTAATGGAGTACTCGGAGGTACATGAGATGATTCCTGCACATCAGATAAACTTGAAGAACCATTAGATGCATCATTAATATTGGAAGTATTATCATGAGAAGATGCACTTACAGGAGTATCATCATCAAGAGAGATATCAGGGGTAGATTTATCAGATGCAAAGTGAAAAACTTCATCTACTTTAACATTTATAGATTCTACGATCGTCTTAGATTCCAAGTTAAATACCCGATATGCTCTACTATTTGTAGAATACCCCAAGAAAATCCCTTCGTCACTTCGAGAGTCAAACTTTCCAAGATTTTTACGGTCACGTAAAATGTAACACCGACTCCCGAAGATGCGAAGATATTTGATGTTGGGTTTTCTACCACACCATAGTTCATATGGTGTATTTAACGTTCCCGGGCGCAAATAAACTCGATTAATAATATAGATTGCAGTGTTCACAGCTTCAGCCCAAAAATGTAGCGGTAAATTCCGGCTGTGAAGCATAACACGTGCCATCTCTTGAACAACCCTGTTTTTGCGCTCGACAACACCATTCTGTTGAGGTGTATAGGGTGCTGAGAATTCATGCTTAATACCGTTGGAAGTGCAAAAATCAATGAATTTAGAATTTATGAATTCTCCACCTCTATCACTTCTAACACGAATGATCTTTTCATTCTTTTCAATCATAATACGAAGGCAAATCTCGTGAAAAGAATCAAAAGTATCAGCTTTCTCTTTTAAAAATGTTACCCAAGAATACCGAGAGAAATCATCAACCAATAAGAAAATATACCATTTACCTCCCAAGGATGGTTGACGTGTTGGCCCCATAAGATCCATATGCAATAATTTCAAGGGCCGTTTGGTACCGACGTGATTCAAGGATGAAAGAAGAATTCACCTTTACGTACCCAAACCTTTCGAGTTTTGATGTACGTCGGAAATGATTGTGAGGTTGATACCTTTGGTGAAAGCGTCTTGTTTGATCCGTCGCTTTTCCTTGACGTCGTCGTCTTGTTTGATGAACTACCGAGGCTCTTTTCCTTTAAAGAATTTGCATTTGATTTCCGAGGAATCACCCTTTTGGTAGTCGTTGCAAGAAGTGCTTGAGTTGACCGTTTGGCTCCCATCTTGCAATTTCTCCTTATATGCCCTGCAAAATTACAACGAAAACATACCTTAGTGCTTGACGATTCCAAGGCGGGTGAAGTAGGCTTGTTGTCGTTGCTTGTCGTGAATTCCGGTGTCGGAGGAGGAGATACCGACTTAGGCACAAAAACTGTCCCAACCGAACTAAAATTGTCTTCAGTTCGATTGTATCCGAGGCCGAACTTATTTGATTGACCAAGACCAATAAGCTTATCCAACTTACTCCTTCCTGATGAAAATCGCTGTAAGTCATCCTTGAGTTGGAGAATGGTCTCTGTCATTTCCAATTTTTCCTGTCGAGCCTCGCCGTTGAGCTTCAAGAAGTAATTTGCTTTGTTCACCATATCTATATAATTCTTCTCGAATTGCTCATTGGACTCTTGAAGGGAAACATTTGCTTTTATCAGATTATCCCTTTACACTTCAAGATCGGTCGAGAGAGAAGTTACCCTTTTTAGTTCTTCTTCGAGATCCTGCAATCTCCCTCTCAACCCCTTGTTTTGTTTAGCCAGTTTCTTTGAATCCCTTAAAAGTCCGTGGTAGGCTAGAGCAAAATCTTCACCTTCCGAATCATCCGATTCATTGTCCGTTGCATTCTTTTCAACAGTGGAGTTGGATAATGACTCGGATGTACTTGCCATTAAGCACATGAAGGGTGAAGATGTGGACGCGTGGAACGCTGTTGCGTTGTCTTCTTCATCACTTGACGATGACTCATTTGACGATGAGGTGTCATCCCAAGTGACGGCTTGCATCGCCTTCTTCTTGGACGGATTCTTATTTGGACATTCCGTTGAGATATGGCCGTATCCTCGGCACTTGAAGCATTGGACTTGTCCTTCTGTGCTTTTCTTATCCCTAGAAAAACCCTCTTGCTTTCTTGACTTGTAACTTGAAGAACCCTTGCCTTTCTTCCACTTTCTGAAGGATGGAGTTTTGCTTGAATTACCCCTTCGAAAATTTCGGCGAAACTTCCTTGTCAAGAGAGCGAGCTGCTTCTCAAAGTCCTCCATAGATAGGTTCTCGTCATCGCCTGAGGAGGATGAATCCGCGTCTTCTTCTTTTGTTGTTTTCAATGCATAACCTGAAGACTTAGAAGATGATGCCCTTCCCGAAGAATAGTTAGTAGGAAATGTCATTTCATAAGTTTGTAAAGAACCAACTAATTCTTCTACACGGATTTCGTCCGGGTGTTTAATAGTTTCAATGGCTGTAACCTTGGAACGAAATCTTTCAGGAAGAGTTCTTAATATTTTTCTTACAATTTTAAATTCTGGAATCTTCTCTCCCAAGTTAGCACATGAGTTTACGATGTCTTGCAATCGTGTGTAATAGTCTGTGAAAGATTCATTTTCTGCCATGAAAATAGAGTCAAACTTGCTCGTAAGCATTTGCAGTTTCTGAATCTTCACAAGGTTAGTTCCCTCATGCGTAACTTGAAGAACATCCCAGATTTCTTTCGCAGTCTCACATGCCGAGACGTGAGAGAACTCTGTTTGTGATAAGGCATTAAATAAAGCATTAATTCCCTTGCCATTGTAAGAAGAAAAATCAATCTCTTCCTTGGTCCATTTCGACCTAGGTTTGATGGTGCGAACATCACCAATAAATTCAGTTGGATTAGACCATCCTAATTCAATTGATTGTCGATGGAAATTAAAAAGGCTTTCATCCGTACTTTCCAGTACGCATAATTTGTTCCATCGAAGAACGGAGGTCTGTTGATGTTTCCACCTTCAACCATTGTTTACAACCCTATTCCCTCTCTGATACCACTTGTCGGGTTATGTATAATTGGATCTAAATAGGGGAAAAAACACCTAGAGGGGGGTGAATAGGTGTAAACAATAAACACTCAAAAATCTTTGCGATATAAAACCCAATGCGGAAAAAATAAATAACACGCAGAGATTTTTACGTGGAAAACTCCAAACCGGAGTAAAAAACCACGGGACCGATAACACGGTGAAATCCACTAGAATTAAACACGTACAAGGTGATATACCGTACTCACAGACGACTCAACCTTTTCCATACGCTCCTAGTTGATCTTCTCCGCTCGCTCCACGACGCTTCTCGAATCCACGGTTTGCGTGCAACGCCGAATCCATAGCGTCCAACGTCGAGTCCACGACGTCCGACCGAATCCACGGTCTTCACCCAGTAGCACGCTTCGAATCCACGAACGTACCTCACTTCGAATCCACGAACGTACCTCGCTCCGAATCCACGAGAGCGGTTGCACATTGAATCCACAAGGCCACGCGAGTCCACGCGCCGATTTTGGGGTAAATCGTTGTTTTTTGGGTGGTGATGATCCGCCGAATACTTAGATTAGAAATAGATCGGAAATACCATCTAAGTATTCATTGATTTGATTCAACTCAAAATGTGAGTATGAAAACCTAGAATCAAATCAATCAATATAGATGAAGAAACATAAGATAGAATCTATGATTTCCTTTCTTCTCTATATGTGGATCTTAGGCCGTATAAAAGATGACGGCTTCTTTTTCGATTATGTGGATTAGCCATAGAAAAAGAATCATAGGGTCTATTTATAAGTTAGAAACCCTTGGAAGAAGATAAGGATCAAAAACTATCTTTTTCTGAAATTTTACATGACGACGATCCGGATCGAAGATCGGCGATCCGGATTGCAGTAGCGAGAAAAACAGATTCCAGAAAAACGAAGGTTCGGGATCCGGATCGAAGTGCTTGATCCGGATCGTTCATACAGTTCACCAAACATCAACGTTCGGGATCCGGATTGCAAAGCCTGATCCGGATCGCTCAAATAAAATGGTAAACCCAGTGTTCGGGATCCGGATCAAGGGAAGCTACGATCCGGATTGAACTGGTGTATGAACAAACAACCTTCGGGGTCCGGATTGCAAAGCCTGATCCGGATCCTGAACATGTCCCATGTCCAGTTTTTGATATTTATGCAATTAAAAATTCATCCAAGTGTTTCTACACTATAAGAAGTATTCGGATCACCAAAGATATTAAGTTAAACATACCTGATCCTTTTGAATTCTTCTTTCTTGAGATTGAGTTAAATGATCCAACTTTCTTTACCTTCGATCTTCAAGACTTAACCGAATTCACGAAATACGCCAACTTAAATTCCGTAACAATATATAGCGATACTAATAATAAGTGTCGGTATTTTTGTCAGTGGTATTATTTTTAGATTTTCGAAATACTTACAAGTGTCGCTATAATATAATTTTATTGTAATGTGAATATCTCATTTCAAGAGAAAGATATAATATTTTTTTTTTTAAAAAAATAATGGTATAGATAGTGTTTTAATTATAAATTTAATTAGTTGAAGATATAAATAATATAGTACCACACTGCTTTATTTTATATATTTTTGGTTAAAATATAATTTTTTTAATTAAATATCCGTTTTTAATCCTTATTTTTAATGAATTTTAAAAATTTTCATTTTATCTCCAAAATTTAAATTTTGAAATGATGTAATTAGCACTCCTCCCCTAAAGTTTGTGTATATATTTTTTAAAATTTATATTTAAAATAATATTATAAAATTATATTTTTTGGGTTAATTTTATATAGTTTTCTGAAAATATATTAAATAGTAGATATATTTTTATAAAATTTATTTTTTCATATTTACTTTCTCAAAAATTATAAGTTGCTCATATATATTCCTATGTCTTTTTATCTTTAGTTTATTATTTATTTTTTTAAAAAATATAAATAAAATATTAATTTGTGCTTACAAATATATTTGTCCAAAATTTTTAATTATTAAAAGATATATTTATAGTTAAATATAATATCTAAAAAAATAAAAATAAATAATCACTCACTATCCAAGGATGGTTAACTATTTTTTTTCTCACCGATATTGACGATAGGGATATATATATATATATATAGTAGGATTTGTGTGTTTTTAGAAGTACGGAAATCTCTGTGCTTTCAAATTATTTTTAATGTTGAGACTTTCGAATAGACGATCAACTTTATTAGACTTGATTTAGAATATTTAAAATATTTAAAATATTTAAAAATTAAAATTTATGATTTTTTTGATATCATTTATTTAGTGATTTAAAAGGCTCAAAATTAACGATTAAATATAAAAATCTCATAAAATAAGATAATATGATATTAAAATTTTGGATCAAAGATATTGATCTTGTTCTATATAAAATATAAAAAAAATTTATTAAAATTTTACGTGATTTGAATATTTTTATACCGTTAAACTTGTAAACGTCTTATCACAATCATTAAAATTGTTGATTTTAAGCCACTTTGATTACTAGGCAAATGATATCGAAAATTCGCAAAATTTAGTTTTTAGACTTTTTAAATACTCTAAATCAAGTTAAGAGATGCTAGGTGTACACCCCTTTAAGAGTGTACATCCTACACCCCACCCCATTATGGAATGGGTATTATTTCACTCGTTACATCGAGTGACGAGTGAAATTCACTCTATCCCAAAATGGAGTGGGATGTAAGATATATATCCCTAAAAGAATGTATATTTATATATACCTATTTTTAAAAGCACACACGCATATATATATATATATATATATATATATTAATTAGTTATTTTGAAGGAGAATAAGAAAGGGCATATGTGCTATAGTTCGAGGCTCTCCCGTGCCACAACAATCTTCATAAATATTTCTAAAATTTAAGAAAATAAAATAAAATTATAAATTAGAAAAATGAAATTTTTTTTTTTTTTTTTCGGTTTTGAAAGTAGGCACAGCTAGCATTTTGTTTCGCCGTCGTATTCCTTCCCTCTGTATCGCACACAGTCTGGCCGGTCCCTGCCCTCGAGGAGTGCAGCGTGGGCCCCACAGGTCGGTGTCAGAGCGGCGTGTGTATCACATTCACACACCGTTCGCAGACCGACTAAACCAACCAACCAACCAACCATTTTTTTCTTCTTTTTTTTTTCTCATTAAATGTGGGGCGCACCTGTCATCATCACCACCCGCCACATATCCCCGTTACACCCACATTCATCCCCCGTCCAAAACCCTCATCCCCCATCCCCCACAGAAAACAAAAAAAAAAAAAAAAAAAAAAATTGGCGATGGCCGCGGCGGAAGAGGAAGATCTTTCGCCATCTTCCGTTCCGAACGAAGGCAATTTTCCTTCTTGTTTTATTATAATTCTGGTATATTTATATGTTCGTTTGTTAAAAGTTCTTTCTTTAGGGTTTGGAACGGTGCCGAAGGAATCGGTGGGGATTGAAGAGATTGAAGAAATTGAAGAAACTGAGGAGGAGGAGGTGGAGGGGGAAGAGGAAGAGGAGGATGAGGAAGAGGATGAGGAGGGGAAGAGGAATAAGAGGAGGAATAGGAATAGGAATGGGAGGAGGAGGAATGGGAGGAGGAGGAGGAGGAGGAGGGCGTCGTTTACGGTGGGGCAGCTACAGGAGATGGAGAGGCAGGCGCTGATTTACAAGTACATGGCGACGGGGGTGGCCGTTCCCATCCACCTCATCCTCCCCATCTGGAAGAGCGTCGCCTCCTCCCCCGTCGGCCCCCACCGCTACCCTTCCCGTACCTTCTTCCTCTTTCTTTCTTTCTTTCTTTCTTCGCATAAATTTCGTCACTACTGTTTTTCCAGACTGTCCAGTCCCATCTTCACAGGATGGATGGACGGTGGTGGATATGGCTGTCGACTGAACAAAAAATACTGATCAAAAAAAAAATTATTATTTTGTATATTATCTTTCTCTTTCAAAAAAAAAAAAAAAATTATAAATTGAAAATTTACGCAAAAGCTAATCGTACAAATAAAATATCGACACAATATAATTTAATTAGTAGATAATTTATTTAATAAAAAATTTTGAAAAAATTATTTCATGTCATTATATAGATGATGCTTAAATCTTTGCTATTAATTATTTTGAGTCGACTACTTAATTCTAAGTCTTTAATCATTTTGATTTAAGTCGGTCAAAAATATTTTTACTCGCTTATATTTACCTATTAATTACTTTATTTTGAAGTAGTTAGTTTAAATTTTAAAGCCATTTGATGTCTTTATTTAGAAAAAAGCCATTTGAAGTATCTCATTAGCTGCGATTTAATGGATTGTAGGATATATAAATATGATATGAGATTAAGCAATGATAGATAGAGTTTGGTGTACGAATTTGTTGACTAAGCAGTAAACTAAGACACACACTAAAACAATCTGATAGTCAGAAGAAGTTTAGTGCTTTAAATCTCCAACTTAAAATTTCAAGGATCTGAATGAAACCCTGCCACATTTTTTTTTTTTTTTTATTAGTTGTGTTTGTAACGGAGCGTTTGGCAACCATAAAAAGCCCTAGCTTCATTTGTAGGGGAAAGCAAACATGTCAATTTTAAGTTCTAAACTAAAAATCTTCAATTTGAAGCTTCTGATTTTGTTGTAGGGTTAAGCTGTTAGAAGAAATTATTATATAGTACATTTTTGTTGAATCGCCTGTCGGATCGTTGGTACTAATCATTAATTCCAAATGTTGAGATGTTAGAAATACGTAATCAATTTACTTAAAGTGTACAGGCACACAGTATCTGTGGATCTCGATTGTGATTCGGTCGAATCCAGTCTCACGCCATTGCAAACGCGACTAGGTCTATTTTGACCTTCCGTCACAGGGTAGTATGCTGGCCCTTTAAGCCAACAGCCCCGCTGCACCCTGTTATAAGAGAAAGTCTTCTCTTTAACTGGATGTTCAAATAATGAACATTCTGATTTCTCTACAAAAAGCTGTTCAAAGGACTCGCGATAGTGCCTCTCCTCATAACAGTTTTCTTATCGAACATCGTAGATATTTCGTATAATATTTAGTATTAATTATATATCTTTATCTTCTAGTCTTCTGGGAATACAGTAGTATAATTTCGATTGTAGACCTTTCGTCTTGCATGACTCAATAAGATTAATTTGGTAATACGAATACTTTTTTCTAAATTGTTATTATTCTTGATTTTTTGGGGGAATTATATATGTATGTATGTGTGTGTGTATGTATGTGTGTGTAAATCCAATTGGTTTTGGTGGTTGTTGCTGGTGGCGGAAGCAGTGATAGGACTGGGGAACCTTTGCTTGGATTTCTGGAGCAACACAGAGCCCGAGCCTGGGCGGTGCCGGCGGACGGACGGCAAGAAGTGGCGGTGCTCGCGGAACGTCGTCCCTAACCAGAAGTACTGCGATCGCCACATGCACCGCGGCCGCATCAAGAAGCCTCATATCACCGCCGCTGCTGCAGCCAACCAAGCCCCACCGGAAAACACCACTGTCGCCAACGATAATAACCAAACCTCCATTTCAGATCCCGCTGCCGCCAATGTCGACTCCGGCGGCGGGGGCGACGGCGCAAGCAGCAGCGGCAGCAGCGATGCGTCGAGATGATGATGCGATTACGTGTAACCGGCCACGACTTGGAGGATTGATGTTTGTCATGTAGAATTAATGTGTCATGTAGAAGATATCATATCTTTAACAGTGTTAGATGGTAAGAAAATTAATTGTTAGCAGAGGAGGTAGGAGTGATGTACTAATACTTTTAATTGACCAACATAGAGAATGTGTATTAATCAAAACTCCAATTCCATCTAATGAAAATCTCAACTCTTAATTTATTCTTTATTGATCTCATTTGTTGTTGTTTGTGTTGATTTTAGCTGTATCTGATGTTACATGATCAATTATACCTCTTATTGGTTAAGAATAGTTCAGTGGTTGTTATCTCCAAATTGATTTTACTTCCATAAATTCCATGCCCTATTTCGCGCTTAATTTGTAGTTATCTCTCCTTGATTATTGGATAAAAAACAAATGAAGAGCCCCCTTAACAGCCCTGAACTTTTCTTTACTGAAACTTCTTTTGTTTACTTTAAATTAGTTTTGAAGTTTCATTAAATTTGACAGAATCATTTATTAACAAAATTTGTAATTACTCTGATACTCTGATGAGAATAACTCAAATCCAATGGTTTATTTCAATATAGCCTGTAATTGCTAGATTTCTATTCACTTTGAACTTACTATTGGAGTTATCCTCTGCCATTAATCATCTTCATATAAAATTGTGTGATAATAATCGCAGCGCATAATTTACCTCTAAATTTGATTACAAAATTGTTAACAGAGTAATTTAGGAACAGAATTTTTTTTCCCTTCAGAACTTTTGCTTCCAAGACAAATGTGAAATGTCCCTTGGGATTTCTTTCAGCAGGTTTTTAGCTACTGGAGTTTTATATGGATCAAGCAAAATTCTGTAGTTCAGGAGATTCAATGCATATTTTTTACCCCTGTTATTCTCCAAATGAGAATTGCATACCAAACAGATGAAATATTATGCAAATTTAACTGTTAATCAGATGAATATTCTTTGCCAGATACTCTGAAAAAATTTTGGTCTCCAAGCACACCAATTAGGCATGCAGTTAAAATTGAGTCTATTATTGAAGTTTAGATATATTCCTTGCTTCTAGCATAGAGATGCTCCTGTCGGAATTTCAAAAACTTGAGTTGTTTATTCAGCGCCCATAGATCTCGATTGTTGTGACTCGATCTGACTAGTCTCGCGACACTTCAAACATGATTCGGCCCAATCTGATACAACACTTATAGGTCTCGATTGTGATTCAGCCTAATCAATTCACTTAAAGCGTGTAGATATAACGCCTAAGAATCTCGATTGTGACTCGGCTTAATCAGTTTCATGCTATTTCGAACATCATTCGGCCCAATCCAATACAACACCCACAAGTCTTGATTGTAACTTGGCTCAACCAGCCTCTCGCCACATAGCCTGCTAGCATCTACACAAATTCGCAGTATGCGAGATTCGAACACATGACCTCCGGTTTTCATATCACTTGTTAAATCGTTGGCGCTAACCATTAATCCCAAAAACTCTTAAGTTACTAGAAATACGCAACTAATTCACTTAAAGCGTATAGATATAGTGCCCAGATGTCTAATTGTAATTCAGCCCAATCAGCCTCATGTCACTTCGAATATGACTGGGCCCAATTTGACCTCCCGCCATTTCGAACGTGACTCGATCTAATCTGGCCTCCCGCCATAGGACAAAATGCTGACTCCTTTAAGCCAACAGTTACAAACTAGAAAATGGCCAATGATTTGAAAATCCCTCTACTCTCTTTATTAAATTTTTCAGTTAAGTTGCAGCAATGTGGTTAAGATGAAACAAACATACACGCACACACCCTCACTCCCTCCATGAATTTGAGAAAACTTACTTACATTGCATTATCGGATTAATATATTGCTACTGATGAAGTTCAAGATTATGCAGATGCATGACTTTGTCTGCTTTTTTTTGCCCCCTAAATGAAACGCAGGGAAGCTCACCCAGAACAGTTCTTTCAGTTGGCAGCAGGGAACAAGGATTTCTCAGTTTACACACCCTACTGAAAGGAGGCATATTTCAAAGAAAACAAGTTGAATCAAGAAAAAGACTCATGCTTGTTGTCACAAGCGACCTCTAAATGCCTCTAACACTTACCTTTCCAATTTGGCAGTGTCGCGCGATGCAGAAGATATGATTAATAGAAATAATTAATAGTAAAAAAGCATGCCAAAAGGAAATAGAAACCGAAAGGGATTCAATAAAAGAAGTAAAAGTTGAGGACCCTATGTCAGTGGCCTGCAATTGAGGGGTCTCCCAAACTCTCTAGTTTGATAGATAATAGATTATAGATTTTGCTTCATTTTGATGGTTAAGACTCGTTCATGAAGCAAAAGTTTACTATTTCCTTTTCCATTTGTTACCGAGAACCACCAAAGTAATCAAATTTGATCAGTAAACACGGATTTTTCCGACAATCTCAGACAAAGATGCCCCTGAAATTGCGCGGTGTAACTGAGCTCATCCTCGGGTTAGAGTTCTGACAGTCATATTTGTAGATGAGGCTGGAGCCATGAAAAGAAGCTGATGATATCGTAAATGATTTGCTGCAAAAAGTGGGAACTGTTATCTCTTCACTATCAGATCGTCCCTGCAAGATACAACGAAATGCGGATTTAATTGAGCTGGAGGAGCAAGCAAATCAAGACACTTTTTTTTTTTTTTTTTTTGAGAGAAGGTAGCATGCTACCGCTTCATTCAAGTTGGTATGAACTAAGCAACAGGGTGAGGCAACAAGGCCTCTCGAGAGTGCCAAAAAAAAAAGAAAGAAAAAAAAAAACTAGCAGAAAGACTCCCAAAGTGAGCGAAGAGCGCAGACAGAGCCTAGCAGTTGCTTCCCGTTGGTTTTCTTGTTCTCGAAGATCCTTCTGTTTCGCTCCAGCCAAATCGACCACCAAGTAGCAATTAAGATACTTTTATCTTTCTTCCCTGGACTGCCCCCAATCTGACAGAGGTTCTCCCAGAGAAGTACCATCGACTTACAGACGCCCAGGGGCCTCTTGTAGGTAAGTTGTGCTCCCAACAGTAATCTACTGGCATCGCAGTCAACCAGTAGATGGTCGATGGTCTCAATCGCCGCCCCGCAGAAGACACAAAGCTCGTCCCCGCTCCAGCTTCCGGAAAAAAGGTTATCCTTAGTGCGGATCTTGCCTCTCAGAGCCAGCCAAACGAAGATCTTAACTTTTAACGGTGCTTTGGCAGCCCAGAGCATATCGAAAAAGGTGACCACGACTCCGCTATCCTGCAGGAAGTCATAAGTTGTCTTTACCGAAAAGACTTCCGCATGGTGCCACCGCCACCGAAGCAAGTCCACCCCCCTACCAGGGGTTTTGTCTGCCAACAACTCTTTAAGTGCCATAATCTTAGCGCAGGACCGTTGTCTCCAGTACGGGATCCCATGTAGAATACGGGTCCACTTCCACCCTCCCCTACTAAAACATTCACTGACCATGCAGGTCTTGGCTGTGACGTCCGTAAAGATATCCGAAAAAAGGTGGCAGAGAGGGGCCATATCCCCCCATTTGTCCCGCCACAATTCCACACCCTTCCCGCCTCCCAGCGTGTAATGAGCGCCACAATTAAACACCTCTTTAACGCTTAACACACTCTTCCACCAGAAGAAAATAGGGGAGAAGGAGACCCCTTCCCGAAGTGGCCTTCTTCTGACGTAGTACAGGTTAGAAATTAGCCACCCCCAAAGGTAGTTGCGACCATACAGTAGTTTCCACCACCATTTCGACAACAGTGCTGAGTTCATGTTGCCCAAGTCTAGGACCCCTAACTCACCGTCCTTCCGGCTGCGGCACACTAACCTCCAACTGACCAGGCAGTGTCCACCCCAAGCCGTCAGCGCGCCTTTCCAGAAGAAGGCTCTCCTAAGGGCTTCCATGCGGCCGATAGCCCATTTAGGGGCACGGAAGACCGAAAGCGCATAGAGAGGCAAACTGGTCAGTGTTGAGTTAACTAGGGTTAGCCTGCCCCCTTGCGACAGAAGCTTCGCCTGCCAGCCTTCGATCCTACACCGAAGTTTGTTAACGACCGTCCACCAGTCTTCCTTCTTCAACCGTTTGTCAGATAACGGTAGGCCTAAGTACTTGATTGGTAGGTTCCCTAGCTTACAGCCGATAAGGTCCGCCAGTCTCCTCCCCCTACTAGGCCGGCTGCCGAAGTAAAGCAGTTCAGACTTCGACCAATTGACCTTCAAGCCGGACGCCCATTCGAACAGTTGCCATAGGAATTTGAGATGGCGAACTTCGGAGCGGCCGACCTTGCAGAAGAAGATAGTGTCATCCGCATATTGGATGATTGAGACCTTACACTCCGCCGCTGGCCCCATCCCGGAGAGCAGCTTGTTAGAGGCCGCCCGGTCCGTCATTCTCGCGAGCCCTTCCGCCACAATAAGGAAGAGGAGAGGTGAGAGAGGGTCCCCCTGCCGAAGACCTCGACGTGTCTTAATCCATTTCGTTGGTGTCCCGTTAACTAACACTGCGATCTTGGCGTTGGCAATGCATTGCTGAATCCACCCGCACCACCTGGAGTTAGCGCCGAGCCAGCTCAAAGCCTTAAGAAGAAACTTCCAATTCACCCTATCAAACGCCTTCTCAAAGTCGACCTTAGCGGCAATGCATTCCGCACTAACTTTAGACCCCCAACAAATGAGCTCGCTCGCCGTTACAAAGGAGTACAGTATCGATCTGCCCTTCAAAAAACCCGCCTGACAAGGGGAAATTACGCCATCCAGTACTCCAGCAAGTCTGTTTGCTAGGACTTTAGAGATAATCTTTTGGATGCCATTGAGCAAACTAATCGGCCTAAAGTCCCCTGCAACTTTCGCACCCTCTTTCTTGGGGATTAGGGAGATGAAGGAGTAGTCAATTGGGCCGGTGTTGAGTTTCCCCTCGTACAGGTCGCAGAAGATTCGAAAGATATCATCCTGGATAATCGGCCAGAACTTGTGATGATCCGAACTCCCGCAGGAACTGTGCAACATTAAACAGTGACTGTAGAGAGCTCGTACGGTGCAACGGAGCTTGTAGAATCGAAATTGGACCTTAAAAATAGACTTGGCGCGAAAATCGAAGCAAATGAGATTTTCCGGGGGCTTTCGGCAAAATTTCGGATGAGAATTTGGCGAAATGGACGTCGTATTTGGACTCAGCGCGCGAAAACGATCGAAACGGTATATTTACTTTAATTTTTCGGCACCACGGTACTGTTCACGCCGGAACAGTAACTCCGGCCGCCGGAATTACTGTTTCGGCGAGCGGCGAGCGGCGGCGGGCGGCGGCGCACGGCGGCGGGCAGCGGCGGCGCAACGGCGGAGTGCGGAGGCACGCGGCGCGGGCAGCGCGGGCAGGCGCGGGCAGGCGCTCGGGTGCGCGGTCCATGGGCCTGGCGTGCACCGGCAGCACCGAAGACCTCCTGTGCCACGTGGCGCTTCCCCATTGACCGGCCGGCTTCTAGAAGCACGTGGGAAGGTGACACGTGGCGCTCTCCTATTGGCTGACAGGATCCGGAAAACCCGGAGCGTGGACCGGGCATGTGCACCACGTGGGACACGTGGCAGAATTTGAGTGGACTTGCATAGGTGTTTCCTATTATGTGGACACGTGGCGCTCTGTGATTGGCCAAATCCGGTGTTTCCTGTTCTGTCCGAGCCCAAGAATATTCCCTTGGCCCATTATAAATAGCAATCCCCACCCCCTCTCATTCCCACCTCGATTTGCGGGCCTTAGAGTGAGAATCAGGGCATGTGCCCTCTACGAAAAATTTTCCTCTCTCTCTTCTCTCTCTCTCTCTAAAATCTCAGAATTTCTGGAGTTACAGATAGTGAGTTATCTGCGACGCGGCGCACTGCGACGGTTTTCTTTTTAGGCCCATTTCCCGTCGCAGTTCCGTCGGAAATTCCCTGAGTGCTAACCAGGAGGAATTTTTGGACGATTTTTGCGACAGCGCGTTCCTAAGAGGTAAGGCTTCGATTTCCGTGCTGATCACTTTGCTCCATTTCGTACTTTTGGCACTTTTCCCGAGGCCTCTTTGACCCCCCTTTTTGCTGTGGAAATTTCTGGACAGCGTCAACTTCTCCGATTTTTATCTTGGCGTAGGAGCATCAGATCGAGACGTTTAAAGAGTCGATTTTGATCTACTCTTCGCGAGGAACGCAACCGTAATTTTTCTGGATTTTTCTGAGCACTGTACAGAGGTGAAAAACTCTTCTCTTTTCGTGCCATTTGAAAAACAGCAAAAGATGTATTTTTATGAATACTATAGTTACACCCTGTGCAATGTGTGTTGCTGTAGGGCATCGTTTTCGGCAGACAGCAGTTTTAGGGGACTGTGGACAGCCAGGAGACTATCTGGGTGTGATCTGAGCTGTTCAAGGTGGGCGGTTGTTGCTTACCTCATTTTTGACAAGCTCACTGGGATTACTGGAACTCCCCTAAAATTTAATATGACAATTGATGAGAACCACTGGGACAAACTAATATGATAATTGATAAGAACCATTGGGACAAACTAACAGGACAAACTAACAGGACAAACTAACAGGACAATTGATGAGAACTATTAGGACGAATTAATATGACGATTGACAAGAACCGCTGGGACGAACTCTCCTAAAATTTAACCCCACAGATTATATGATGACTTATATTGGGACACTGTGATTGGGACAAAGGCTATAATCTCGCATGCAAATAACTTTTATTCAGTAAATCAATCTTCTTTTAAAATAAATATTTGACACTATTTTACAGCTTTTAAAGATAAGACAATTGCATGCATGACTGAACATCTAGTGAGGCCACTATCATATTGGGATCTGAACATGTTTTATTGTTGTCCTTTGCATCTAGATATTTGTTGCTCAGGTATGAGCAGGGGTTGGGATAGTATAGTCAAGTTTGTACTAGATTGTAGACTTGTGGGGTCTTGCGGTGACCGCGGACAGTAGGCGGTCGACCAGATGTTTATCCTTGCATCAAATTGGGGTTGAGATTGGTTTATTGCATCAGCTGGGGATCGGGTTTTCCTAGTGGGTGGTTTTCCCACTCTGATCATAGTCATGATCCAGTCCTGCTGTTTTATGGCACTTATGATACTTATTACTGAGATATTTTACTCGTGTGGGTCGCTCCCCTCGAGTGCCACTCCGGAGTGTGTTGCAGACATGCTTAGAGTCTTTGAGACTCCTATCCCCTATCGGTGTTATGCGTTGGCCAGCATACCCGATTTGGCAACTATCCCCTATCGGTGTTATGCATTGGCCAGCATACCCGATTTGGCAAGGCACAGCAGGCAGTACCAGTTTTACTAGTGACACAAGACTGAGTTATTTCAGGCAGGCATGTTTGGTATTGTTGCATACAGTCATTTCATGCTACATGGCATTTAGAGGCATAGTGGTGATAGTTTCTTTTTTTCAGCAGCCTTTATAGCTTACCACTGTTCTTTCTTGTTGCCTCGAGTAGTCCTAGTGGGTGCGTCAGAGTTGAGGTTTTACCCACTAGGGGAGGCTACTGGTTTATCTGGTAGTTCTCACCCCCATTGTTGTTTCTCTCTTTCTTCTTCTTATTTTGCAGAGTCGTCTGCGAGAGCTGCTAGGCCATCGGCAGCTGATAAAGGTAAGGGGATCGCTGAGTAGATAGATCTCCTGTGAGACTGAGAGTGGATATTAGACAGATGTTGTACTCTTTACTCAGACTGTGGTATTTTGGGTCTGGCGCTGGCCAGCTGACTGTATTATTTTGGTGAGCTGGGAGATTATTGTACTTATTACAGCTTTATTTGTAGTTCCAGTCTGAGATACTATGTGGTTCTTCTACTTCAGCTCTGTATTATGCTCTTTTATTGTTCATATTATATCGGAGCAGGTTACCAGTGCTTCGTGTACGCGGGAAATCCCGTGTGCACGGCGGATCTGTTGGCGAGCCCGGGTTCCGGGGCGTGACAGAACTTCTGGTAAAACCTTAGGCTGAATCCGTCTGGTCCGGGTGCCTTGTCTCCTCCAAGCTGAAAGGTAGCAATCTTGATCTCCCCCCTGTTAAAAGGTGCTGTAAGGGCCTCCGAGGCCAGGAGAGGGCTGCTCCCAAAAAGACCGTTCCAGTCTCCCGTGTGTTCTGGGCAATTCCCTGGCGGGGCGAACGCCTCCTTGAACTTAGAGTAAAAACTGGTGTTGCCATTCCCTGGCGCGCCGTCCCTGGAGATCTTGATGCCATCATCTTCGACCACCTCTATAAAGTTCTGGCGTCTGCGCCCGTTAGCCATGGCGTGAAAGAAACTGGTGTTGCCATCCCCTTTTTGAGCAAATGTTGTTTAGCTCTAGTTTTCCATAACGCCTCCTCCTCGGCCGCAGTAGCAGCCAGCTGCTGCTTAAGTCTAAGGCGGCATTCCAGAAGTGCGGCGGATAGGCAAGACGATTCCTCCAAGAGATCCAGAGATTGGATTTACCTGGAGAGGTCCAGTTTCGCTTTGCAGATACTGTGGAAGTTGGCCGAGCTCCATTCCTTAAACCTAGCCCTGCAGTGCCTAAGTTTAGCATTGAAGGAAAGGATACTCGAATGATTCGATTGATTCGAATGGGCCCCGGGCACTTCAGTCCACCACACCGCCATCCGGGAGTTGAAATCCTCCCTCAGAAGCCAGGCATCTTCAAATCTGAACCTCCGGGGGGGGGAGGTTCCCTCCAATCGAAAGGCGAAGCGGGGTGTGATCTGACGTTACTCTGGGAAGACCAACCACCTTGGAGAGGGGGAAGGACTGGTCCCATTCGACGGAGACGAGGAAGCGGTCCAGTTTTGCCATCGTAGGAATAGCCTGCAAATTGGACCACGTGAAACGTTGGTTACCTATAGGAAGATCGATAAGATCCAACTTGTTCAGAAGATCCGCAAACAGGGACATTAGTTTATGGCTCCAGCTTCTCCCCTTCCTCTCCTGCAGGCACTTAGTGAGGTTGAAGTCCCCGCAGAGCACCCACGGCCCTTTGCAGACCCCACGTAGCTCCTCAAGCTCAAGACAGAACTCCTCCTTACCCTCCCACGTCGGCGGGCCGTACACATTAGTTAAGTAAAAGGTGGGACCGCCCGAGCGGTGCTTCAACCCGACGGTCAGGGAGAAGCGCCGGACCACCACTTCGGTACAGGAGAATTCTCTAGAGCTCCAACAGGTAACTAGGCCGCCCGAAGCGCCATCGGATTGCAGGAACTGACATTTATCAACAAGAGGGCCAGCAAAAGAGCGAAGAAAAGACAGAGACACTGAAGCAACTTTAGATTCCTGCAGACAATACACGGCCTTCCTAGAAGAGGAGAGCCCGAACCTAACAAGACGCCTTTTATTTGGGTCATTCAGACCACAGACGTTCCAACAGCAAATATTAAACATAAAAAGGGAGACACCCACACCGGAGCGGACACGACAGTCGGAGAACGCTAGGCTGACCCGAGAAAGGCCACGAGTCCCAGCGCATCCTCCGGCGACAACACCACCCCGTACAGGGCACTCCGCTTCCTCGCGCGAACACAGGCCGCCGGCTCCAGATACCCCGCCGTCCCCAGCTCCCCACAAGCCGAGATCACAGGCTGACTTGACAGTGCCGGGACGCTGGGCTCGCCTCCCTCCCGCAGCTTCGACTTACGCGCAATTGCCCGGGCGGTTGCAGACATCACCCCGCGCCTCGCCAACCGCGGGCTCCTCCTGATGTGGCCCCGATCCTTGCCGCTCACACTCACAGGATCGACCGCCGTTGAAGTGCCGCCAACGACGCGCCCTGGCGGGTCCACCAGCTCCCCCATTCCGCCCGGAGATGCCCCTGCTGCAGAAGGCCCCAACGGTGAGCCCTGGCAGGCCGCAACACGACCCTCCTGAGCAGGTGGCGGGCCCGGCCGTCCGCAAGACCCCGGCAGAGAAGGGCGTAGTGGCCCAAGATGATGCCCCAAGACGTTTTAAAAATATTTTGGTACTATCTAGAATTGAAAGAACAAACACGAGATTCTGAGAGTAGGCTCCAACAACGTCTTGAATGAGAATAAAATTAATGCATAGCAAGCTAAAGATTTATCTGATTTCTCTTGCAGCTTCCTCCCAAGCAAGAACTGGCATCATGCCAACCAAGAACTGAGCGTCCATTAAGAAAATTTCGACCAAAGTTAGTTCACCGAAATTTTCCCGACCACTTCAAGTGATTGAGAGAACTCGCAAGGTCCGTTGCAATTAGTCACACGATAATTTTCGTAGCTTCGAACCTCAGCGTCGTTGCCTGGTGCTGAGATCATGTCGAAGTTCAGATCATATTCCTCACAAGAGATGATCCGTTGAATTTAACTTTCCTGTATAAAATCTTTTTTTGTTATTCTACCTGAATTCAAAATTTTGATGATTTGTGTCCATTAGTTAACTAACAAAAATAAATAAACAAAACTTTAAATGATTTTAACAAAACATATAATAGAATCTTAAATCTTCATATATATATATATAGAAATAAGAGTAATGCTTGTGTACTTTTTAAATCTCGTCACCGTTCATCTTTTTCAATGCGGACGGATTAACCACAGCCAATAGTACTTTCCATTGACACTATGACCCCTCAGCTATAGGGTTTTTTGAAAGGAAAATGCTATGTGTACACCCGTAAGGGGTGTACATCTCACACCCCCATCTATCTAAGGGTGGGGGTGTGATGATGGGTCACTTGATGTGATCCGTAAAAAATATCGTCACCATTAAAATGATGGAAATGTATAATGTACATCCTTTCGGGGTGTACATGTAGCATTGCTCTTTTGAAAATACCTCTAAATTTTATAATTTTTAAATTTTACTTTTAAAACTGAGTAATTTTAAATTAATTAAAAACTTTATCAAGTGCATTAATAGTTTCATAAAATCTAACAATTAAATTAAAAGTTAATTAATAGTTAATATCTTTAGAAAATTATCAATTTTAGGCTAAATTACACTATAAGTTTTCAAATTATGTGTGTGAGACTTTGGTTCTCGAACTCTAATTTATTATAATTTTTTGCTCCGATTTTTTTTAATTATTGTAATCTAACTACCGCAATGCAATTTAATTGATTAAATAATTAAGTATCATTGATATATAATGATATAATAAATCCCGCTACTATATTTTTAAAAATACTCAGCAATTGATGCTTGTAAGTTTTTTATTTTTAAATCTATCATTTTAACTAATTTTACTTTTTAAATCAGGCTATTCCACCAACTACCCCAGAGTGGCACACTATCATCTTAATCGCAAAAGGCTAAAAACTTATAAATACCAATGACTTAATACTTTTTAAAATATAGAAGCTCAATTCATAATATAATGGTATTAAAGTTGATATGATAATAATATAATAGTATTATGGTTGATGACAAAGAAATAATTAAGATACTGTGTTATTGTCACATCAACTACACACTATTATTCAGCTAATAAAATTACATCATAGGATTTATTTGTAATAATATAAAAACTTCGAATCAAAATTATAATAAATTAAAATTTGAGAACCAAAATACCACCCACCTTATCGTTTTGAGGACTAAAAGTGTAATTTTGTCTTAAATTTAGTAAGAAATCAAATTAAATTAACTAGAAGAACTCAAAAGCAAAAAAAAAATTAAAAATTTGGTGAGCCTCAATCCATGCATAAAGCTGAGGAGTCAACTTGCATTTTTACAAATTCTAATTTTGTAATGCTAACCGGTACATCTAATTTTTGGTATATAATATATATTTTACTAATTCCAGTGCAAAAGTTAATTATTAATCATTTCGAAGTGACTAGTAAAATTCAAAATACTTAAGTTACTAATAATAATAACTCATTGAATCTAAACCACAATCAAAATATTTAAACTCAGTTATTATTATTAATATTCATGTTTCTTATATATCCAATCATAATTTTATTTGGAGTGTCGCAATCCGAACTTAAAATGAATGAGCCTAAACGGAGTGTATCATTAATATTGCGCACCATGCATGCTCCGAAGCTTTCAGTTTGATCACATGATTTTACCCATCAATTCAATTTTTAATCGATATATGCAATTTTGGATGGTTCAATTAAAATTAAAACATAATTTGTATTCATGAAGTTTGGTTCGTGAAAATAATAGATGCACTAGATCTAAAAGAAAATATCATCTATAATTTTTTACCTGTTTCACCTGTTGATACCTTTAAGTGGCATTACAGGCTGATACCTTTAAGTGGCATTAATGCCCTCGTGTATATCTCAACAATTAATAAACAGTATGGGAGGCAAAACTCTAGAAATAAATGCATGCTGGACTATTTGCAAGGATATACCATGGCAATTATTCATAAATGATATTGTACTACAAGAAAAATATTTTTTATACGCTCAAAATAAGAAGTATATTTTATATCCTACTGTGAATTTTATAAATATATAGTATACAGCCTATTTAAAATATATGGATAGTATTAATTATTCTTATTAAAATTTGCATCCTATTAAGAGCATTAAATTGATTAATTTTCCTCATTTAAATCCTTGACACGTGCCCTCAGCTCAAGTTTTTGGATGAGATTAGTTTCAATAAATATGTCACATTTTTAGATTGAGTAATTTTTTTTTTTTTTTTTTGTGCAATTAATATCTAAACTAGTGAGAAATAACTAACAACTGATATATACTAGCTTCGCAGCAGATAGATAATATTTCAGTCAATTAACATATATATAATTATTAAAATTTTAAAATTTTTAAAAAAATTATAATAAAAAAATTTAAAATATATATAAAATTGGTATAACTTTTACCTATTATAAAAATTATTTTTTATTAATATTTTTTTAACTTTTAGTATTTGTATTATAATAATTTTACTTAAATTTTCAATTAAACTTAATAGTTAAATTTTTTTATAAATAATTTTTTTAATTATAATGTTAAAATTAGAAAACTAATTTTAAATTACCGAATATATAAGGATATCTTTATCTTATTAAAAGTGAATAAAAAATTTTTTATTATATGTATCTGTGTATATTAACACACCATATACTACAACGTATATTAGAAAACTAATTTTTTATATCAAAATTTAATTAAATATATTTTATTTATAAAAATTTAATAATTTAAATATATTTACTGAATTAAATTTTAAAATCTCTATTATAGATTTTAAGTATGTAGTGTATGTATTTATATACACCCGGTATAAAGAATACTTAATAAAATATTCTCATAATTTAATGAAAGAGAATTTTTTTTTGTTTGCACCTAATATATACTAATATTTCATACACCCCAAAATATATTAGAGAATTAATAGAATATCTAATACTCATACACCGCAAAGTATATTAGAAAATTAATAAAATATATAATACTTAATATTTTAAAATAAAATAAAATATATAATATAATTTATTTAAATATTTAATAAATATTTTAAAATTGATTCATCATGCACTGGGTGCATCCAATTCTGTTTTGGACATATTTGAGTAATCTCATTGGCCTTTTACTCAAAGAGCTACGTGGCTCAATATAAACACAATGTAAAACTCTCAAATTATATATCTTATAGATTATAGATTACCACTATTCATCTAAAACCAAAACTAATATATTATAAAAGATTTATCGTTCCAACAAATTAAATTTTTATTTTGAAAAATGCTAACTCTACAATCTAAAGAGGTGTAATTATAATCTCTACGACCTCTCATTCAGAAGTTACAAGATTTGCTAATTTTTTTTTAAAAGTAAATAAATAAATAAATAAATATAAATATATATATATATATATATATATATATATATATATAAAATGGTAACCTAAAAAAAGACTGTAGATATACGTACCTTTCTGTTTCAATCTTTTTTGTCTTTGCTAGTGAGCTCATCGCATTTACACGAGAAAGGGAGGGCCACTCATGAAGGTTGATTTTGGTGCTAGCTGTGAACTTTTCTACGTATTAGCATCACACAGCATTAATTTCTCCAATTTTCTGAGTCCCTTCCGTCGCAACTGAATGGAAGCTTCGACGTGATCATACCAGTGAAATACAACTAACCATTTGATTTCATCATCTCAACATCAGAAGCATGTTCCATTCCAGGGATCCCGTCCCCATCAACCCAAAGAGAATCACTCGCCCCTTTAATAACTTCAGTGCTATTTACACATTTCAAATATAATATATATTTTATATTTTATTTATTATAAAATTTTTATTAGTGAAACTGACGTAATTTATACATATAGCATAGTTCTACACTTCCAATTGTATAGTTCTTCAATACTAGAAAAAAAAAAAAAAAAAATCAAGAAGTAGACACCACTTTATATATATCAAGCTCATAATTGGGAAAAAAAAAAACCCGTACATTCCAAAAACAAATTAAAGGTGGGATGAATTATGTTTCCACACTCGTATACGACGAGTATGAACAAAGAAATTAACCAAATCAGGAAACTGCAGGAGAATTAATATACGAAGAACGAAGCAAAACTCTCCAATTAATGAATGTTATCATCAACATCATCAGTACGAGGAAACATCCGTATCCACGTAGTAGAAGGGTGAGGTAATAGTATCTATTTATCATACAGTATATGATCACTATATAGATCATATATATACGTAGTTAGTGTACGTATACGTAGTAAGGAAATTAATGTGATCGAATTAGAGGGGGTAGTGTACGTACGGTACCGATCATGGGGGTTAGGCGCTCTCGCCGCGGATGCGGCGGGCGAGTTGGATGTCCCTGGGCATGATGGTGACGCGGCGGGCGTGGATGGCGCAGAGGTTGGCGTCCTCGAAGAGGGCGACGAGGTAGGCCTCGGCGGCCTCCTGGAGGGCGAGCACGGCGTGGCTCTGGAACCGGAGGTCGGTCTTGAAGTCCTGCGCGACCTCCCGGACCAGCCGCTGGAACGGCAGCTTCCGCACCAGCAGCTCCGTGCTCTTCTGGTACTTGCGGATCTCCCGCAGCGCCACCGTGCCCGGCCGGAACCTGTGCGGCCTCTTAATCCCTCCCGTCGTCGGCGCCGACTTCCTCGCCGCCTTCGATCCGTCCAACGATCCATGGAACAGGAGAGAAAGAAGATGATCAGATACACATTTATAATCTTTAAGCTCGAAATCGTATCGTATCCAACTCATCTCGCTAGATCACTCATTAGAAACTAGAGATGGAAGAGATCGATTCATACGGCGAAGAAGATGAGCAGATGCATATCATAGGCATATCAGAGATCGATCTTTGAGCTCAAAATTGTAAACAAAACCCTAGAAGGAGATCGATCGATCGAGAGAAGGAGACATCGAGGGGCCAGGCGATGATCACCTTGGTGGCGAGGACCTTGCGAGGAGCCTTTCCACCGGTGGATTTGCGAGCCGTTTGCTTCGTGCGAGCCATGGGAGGGGGGGGAGGGAGAGGAAAGAGAGGGGAGAGGTCGCGTACGCTGTGCTAGGGTTTCTAAAAAGGGCGTTTGGAGGAGAATGTTGGGGAGTGTGGGAGCTCGGAGCTCGTATCGTGGGCTACTATTTATAGAGGTGGAGGGGTGGGGGAGGTAGTGGAGGAGCACTGTTGTTGTGGAGGGAGAGGAGAAACGTCTAGAAAGTGGTGGGCCCCACCGTACGATTTTGAAAAGGTGATCGGACGGTTGGGAGCCCGATCGGTGTGTCTTAATCTGATTGGTCGACGTTCAACTGAAAACCGAGTGGAGTTTGTTGCGTGGACTCCAAAATCTCGACTATGAGGACCCTCTCAATTAGGGCTGCAAGCTAAGTCTAGCTCGGTCTAGCTCGCTGTTTGTTCCCGAGTTGGTGTTCGATTCAAAATAAATTTAAAAATAATTTATTTAAAATTAATTTTAAATATAACATGAGTTAATTTTTTTTTTCAAAAATAATTTTAAATCGAGCACGATCATGCCTCTGCTAATTCGTGTTTGATTCCAAATTATTCTAATATATATATATATATATATATATATATATATATATATATATATATATATATATATATATATAGAGTTGGGCTGGAATGCTATTGATAGCACCAATCCAACTTTGCCATCCATTTTTTAGCCTTTAGATCGCATTGAGATTTGTGCATGCTCTTTAATGAAAAAGAAAAGCTTTTTACTTTTTACTTTTTCTTTTTACTTTTTCTTTTTTCTTTTTTTCATTAAAGAGCATGCACAAATCTCAATGCGATCTAAAGGCTAAAAAATGGGTGGCAAAGTTGGGTTGGTGCTATCAATAGCATTCCAGCCCAACTCTATATATATATATATATATATATATATATATATATATATATATATATATATATAATTAAAAAATAAAATAATAATATTATTAATAATACATAATTATAAATATTTTTATTAAAAATTTTAATTTAAATACACCTTATGCATATACATTCCCTACAGAGCAAATATTAATAGATAATTTAAAAATTTTTAAAAAATTAAAAAAAAATTAAAAAAAATTCAAGCCATAAACGAGCTAGGTAGTTTGGAATTGAATAATTTCGAGCAAAATTCGAATATGATTTGAAATTAGTTCGAAAAAAATAAAATAATAAAAAGTTTATTTCGAGCAAAACAAAATCGACTTGAATTAGATTTCGAACCGAACTTGAGCACGTTTTATTTTGGTTCGAAATTAATTCAAGCTAACTCGATTAGGCTCGAATATAATTCGAGCCGAATTCGAGTAAAAGTCAGCTCACTCTTGTTCGGCTCGTTTGCACCTCTACTCTCAGCTATAGACAATTCGAAGTAAGTTTATTTAATTTTTCTTGTCTTTTAGGTGGTTACCCTCTTAATTTTTAAATATTTAATTTAAATTAGTTTGAAAATTGAATTCAATATTTTTTTTAATACTATAATGTGATAAGATATGTTTTATTTTATGAGAGGGATTAAGAGCATATTTTTTATGTCTAGATAGTGATGTGCAACATGTGAAATATTGACGGAGCTATTGGCGCAAGAAAAATAACGTTAGGTAGTAGTCGATTCGAATCATGCGTTTAACCCGCGTGTGTAAATAAAATAAGAACATATGGTGCATCAGGAGCCAAAAGAGATATGCTCAAAGACGAATGAGATTTTAACGGAAACGTTCTGTAGCCCGCAAGTAATGAGACGAAAGATATCTCGTGATATAGAAACTATGGCCGAAATATTCTCTACGACTGTAAATCGTCCAATAATCACGTGCAAAAAATGTTCTACTATAAATAATAAAAAAAGCTTACAATAGTGGTCTCCAAGAATACAAAATCATTATTTTTTCAATATTCTTTTCATCTCAAATATTTTTTGTTTTAGTAAGAATAATCCTATAGTTATTTATTTTTTAGCAATTATAGCTTTTATCTAGAAGTAATTCATAATTTGTTATTCTGTTCGTATTTACAATACAATCTATTAGGCTCCAGTTCCAACCAAGTCAACAGTTCAACTTTTCAATTCAGTTCACTTTTACATGTTGAGAGAGAATGCGATTGAGACGATCCCTTCTGAATCGAATCATTTGATCTTGGCGGATTCAAGAGTCAATCAAAAAGCCAATCTATAGCTTTGACTCAATCAGCATTTTGACCCGGTCAACTAATTCTGACATACAAACAACATGTTATCTGCATTTTAGCCTTAAAATTTATATTAATTTTTTGAAGCAATATCAAACATACTTTTTAAAAGTTTTGAAAATTTTCAGATATACTTTAAAATTTAAAATATCATGTTTACTGCTCTAATATATATATATATATATATATATATATATATATATATAAAAACTTTTGTAAACTTGCCCCATGTAAAAAAGAATATATATATATATATAAACTTGCCCAATATAAAACTTTTGTAAACTTTTATAATTTATATTTTATATTATAGTTTATATATATTATATTTTATATTATAATTTATATTTTATATTATAATTTATATTTTAATTTATATTTTATATTATAATTTATAATTTATAATTTATATTATAATTTATATCTATATTATAATTTATATTATAATTTATATTTTATATTATAATTTATATTTTATATTTTATAGTTTTTATTTTATATTATATTTTATATTATAATTTAATTATAAATAATAAATTATAACTTTGTCCATTCACTGTCCCTAGGGATAAAACCCTATTCCATGGGGGGAGAGAAATAAGGCTTAACGGGTTATTCCAGAATAACCCGTTAAGCTAGGGATAAAAAAAAAATTTATCCCATGTCATTTTTTAACACTGTTTGGCAGGAATTGGGGGATAAAGAGGGTTAACATTGCCTAATAAATTAATAAAATAACTATATTATACTCTACTATAAATACTTTGTAGGGCAACATATTAGTGCATGCTATTTTTTAAATATATTTTTTTAAGGATATAGCTTTTCATTTGATAACTTATAGAATAATTTTTAATTTTTTATTAAGTGTGTGATCAATAATTGTAATTTGATTAACTAAAACATGTTAAAATTATAAAAACTGCTTTTCTAAGTTTGAGGCTTCAATTTTAGTGGGAAGTAAAAATAAAATGTGGTTCTTTGGGGAGTAAAATTATATAACATTTTAGAACCAATACATCAAATTTGTACATATTTTTACAAATAATGAGAATATTTTTAATATCAAGAGGACATTAAGGATATTTTGAATTTTGGTGGAAGAGTTTTTTGAAAATTATTTCTAATTTTTATCTTCAAATAGATTCAAAAATATGAATTGATTATTTACATTCAGCAAAAATTTAGACTTATTTATAAAAACTGTTCCGACACTTTACCCTCCTTCTCAAATATCTCGTGTATAAAAATTTAAATAATGTCAATTCTGCATATTAGTTTTATCTTAATTATGCAATTTTATTTGGATTTTTCTTAAATTTCACCGGTGATATTTTGAGATAGCACATTTTTTTAGTCTATTTAAACAAATTCAAACATACCTTATATTATCAAAATAAAAGAGGAACTATGAAAAAACATTCACATGTGAGAAATTAAGCTGTTTTAATGTCAAGCGATCTTGTCGTGTCATCACCGTTAACCCTTTCATCGAAAATTAATAATATTTTTAAGGGTTAATTGCATACATGTCCCTCCAAATATGTCGGATTTTAAATATATCCCTGCAAATTTCAACTTTTCATATTTATCCCTGCAAAAATCCAAAGTTCTTCAAATATGCCCCTGAGGTTAATTCCCGTTTGGAATCCGTTAATTTTTTAACAGATTCCATGTAAAATTACTTTTTTACCCCTTACAAATATATCCCTCCAAAAGTTCTTCAAATCTACTTGTTTCAAAAATGCCCCTCTCCAAAAATCCCAACGTTAAAATTCCAATTAACCTCAATTAAAGACCCAAACCCTACTCAAGCAGCAAGAAGCAAGCTGCTTGTTGCTTGCTCTCAAGCAGCAACCAGCAACCAGCAAGCAGCTTGCTGCTTGCTGCTCAAGCAGCTTGCTGCTCAAGCAGCAGCAAGCTATGGAGTGATGAGTAAAACATTGAATGACATATCAACTCCAAAAGAACAAGAGATAAAATTTGACCAACAAAGTCACTATGAAACAATGACAGGAATTATTGAATAAGCAGAGTAGGAACAAAAGTGCTTACAATGAAGCTTATTTATCTAATATCTATAAAACTGCATAATACTAAATGGCAGATTTTTGCATCACGTGTCCTACAATCATCAACATCTAATACCCGTGCAGACTAACCCCAATGCTTGCACAGACTAACCCCAACATTCCAGATTTAACTCTTCTTTATCTCTTCTCCTTCAAAATTTCTTTGAAAAAATACACCACACCTGATCAAGACTCTCACACCTATCTCAATTGTTTTAATTACAACATCTGTCACTACATCTAGTTATATAATCTAAAAATAACCCTTTCTGCCATGTGCAAGTAAGTAAAGGACAGTATGCATGTGCATGATAAAAAAAGCAAATAACTGTGCATCTGTATATGCACACAGATGCAGAAGGGATTAAAAGGTCCACAGCACGCACAAAAGCAGAATTTCAATAATGTTTGACTATGTCAATCTAGACATCCCAGCATAATAGGTTCACTAAAAGATGAAATACAAGAATAAAAACTGAATTTATTCGGTGCTGTTCAACAGAGGAATCAAATCTACTATTGATAGCACAGGAACCTTCATACTATAGTCCTAAATTCGATGTTATGCCATCCAAATTGATGATCCACATCATTAACCATAATACAGATGATTAAAGTTACTAGGAACAAAAAAAATGAAATTTTTCAATATAATCTACCCAAAGCCCTAGAGGTCCCAAAATTGAAAATTTCAACTGCTTTATCAATGTTAAATGATCCAAATTACATGAATTTTTGTTCGAGAATACATCTGACTATTCAGATCATGATAAAAAACTCTAATCTAGCATTAAAGAAACTAATCCCTCTATTCTCATCAGGATGAACAGTTTCGACCATTTCACGCAGTGAAAAATTATCTTTAAAAGTAACGATCTTTGGTTCCTAGAAACTTCAAATGCTCCACATCATGTTTAGGACTACAGATCATGGATCGACGAGTGCGGGATCGACCTCCCGCACCTCTTCCTGCGCGGTGACGAGTGCGGGATCGACCTCCCGCACCTCTTCCTGCGCGGCGACGAGTGCGGGATCGACCTCCCTCCCCTCTTCCTGCGCGGCGACCTCCCGCTCGACGAGTCCGGTTTAGGGATTTCAAGATGAAGATGAAGAGGGGATGGGAAGAGAAGAGGAAAAACCCAACGTTAAATTAAAAGAAAGGGTAAAATGGTATATTCACTGTCTAATCTAACCAAGGTTAAGCATTTAACCTATGGTTAACTCAATTTTTCTAACAGAGGGGCATATTTGAATAACGGTAGATTTTTGCAGGAATAAATATGAAAAGTTGAAATTTGCAGGGATATATTTGAAATCCGACATATTTGGAAGGACATGTATGCAATTAACCCTATTTTTAAATTACTAAACTGTTTGGCAGAAGACTAAAATGCATAATTAATATAGTTTAAATTTTTAAACAATACTATTTGTAAATTTTTATAATAAATATTAATCTTACATACTATTTGAAAATTAATAATATATATAATTTTTTTTAAAAAAAATATTCAACATAAAATTTTCTTTTTAGTTTTTGGCTAAAATATAGAAATTTTTTTTTAAATACTCTTTTTTTTTCACTTTCTACTCTTGACTTTAAAAAATCTATATTTTACCTCATTGAAATATCATTAAAATATCAGAAAATATTTTCAGGATTACGGTATTAATAAAAAGAATGAAATGACCATATTACTCTTACTTGCTCTATATAAAAAAAAATTAATATATTTTTATCATTTTAAGAATATTTTTGATATAAATTATAAGAAATTAATGGAATATGGATGGAATTCTGACAGAGGTGACCAAATGCATCAACTTGAATTTTTAAAAGAATAAATTGTAGATTTTTGAAAGTCAGAAAAAAAATAAAAAAATGAATATTTACGGGAAGACTATATGTAATTTAGCCTTAATTTTTCTCCTTTTGATTATAAGAAAAAAAAATATATTTTTTAATAGCTTATTTTTGAGGAAACAAAATTCGAAAAACAAAAACACTAATTTTTTATAATTTTTTTTTAAAAAAATTTAAATAAGCCAAAAAAATTTAAAAATAAATTTGGAAAAAACTGTTTTTCTACGCTTTTCAAATTTTAAAAAATAAAATTGATAGAAAACTCCATTTTTTGATGAAAAAATTTATTGATATATCCTAAAAAAAAAAATGTACTTACACCTCACTTATTCTGAGGTGAGATAAATTTTATTGAAAGTGATCAGTAAAGTATATCTTATCCTTAAATAGATGGAATGAATAACATATATCTTTTTAGTGTGTATGGATAGTATTATTTTTTTTCAAATATTCGTCAGGTTGTTGGAAAAAAAATAATTATTTAGGGTGCTCGTTGAAAGTGACCAGTAAGATATATATCAACCTTGAACGTATGAAATATATATAAATATATATCGTACATCTCTTTAGGGCCCGTTTAGATTCGGTATATAACCGAGAATAGGAGGGATATCCCTCTTATTTTTTCAAACGCACCAGGAATCCGGTACAACTAGAATAAGTGAGTATTACTGTTCTCACACTTCCCAATCACCCTTTTATTTTTTTCTTAAATACCCTCCCTCATCTACCGAGGCACCATCGGTAATTTACCTCAATTAAAACTCTTTATTCCTCTTATTCCTCATTCTCATACCAAACACAAAATTTTTTATTTCTGAAATCATGCCAAACTTTAATTCTGTACTTTATACTTATTCCTAGAATAGCTAATTCTATTTTATCCCGTTACCAAACAGACCCTTAGGTGTATGGAGCAATATTAGTAATACACCCCATCTAGAGTGTATGATCTGCCTCCATTGAAGTGTCTTGTTCTTTTTAAATATTTCTGTTGAAAGAAAAATAATAATTTTTTTTTTCAAATTTTATAAAAAAACTAGTTTTTTTTAAAAAAAAAATAATTAAAAAAGTGAGCCAAATGTGAGAACCATTGAACGGTTTATTTTGGGCGTGTTGGGTTCACCCCAGAATCTCTCTCTCTCTCTCTCTCTCTTCATTTCATGGCCGCCGACGGCGACGATCACCGGCGCGGCTACGGCTGGGCTCTCGCCGCCGGGATCAACGCCGCCCTCGCTGCCATCTCTGCCAAGTTCTTCTCCTCCCAGGTCCAATTCCAATCTCCTCTCCATTTCTCCTCCGCCCCTCCCCCCTCCCCCCTCTTCCAATCCAAATATATTTATACATCTCTTCTTTTTCTTTCTGTTTTTTTTTTTTTTTTTTTTTTTTTTGAAATTTTAGATACCATTTAATTGATGAATCTAGTAATGGGATTGAGTTGATCTGTGATGCAGCAAGTCCATCAAAAGATATTTCTTAGTCTTTCAAATTAGGGTTTGATTCCACCATCCCCTTACCCAGCCTCTTCCCCATCTTTCAATTTGTCTACTTGAATAACTTCAACTTCTGGGAAAATCAAGTGTCTTTGCTAGTTAATGTGGGTGAGTTCTAAGAATCATCAGGTTATACAACTGCAGAAGTGGTATGATGTGGATTCACTCATATTTGTTATTATAAATGTCATCAGTTATTTAATGAATAATTGTGTAGTTTATGTCGGATCGTTGGCAATTACTATAAATCCCCAAAACTCGAGCTCTTAGAAATATACAACTAATTCACTGAAAGCGTACCGACACAGTGCCTGTAGTCCTCGATTGTGACTTGGCCCAACTAATCTCACGCCATTCCGAACGTCATTCAGCACTGTAGGTGCTAACCATTAATCCCCAAAAGCTCAAGTTGTTAGAAATACGCAACCAATTCACTTAAAGCATACAGACACAACGCCGACAGATCTTGACCAGACTTAATCCACCTGAACATTAGATCTATTGTTGGGCCTCTTGCTGTTAGGTTTATTGTGGACCGCTGCCTTACTCAATTTATTAATTTTCTCGGTCTATTACCATGGAGCAGGAAGTTGGATCTATTTTTAATCTATAAATAAATAGCCAACAATTCCCTCCCAACACCTGCACCATGTGAGAATCGAATCCGCGGCATTGGCTCTGATACCACTTGTAGGATCGTTAGCGCTAACCATTAATCCCAAAAGCTCGAGCTATTAGAAATACGCAAACAATTCACTTAAAACGTACTGACACAGTGCCCACGGGTCTCGATCGGAGTCAATCCACCCGGACATTAGGTTTATTGTTGGGCATCTTGTCGTTAGATCTATTATGGATCGCAGCCTCACTCAACTTATTGGGTTCACCTAACTCAACTTATTAGTCTCCTAAGCCTATTGTCACAGAGTAGGAAGTTAGACCTATTTTTAACCCACCTCCCGCCATAAGACAGAATGTTAGCCCCTTTTAAGCCAATTGTTTATCTTTGAGTAAATTGCATTGGCTGCAAAAAATTTCAAAAATAAGAATGATTCAAGTAAAGTTTGGGAGTAATATTATCTTTTAACTCCAAGAATTAGTCTAAAATTTTCGCCCTATTACCACATTGTTTTTTCGGTTATTTCTAGTTTTCGTTAGTAGAGAACGATAGTTCCATTTTGAGAGCTTCAAGGCTAATGCACCTCGATGTAATGCCTCGTCCTTTACAGATTCTAAAATATGGCTTCGTCATATTTTTCAATTTGATAATGTGGGGATGCTACGTCAACAGTCTTAAAGCTCTATCGTCTCTACAAGCTACAGTTACGAACTTTGCCGCCAATTTTCTATCTTCGGGTTTAGCAGGATACTTTCTATTTGAGGAGTCCTTGCCTGCGCAGGTAATCTTCTTTAAAGAAAAAGAATATCTGAACTAATAATTACTTTGTTTTTGGATCTTGTGATTATATATCTACAACCATGATCTTTTATTAGATGGAAGTAAATCAGCACGTCTGTACTGAGAACTCATTTTTCTTTTATCAACTCTGACGTGAGTTCTTGCTTCTCTGCCATTAATATTCTTTTAACTTCATTGATGATTCGAAAGTTTTTTTCCTTTAACTTGTTTAGCCCGATAAGCTCGTACCTTTGCCATTTTAGATGGAAATTATGAAATTAAGTACCATGGAACATGGATATGATAGGGAGAAACATGATGTTCGATTTAGGATTTCATGTCTTTGCACTTATCAAAAGCTTTTTCTGTCGGCCTGACAATTTGTGGGTTGTTTAGTCCATGAGTTGGATGCAAGATTATTTGGTAAGATAACTGGGTTGTTCATTTGCAGTTGCTAATTGTGTGCAGTCTGAAGTTTAATCTCGATTTCAGTTCGAGCAAAGAAAAGTTTAGTGGTGTTGACATGGTACTTTCTGTGATTGCAGACTGTCGCAATCGGAACTACGAGGATGAAATTGAAATCCATCTCAAACTTCTCTCCTTATTTTGATTTCTTTCAAATTTGCTTTGCCAGTTGGTTTGACTCCGCTTATATCGTAAGCGTTTTGTGATGCTGTTTTCTTCTTGTGCCCTGATAGGCTTCCTTGATCATGCAGTGGTTTGCAGGTGCCACTCTCATCATAGTTGGGGTTTTGATCCTCAGCAAATCAAGCGTCGAACAGAAGAGCAATTCTGATTAGACATGATGGGGATATCTCGCTTGCTCCGGAGGATAAAAGAGTCCCTTATTAACCTCAAGAGTGCTAAATTGCGACAAAACCTCCTTCTCTCTCTCTCTATATATATATATCGTGAGTTCTCTTTGTGTTGCCCCCAAATATTTGAACCCTTTATATTTCACCTTTAGAGTACAAGTTTTTGTCAGTTTGCCGCCTTCGTCAGTAAATCACAACATTTGAAGGTTTTGCTTAAACTGCAGTTAGTCGACAGCAAAAGCAGCATCTATCAATGTATCGAAATAGAGAAATGTTTGATGTTCCGCAAAATCTGTACCCTATAGATGTATTCGAATGCATATGTGGAGGGTTTAGAGTGTGACACCCTAATAATCCCACATCGGATGAGATTGGAGTTTTGATTGGATATATAAGAGACATGGACACTAGTAATAATAACTGGGATTAAATATTTTGAGTTGTGGTTTGGGTCCAACGAGTTATTATTACTAATGGATCGGGTTGTTATATTTGGTATCGGAGCCAGTCACCAGCCGAAAGTGTGAGACGAGTCACGACTGAGTCTGGGTCTGGATGATAGGACTAGCGATACAAGTCTTACATCGCTTGCTGATCTTGGGTTGTGTGTGTTTGGGCCGACGAGGACATCAGATCTAAACGGAGGAGTCTGTGACACTCAATAATCCCACATCGGATAGGATTGGAGTTGGTCAGATCTAAACGGAGGAGTTTGTGACACTCAATAATCCAACATCGGATGGGATTGGAGTTGGAGGAGTTGGAGTCTGACACTCAATAATCCCACATCGGATGGGATTGGAGTTGTGATTGAATATATAAGAGACATGAACACTAGTAATAATAATCTCAACATCGGATAGGATTGGAGTTGGTCAGATCTAAACGGAGGAGTCTGTGACACTCAATAATCCAACATCGGATGGGATTGGAGTTGGAGGAGTTGGAGTCTGATACTCAATAATCCCACATCTGATGGGATTGGAGACTCCCCACATCGGATGGGATTGGAGTTTGGAGTCTGACACTCAATAATCCCACATCGGATGGGATTGGAGTTGTGATTGAATATATAAGAGACATGAACACTAGTAATAATAACTGAGATTATTACTAATGAGATGGTCGTGGTTTGGATCCAACGAGTTATTATTACTAGTGGATGGTGTTTGGAGTTTAGTAATGATGTTTTAAGGCCCTGTTTGGATTGGGCTTAGAATAAGGAATAGGAGGGATATCCTCCTTGTTCTACCAAACGCAGGGATATCCTCCTTGTTCTACCAAACGCATCTGGAATCAACTGGTATAGCTTGTTCCGGTACAACTAAAATAAGCTGGAATTACTGTTCTCATTCTTTTCAACCACCCTCTTATTTTTTTCTTAAATATCCTCTCACGTCTATCGAGGCATCCTTTTTCACTTCATTATTACATAATAAAGTTGAGGGCAAAAAGATAATTTACCCCAACTAATATTCTTTATACCTCTTATTCTTCATTATCATACCAAACGAAAAATCTCTTATTTTTGGAATCATTCCAAACGTTTTTTTACACTAGTTTCGTACTTTATATTTATTTATGGATTAGCTAGTTCTGTCTTAACCCGTTACCAAACGGCCCTAAGAGTATAATAATAATGATGTCAATGTTATCTGCAACATTATGGTGATTTAGTGATGATGTTTGGAGTTTAGATAACTGTACTTATTAGTGTTTAGTGGTGGTGTTTGGAGTTTAGTAATGGTGTTTAGAGTATAATAATAATGATGTCATGTTATCTGCAGCATTATTGGATAAAGCTTCAAAACATAATAAAAAATTAATTTTCTTGTGTTCTAATATGTAAACAAAATTATAAAATTTAAAGTTTGGTTTAACTATTTTTTTTAAAAAAAATCATCAAACTTGATTATCAAAACTAGATGGAAAAAGCATAGACTTCTTCATATTTTGAATTATATGAACAACATTCGATCAAAACGGCATCATAATTGGTAAATTTACTTAAAGGAGAAAAAATTATTGAACAGTTTGATAAAATTTAGAGAATATAGTTGTACTATCCATAGTGATCTATGATTCTATATTTCACCCATCATATGATTAATGTGATTTGTAAAAATCATGTCATTTCTTGTTAGATAGGACATAGGGTAGTACATTTTTTAAAAGTGTACAAATAAGGGGTAAATTATATTTTTTATCCTGAAATTATTGAAATGATGAGTCATATGATACTTTGGTTTTTAAATTTTAATTTGTTATAATTTGTTATTTTTATTTTTAAAATTAGTGTAATCAAATTTTACAACCTAATTAACTTTGATTAAATATTGATCGGTCGTTGATATAAAAATGATATAACATTTTAATTATTGAAACATCATCAATCGTAATATTACTATATTATTTTTATATTAATATTTAGTAAACTAAAGCAGTTATAAAATTTAATTGCAATTTTTTAAAATTACTCAGTCAAAATTTATAATAAATTAAACTGTCAAATGTGTAATTTACCCTAAACTAAAAGTTGGAAAAGATAAAAAGGCTATTTTGAAACATTGGTTTTAAGCAATAATTTAAGATTAGTGTCCGTATGATCGATTCGATTGTGATTCATTCACCCATTGTTTAACTATCGAACGACAAATAGGTGGAATTTTTAATTAAGTTATACTAAAATTTAATAATTTAAAAATTAGTATTTTATAATTAAATATAATATTAAAGTATATATATATATATATATATATATATATATATATATATATATATATATATATATATATATATATATAAAATTAAAAATAATAATTTAAATATTTATAATATATGCCGAATTTAGTGATTGTTAATTGAATCGGTTATTAAAATACATTTCAATTATTTAGAATTCTCGTTAGTTATATTAATGAGACTAGTAAAATTTATTCTAATGCACGATGAGTGAAGTGTAAAATATACATTTTTTTTAGTATGTAAATATTTTTTTCAAAATATTAGTTTTAGAAAAATATATTTTATATACTCTAAATAATATGTATATTTTATAATTTATTTATTTTAAGATGAAGTAATTTTATTAATTATTTTAAAATAACAAGTAAAAAAAAAAAAATTTAAATGAATAGAGTGTAGATTATATAACGTATCTGTATTGCTCTTAGGGGCGTTTGGATCGGATTATCTTGGCAGGATTACGGGTAATCTGCCAGGAGTATTATGTTTGAAGAATTCTGCCTGTAATTTGTTCGGTAATATAAGATTCCGAAAGGTGCAGGATTAACCCCAAAACATTACTGGGGGACTGAGGAGGAGTGTATATTGCATTACTGGAAACGGGTAATATTATAGTTAATGTAAAATAACAAGTTTACCCTCGAATACCCCAAATTCTAAACAGGAGATCATTCCATCTCCTCTTCTCACGATCGCCACCCTCTACTGTCGTACGCACCTTCTTCTCTCGCCCGCCTCTCCCTCTCTCGCCCGAGCAAGCCGCGGCCGCCCCCCTCTCTCGAGACTGTCGTACGCACCTTCTTCTCTCGCCCGCCCCTCTCTCCCTCTCTCGCCCGAGCAAGCCGCGGCCGCCCCTCTCTCCCTCTGTCGCCCAAGCAAGCCATGGAAGCAAGCCGCGGCCGCCCCTCTCTCCCTCTCTCGCCCAAGCAAGCCGTGGACGCAAGCCGCGGCCGCCCCTCTCTCCCTCTCTCGCCCAAGCAAGCCGCTGACGTCTCTCTCTTCCTCAAGCGCCCTCAAACCGTACGCCCCCTCGCCCTCTCGCCCTCACACCATACGCCGTAGAAATTAATTTTTATTATTATTATAGTCTATTTTTTATTTATTTATAACGGTAGAAATTAATTTTTTACAGTATAATTTAAATTTTAAACTTTGGTGGTGTAAAATATCAAAAGGGTAATTTTAAAAAAAAAATATACATTTATATTATATTACTGAGTTTTAAATGTTTAACCAAACATAATAATGCTATAAACACTGTAATTTAATGTTACATTATCGGTTTATTTCAAACGCATTAATGCATCAGTAATAATTTCGTTCAGAAATACAACCCGTCAGAATACGTTGAAATAAATACTCAATAATCCTACGTATTCCTATCCAAACGCCACTCAGTAATCCTACATATCCCTATCCAAACGCCCCCTTTGTTTTAAGTAGCTGGTACGGTTTTTCCTAACAAGCAGCCTGCAGCCTGGAGCCGAGACAGCCGCGGCCGACCGGCGGAAGAACATCTCGCGCCGCCCAGTCCCTCCGCCTTCCCTCTCCCCTTTCTGCTTCCTCTTTCTGCCCTCTTTCTCTCCCCTTCCAGAAAAGGATCTGGCGCCGGCGGCGAAGGCGAAGGCGAAGGCGAAGGCGATTTTGAAGCGTCTATTCCCTGCAACAACCCGTCGTCCTCCTCTGCCGCAGCCGCATCCGCATCCGCATCCGTACGCCCTCCTAACCCTAACCCTAAACCCTCGCCGTAGGGCTGCGGCAGCATCACCAGCAGGGATGGATTGCTGCCGCAGCGCGAACCCGTTCGCCCTCTGCTCGGGACCCCTGAAGGCGCTCGGATACGCCATGCTCCTCCTCGTAGCCGCCATCGCCGCCCTCTCCTACTACGCCGTCGTCGTCGTCTCCTGGGGCCCCAAACTCCTCCCCGCCGATCCCGCCCGCGCCGGCCACTCCGACTCCGTCCTCGCCTTCGCCGTCGTCGCCGCCTTCCATCTCCTGGTTACGCCATCCTCACCTAATCCTCAAATTTTCTATCCTACGCATCAACTATTTTGGAGGAATTCGTAATGTTTCTATGATTAGATGAGTAGCCGAAGAAATATGTATGCTTTCGAATGGAAAAGTGGATCAGATTAACCTTGTCTCCAGTAAATAGGGCCTAAATTTGAGATGCTGATTGCGAGTTTTTTAGCGGATTAGTATGGAGCTTGACATGATAGTAATTTAAGAAAAAAACTAGGGCTCTCAATTGAGCTTGTTGTTAACTTTAGATTTATTTGTGAAGTTACGCAATAACTAGGCTTGATTAAAGTTGTTTTAAATTCTTCAGGGATATTGTTTCTTCTGCAGCTTGCTCTGATAATATGGAGCTATTGCATGGTGGTTTGCTCCGATCCGGGTGCAGTTCCGGAAAATTGGAGGCCTATGCCTGAAGAGGATAGTTTGAGATCGGCCGGTCCAACTGCATTGTCCAGTTACGTCATTCCTGATTCACGGGACCCGACATCATCCACTTTGGAGGATCTTGAAAGAAGGCAAACTATGAGATACTGCACGCGCTGCCAAAATGGCAAACCTCCTCGATGCCATCATTGTTCTGTGTGTAAGCTAGTGCTCTATGCTGACTTCGATTTCTTGTTGCATTTTCGACAGTTTAGTTTGAATTCTCAATTAATTAAGTTTCCCGTTCCGCCCCCGTAAAATATTGCTTGGCTTTGGTTGAGATTTTGTTAATAGCTTTTCATTAAACCCTGTAGAAGTAGAAGCTTCAATTTGGTGCTTCTAATATTGATCTCAGAACAGCTTTGCGCCATAGCGAATGATGCAAATCTCTTGTATGCCAAACACCTGACTACTACATTTCAAAGTAGAAAAGTTGTTCCAGTCTTCAAGATGCTTAATGGTTGCCTAATTTTTCATGCTTATTTTAGTTGGCATTCGCATTGTCTTCCTATTTCTTATCTTTTATGTCTTTGCATACGAAACTATGCTAGGAGCTGTAGGACATTCCTTATATCTTATATTTTGCATCATGTGTCATTAGGCCGCCTGCCTGATAAGCCATAACACATTGACTGATTCGGCTCTCTTGTTCTCGAGATTTTTAGAATATCCACACTACCACTAGGCTATTCCCTATTGATTTCACTATTGAATTCTGGAAGATACAGAGGGCATAGCACAACCGCTAGTTAATTAATGTAAATAGCGCATGCAACAAGGATAAATATGGCACTAAATATTGACTAACGATTCTATAGAATGGAAAAGAAGGAACTGTGCTATAATTTGAGAATCAGGCCATTAAATTTCATTTCCCGGCTACTTCCTAGAAGTTTAATCTTTATGGAAAATTGTATGAAATGCTAAAGATCTGAAACAGGTATAGAGCCACGGATGAAACTTACATATTGAATGGGCTAGTAATGAAGAAAAAAGATTATTTTTCCCGCTGTACCTGTCCTGCATCTATATGTCTTATGTACTTGCGGATTTTTTAATATTGTGGAATGAATGTGAATGAATTAGCAAGTCCCCCACCCCTTCATACCAAGGAATTTGAGGCATCTATAAGGGGAAGAGACTTTGTTAGAGACTCGTGTATCCTCTAAAATTAACTGGTCACCGCATGTTGGTGATTTCAAATCATCATAACATCAGCAACTGGAACTTTTAAATATATAGAATTTCCTTGGAGATCATTGATCTATAAGCATGATAAACCTTTCAGTTTTCTATCAGTAGGGAACCTTAAGAATTATGTTTATGTGAATAATGCAGCATAAGAATTAAGCTTAGAAGCTATATTTTGTCTGAAAACAATTATGCAATATATTTTGGCAATGCTTCAGACTCTGACAACATGTCTGCTGTTAATGATTTTTTTTTCTTTGGTGTGACATGTACTACAAATATTGTCACCTCTTGTCTTTCTTGTTCTTTTTTCTTATTTTAATGAACCACAGTTTCATATATGCTTTCTTCTTATCTTGTAGGTGATAGATGTGTGCTTAAGATGGATCATCATTGCGTATGGGTTGTAAACTGTGTGGGAGCACGCAACTATAAATTCTTTCTTCTTTTTCTGGTAATATAAAATTCCTAACATATCTTGCTTATTAATTTAGATAAATTCTCGGGATTCTTAGTAACGAAGCCTTTTTAGGTTATCCTTTTGTCGCTATTAATTGTACATTTGCAGTTCATATTTATAATTACTAGAAAATTTGCTAAAATCAGTATGCAGTGTTTGCTGGTTTGTTCATTCGATATTCATGAACAGATAGTTACCTGATCTGAAACAATAGTTTGATTCTCAGAGACGTAAATTACACCTTCCCTTACTAGCTTGGATTCTCCATAAACTATAGAATTTGTGTTTTATTTTTCACCCATTGTGAAAAGAATCTAGTATACCTCCTGTTATAATCCCTCCATAAATCATAGTTGTTTTCTTAAACAATATTGTTACCTTTGATATCTTAAATGAAGATGGAGTAGATATTAAATTTATAGTCTATATGGCTCAAATGCTATAGTAGGTGTTTGGGGCGAAAGACAAATTCTTTGTTCTTGTGATTACTACTAAAACTCACATGAAGTGTGAGATACAGGATTGGTTCGTATTACCGGAGAGAATAATAGATAAATATTTATCCAGAGTAATTTTTCTTTACGTTGCTCTGAGAAATTTAGGGGCTGTTTTCTAGATTGCGTCTCCGAAGCCCAATTACATTACCGGTTCCATTTATGAGAACCCAAAATATCTTGTTTGGCATGTTATACCTGTATCTATGTACAGCAGTTGGTTCTGCTGATAAAGTCTCAACTGCTGTCTCTTGAGCTACACCCTAATCGGGCTTGGGAGGAAATTGAGCAGTTGGTGGGTGTAATTCTACATTGGAGGTAATCTCACTATCCAACATATGTAGCGGCGAGATCTGATAATGCGACCTCCAGCTGCATGTAGTCAAACATGAAAGTTATAGTTGCAACACTCTCAGCTGCCTACAGCCCACAAGATAGATGCAGTTCTAACCGCCGCATTTCAAATTGCATGCATCAGTAATTATACAGGACATCTCACCATGCAGTCCCTTAGTCATGCTTTTCTTTGCTGATAGACTAATTATTCGGCTATTTATTTTATCGCTCAGGTATATACTTTTCTTGAGACGGTGCTAGATACTCTTGCTCTACTCCCGCATTTTATCGGGTTTTTTGGAGATGCCAGGAAACATTCCGGTTCACCCAGCAATCTTGCCATCACATTCCTTGCTTTTGGTAAGCTTTATCGTAGAAGGTATCTCAAAATGTAGTTGATGAGTCGGTTGTGCTTGCTTGGCAACTGGTGATTGGATTGGCTTTTTAAATTTCAGCATGGCCGCCAACATGGAAATCAAAAGCTAAACCACTAACTTTCTATCATATTGCTCACTCATCAACTATATTCTGGGTTACATTCTGAGGTATCCATGGCATTACTCATCTCAAAAACAGTACTTACGATATTTCTGGTTGACATATCTTTAGCAGGTTTTTCTTTTGTGCAGTTCTTAATTTAGCTTTTTCACTGAGCCTTTTCTGCTTCCTCTGCATGCACGCATCTCTTGTATTAAGTAATACTACTTCTATAGAGGTAATTTTTATACATTTTTCAGTCACATAATTTTTGTTTTCATTTTTTTTTCCGCTACGTGTTCTAAAATAATATAGTACCGAGGCCTGACGTTTCGTCAAATGTCTGACCGTATTTGATCGAATACGGGCACGGATGCGGTCAAAAATTTCCCAATCCGTTTTCACCCGTATTCTCTAAACTGAAAAGCAGCAGCTTATTGTTGGGCTAATGAAATGTCCTCCATTATTTCTGTAGCTTCGAGAAGCTGAAAAAAGCTTTCGAACCTGCAAAGCAAAAGGTCAAATATGATATTTCTGCCTTTTCTGTAGCTGGAATCTATTGGGGTGGCTGTTGATGAAAAAGCTGTTAGTGCCTTTTTGAGCTGCTTTTCTTAACAGCACCTTTGCGGAAGCTTTAGTTGCACGGAACTATCAAGAATCTCATTGAGAAAACTTTTTCTTGGATAGATTTATGAGAAGAAGAAAGCAGTTGCATGGAAGTATGACTTAGGAAAGAAGAAGAACTTTGAGCAGGTGATATCCGACACCTTATGTTATTCTGTAATTTTTATTGCACATCATTTTTGCATCTTAATTTTCTCTTCCCAAAAAATGGTTTCAGGTTTTCGGCACAAATAGATTGTTATGGTTTCTTCCTCTGTACTCTGCTGCGGATCAGGAAAACATTTCCGCACTTCAAGGCCTCGATTTCCCAACTCGGTTGGATGTTGAGGTGTGAATGATGGACAGTGGGAATCCATCCCCTATTATCAAACAGATCGCCGTCCTCTTGTAGTCTTTATTCGGCAAATTAACTCGATGTAAATCATGTAGATTAATTTGTTTGCTTTGTTTTAGAGCTGCGCACATTGTTTTCGCTAGAAGCTGCAGATGCAGATCTATTACACTTCAGTCATATTTGTACTCCATGAATCACGGAACAAAAGTGGTGACAAAGAATTCTTTTCGATTTCATTTACGGGGAACTTAAAAACGCAATTTCTCACTTTAATTTTTCTTCGAAATTTCTTATTCACTGTGCAGTAAATTGATATTATTATGTATGCATCTTTCTAGTGGAGAAAAACTCATTTCGCCTGAACATTTTGGACTTCTTAGGGGGTTGAGTTGTTAAAATTCACAAGTTGGTTTTCTGCTTGGGGTTTGTTTGATTGCTAGCATTTCAAGTTGCATTGTAAGTGAGTTGCAACAAATTTTAAAATTTTACTTGTGGTTTGTTTTGGGTGCATTTACATGTTGCAGTTAGACCTATAATTGGAGACTCAGCTACTACATCTCAAACTATGTCCAAGTTGGAGATGTAGTAGTGGAGCGGGACGCCCAATAGTCCCACATCGGATGGAAAAGATATTGTGGTCAAGAATAGTAATAAGTGGGCCTAACCGCCTAAGTATTTGGGACCAAGAGCTTTTAGTCTAGCAGGGTATTAGTGCTAGCAGATTTGATCGTTATTGGTTGTTAGTGGGAAGGGTGATTTGGAATTTAAATTACTATCTTAACAGTGACATCCTAATAGTAAGGGTGATTTGGAATTTAAATTACTATCTTAACAGTGACATCCTAATAGTCCCACATCGGATAGGAATAGAGTTGTGATTGGGTATGTAAAAGATTTGAGCACTAGTAATAATAACTAAACTTAAGTATTTTGGGCTATAATTTGGACCCAACGAATTATTATTGTAAGTGGGCCGGATTGTTACATTTGGTATCGAAGCCAATCTCCAGCCGGAAGTGTTAGACGAGTTTCGTCTGAGCCTGGGTCTAGATAACCGGATTAGCAAGATAAGCCTCACATCGCCGGGTGATTTTGGACTGAGGATTAGGCGATGTGATTTTGGGCTCTGTGTGTTTGGGCTGAGAACGTCAGAACTAAATAGGAGCTGGGCTGTGTGTGTTTGGACTGACGTCGTGGACGTCAGAACTAAATGGCTGAGGACGTTAGAACTAAATGAGAGGCCCATAACAAATGGGAATGAAGTTGTGATTTAGTATATAAAAGATATGAACATTAATAATAATAACTAGACAATTTTTTATGTAAGTAATGACTCAACATATCCACTCTTTATTCGGCATGGCAAATATAATGGTTGTATCAATCTGATATAAATGTGGTTGTTCAAAATTCCTTTCTCTTTCTGTTTAAATGTAACAACACTTCACTGCCCTTTTTGTTTTTATTTTTTTTTTCTATGCACTTATCCAAGAAATGTAAATGATGGGACATTATCCATTTTAGGAAAAAGTAGCAGTATAAATTGGAGATTCTCATATACTTGACACCACCAATCCAGTGTACCTACCGTAGCAATTCTTTTCAGAGAACAAGAATCCAAAATTGGATAAGGTTGTGGAAATTCCTTTCCAAGAATAAATATGTCACAATTTTGCCATCATTTCCACTGTTAAACACAAATTTGCCATCATCTTCGAAAACTTTTTATTAGTCATTTCGAAATGACTAGCAAAATTTACTTCATTCGAAAATGAATAAAATGTAAGATATACATCTTATTTGGAATATACAAGTAGTATTTTTTATTGTAATCACCAAGTATAATTATATACTTAAGTGACTATTTTTATGGAGCTAGGTTCTTATGTTTTTGAAAGCATAGAGGTCTCCGTATTTATAAATTATCTTTGATGATGAGACATCTTGCTCCACGATCGGTTTTGTTAGACATGATTTACAGTGTAGGAACTATCTAGGAACTAAATTTTATAATTTTATAATTTTATTTGTCTAGTGAACGAGTAACCTTAAAATGAACGGCTGAAAATAAAAATTTTATAAAAAATATTGGAAAAAGTTTTAAATTTCAAATCGAAAGTATTGATCTTTTTGTTCATTGTAAGTATAATTTTTTAATAAAATTTTATCTAATTTTGATTATTTTATATCGTCGAATTTATAAACGTGCCTCATCGGCCATTAAAATATTTAATTTTGAGATATTTTTATCATTTGTCAAATGATAATAAAAAATTATGAAATTTAATTTCTAAATAGTTCTATTAGTATAAATCATACTTAGTAGAGCTGATCATCGAATCGAATATTCTGTTATCAAAAATAATTTATAAATACGAAAATTTTCTTACTTTTGAAACTTTTAATTTGTATGAAATATAAGGTAAAGTTCAAGGCAAGAACCAATCAACTTCTTAGAAGTTTACTTTTCCCCTTACATTTTTTTATTAATATGCAAAGAAACATTCTCCAACTTCATATTTTCATCCCTTTTATGTCTGCTGAATATTTCTTGGTATCTGCCTAACTTCACAAAAGGTGAGAAAAATAAACCAATTCTTTTTAAAGTGATGTTAAAAAGTTAAAAAACAAGATGTGAAATGGATCAATGATGCACTTAACCAGAAATTTAACCCATGTAGGAAATTTATGGTGAATTGCATGAGCAATTCTCAACCATTTCTTTTCTGTATTTATTTTAATTCTCAATATTTCAATTTTTGCTATTTGGCAAGTAATTTTTGATACCATTCAATAATAGTTGTTTTTGCTAGAAACCTCTGATAAAATATGTTTGTAATCGTCGTGCGAGTGCTACTAATCTCGCAATTTCATAATTTTTACTGTTTAGTGCAGTTCGACGGTATCACGGTTGCAGATCAAGAGATCAGATTCAATTGTTGCATGTGCATAATTAAAGGGGCGATTTAATCTGTAACTTTTTAGAAAAATATAAGGATAAATTATATTTCAAGTCTTCAAAATACGAGGCCCGTGGTATTTTAATCATCGAACTTTAATTCGTTATAACTATGAGACGCGAGATTTTTTAGTTCTCAAAATTTAATTAGTTATAATTTTCAACTTGAATATATATATATATATATATATATATATATATATATATATATATATATATATATATATATATATATATATATATATATGAGGAGTGCTAGGTGTACACCCCCAAATAGGGTGTACATCCTACACCCACCCATCCTAGGGTGGGTATTCATCCACTCGTCACTCGATGTGACGAGTGGAATTCACCCACCCCTAGGATGGGGTGGGTGTAAGATGTACACCCCATTTGGGGTGTACATCTAGCATTTTCCTATATATATATATATATATATATATATATATATATATATATATATATATATATATATATATATATATATATATATATACTACAATAAAATTATGCTATAGCGATATTTTTAAGTGTTGCTAAAAATTAAAAAAAAAATTGCTGAAAAAAATACCGACACTTGTCATTAGTGTCGCTATATGTGCCGTCGCTAGGGTGTATAGCGACACATTACTATAATGTGTCCTAAAAATGTGTCCCTATAACCTAATTTTGGATATAGATAGACTATAAATAGAACACTTGCAAAAAGTGTCACAAACATGTGTCCCTATAATCTAATTTTGTTATAGTAATTATGAGGTATGTGATATTTTAGTTTTCAAATTGTCTGAATTATAATAATATTCTACTTGATGATAGAATGATAATTAAAATATTATTTTGATATTAATAATTTATCAATATTTGTATATTTAAAAAAATATTAAATTATGAAACTTGATTGTAATAATTCAAAAAATTTGAAAACAAAAATATCAAACACCTCATAATTCGAGCTATAAATTACAATCAATTAAAGTTTAAGGATTAAAGTGTCACGCGCCTCATAGTTCAAGCTAAAAAATATATAAAATTAAAATTTAAGGACTAACGTGTCGTTTGTCTCATTGTTTGAGGACCAAATGTGTAATTTATCCAAAAAATAATATAAGCAACTTATTATTTGCCACGGTTCTTACTGAAGGACTTATAGGCCTGTAAAAAAAAAAAGAAAAAGAAAAAAAAATAGAAAAAAAACACTCTTACTATTACATAATTAGAGGAGTCAAAAAGTCATTATGCTCCGTGGAAAAAAAAAAAAAAAAAATCAACAAAAGGGAATGACTAAAATTGAATTTTGAGATTTAATTATAATAATTCAAAAAAATCTAAAATATTACATACTTCATAATTTAAACTAAAAATTATAATTAATTAAAATTTGAGGACTAAAGTATCACGCTCCTAATTGTTGGAGCAAAAAATTAGAATATATTAAAATTTGAGAATTAAAATATTATATGCCTCATAATTTGAAGACTAAAAGTGTAATTTATATTAAAAAGTAAAATAAGTAACTTATTTCGTGACTCTTACTGTAAGATTTATTGACTATAAAAAAAAAAACTTAATCGATCGTTTCAAGCGCAAGTGGCAAAAAATTTGATGATTGATGTTCGAGGTTTCGAGTTTGAAATTTAATTGCTTAATATTTTCAGCTAAGTTTATTTCAAAATAACACGTAACTAGAAAAATTTGAGCAATAGTAAGAATTAGAAACAAATTTTATTTTTTTACTATAATAGATTATACCAAAATCTTAAAACTTTATAATTTGTTATTCCGCTTCTTAAGCTACGCTTGGTTGATGCATATGAGAAAATTAGTAGTACTAGGGATAAGTATAATTTTTGAAACAAGCTGGAACAATTGTAAATTTATGTTTGGTTGGATTTTAGGTTAGTATCCGGTATAAAAAAAATAATGTTTGGAAGTAATTGAAGAATAAGAGGAATAGAAAGTTGACTTTTATATTAAAAGACTAAAATGCCCTTCTCCTTTTAGTTTTTTTCTTTTAAAAATGAAGTTTATTAATTTTAATTTTTATAAAAATTTTAAGCGGGAGCAAAAATGTTAATTTTTAAATTTTAAGTAGGAGTAAAAATTTTAATTTTTAAATTTATATAAATTTAAAAAAATGTATAAAAAAATTATATAAATTTTAAAATTAATAATTTTTTTAAAAAATAAAATAAAATTTTTAAATTTATTAAAAAGTAAAGGTAAAAAATTTAAAATTTATAAAATAAAAAAAATAAATTTTAAATTTTATAAATTTAAATATTTTTTAAAATTTAAAAATTTTAATTTTTTTATAAAAAACAATAAAGTAAAAGACTCGTGCAAAAAAAAAAAAAAAAAAAAAAAAAAAAAAAACAAACCCAATTCTGAGTAGTTCTGGGATGGGGGAGGAACTCTTGTTCCCCCCGCCCCCCGCCCCAAAACCGGGTTGTCCCAGGCCTGGGACAACCCGGTTTAGGGGGGAAACAAGAGTTTTCCCTTGTTCCCCCTTATACCTATGGTGTTTGAGTTTAAAGGGAGGAATAATCCTTTTTGTACCCAAACCAAATACTAACTTAATATTTGGTTCACTCAAATTTGAAATAAAAAATTTTGATGTGACAAAAAATACTCCACCACCATCATCTTTTCCTTACCGCCGCTCAAATTCATTGCTGACGAAAAATTTTATATCGTAACAGTCCAATACAGTCCAATACAATAAATTTACTAATATTTTGTTGGAATAAAATTTAAAATTCTAAAATTTTCAATAATTATTTCATTATCAATTTTCAATTTATTTATTAAAATTTATTCTCATTTATTAATCTATTTTATTCTCATTTATTATCATTTATTTTTTTATTTAATTATTTATTTATTTTTTTGATACATTTCTTTATAGTCTCTCTCCTTAATTAAAAGAAATAGAGCCCTTGCATCACCAACGTTACTCCCTATATCCTATATATACTATAGTATAGTAGGGTGTAGAGAGGAGGAGAGAAGTTTTATTTTTAGACAAGTGAAAAGAAAAAGGAAGGAAAAGAATTTGTTTAAATTTTATTTTAATTTTATTTTGTTTTTTTTAAGTGTTTTTATTTATCGGGTGTTAAAAGAAACTTCGTTAACCTCTTCCGCGGTCGTGCTCGTAAGAAGAGGAGTTCCGGTCGTACCTTGGGGTGGTATCTCCGATTAATTCGCACGAAAGACGAAAATACGCTTTAGGGCAGTGCCCCGTACGCTTCCGGATCAATTTTATTTCGATTTATTTTTATCTACAATTTAGTTAATTTGTAAGAGTTGATATTTAGTTCACGTATTCTATATATTTATATTTCAACTTCTATTGACCTAATTACATTTTTTATTTAAAAGATCAATCTAATAAAAAATAAATTAGAATTTATTTTAACACTTTCGCTCATGTGTATGATTTTAATAGCGTATTCATTACTCGAGAGTCAAACTCCGTTAAAACGGAGGAAACTGATTACTGAGTCTGATACCATATTATTCAAAAGATGAGTACTAATTTTGATACCATATTATTCAAAAGATCAATCGAACAAAAAAGGACGTACAATTTTTCTTAATAACATCATTCTACTTTATTAAGGTCATGTTTAAATTAATGTCGGAATAAGTTTTACGAGAATATTTTAGTATTATTGTAATAAGTAAGAAGTTTAAATTTTTTTACTTTTTCGAAAGTTTTGCTATTCATAATTTTATAATAGCATATTTTAGTTACGAAATAATTTATCTTATTTTGAAAAACCGACTCAAGGTAAGTTCGAATATAATATTTCATTCTAAATATTATTTAAGCATACTCCTTATTAATCAACTATATAAAGTTCTTGAATAAATATATAGAATAAAATATTTAGAAATAATATCTAATTTACCTTTAAAAATTTTGAAAATATCTTATTTGCTCTTAATTTAAGTGGAAATAAAAACAGTTGATGACGGTGGAAAAATATATTTTAAAAGATAAAAAATTAATTAAAATATTTTTTTTTGTTTCTAACTTAAGGATAAATTAGAAAATTTGATGACCATAGAAAAATATATCTGAAAGAATAAAATAATTATAATTATTTTATAGAGATAATACGTTGTTCTAAGAGTTCACTAATAAAATCTAACTCTAGAAATATATTCAAAAAAATTTGGAGCATTAAAAAGGTATTTTTAATATTAGCCTTCTAAGTATGGTAAATAAAAAACTCAGAAACTTTTTAGGATATATAAGTTCCATTTTAAAAAAATATTTTGATAATTTCAAATTAAAATTAAAAATTTTATATAATAATAAATAGATAAATAACTTTAAATATTTGTGCATCCAAACATAACTTAAATTTAGATTTTTTTTTATTTTAACCTTTTAAAAAATTATAATTAGTTAAATAATCTTCTAAAAAAATTATTTGACAAAATAATTCAACTTGAAAAAAAATTAAAAGACGATTAATTATTAACTGTCTTCAATAAAATTATTCTTTAAAAAAATAAATAAATAATTCATACGATTAATTATTAACTGTCTTCAATAAAATTATTCTTAAAAATAATAAATAAATAATTTATTATTTTAATAAAGTCACAGAAAGTGTATTCATATAACAATATTGGTCGAAATCTAAATCACAATTCAAAATATTTAAGCTCAATTATTATTATCACTACAACAAAATTAGGTTATAGGGACACATGTTTGTGACACTTTTGTATAAGTGTCCTATTTATATTTCATCTATATTCAAAATTAGGTTATAGGGAAACATTACAAAAATGTGCCGTTATACACCCTAGCGACAGGTCAGCGACACTTTTTTAGATTTTAAAAATACTTAAAAGTGTCGCTATAGTCTAATTTTGTTATAATGTATTAATGTACATATTTTATATATATTCAAACACATGCGTATTTCTATTCGATGTGGGACTATTAGGCTGCGTTTGTTTTTGGAACGGAACCGGGAATAGCGGGGATATCCTTCTTATTCTCCTAAACGCATCTGGAACCGTCTGGTATTGCTTATTCCAGAACAAGGAGAATAGCTGGTATAACAATTCCCATCCTATTATTTTACTATAAAAATTTTTACCATATTACCCTTCTTATCTACTTTATCTCATCCCAACATATTATTTTAATAAAAACTCTCTCCTCACTCTCTCTCCTCTTCCCTCCTTTCTCTCTTCCCAATACACTCTCATCATCACAAATCCCTCTCTCCTCTCTCTCTTTTCCTTCATCCAACCTCCTTTCTCTCTTCCCAATACACTCTCATCATCACAAATTAATATTATAAAATTTTAAATTTATTATTTAAAATAAATATTATAAAATTTATTATTTAAAATAAATATTATAAAATTTTAAATCTTAAAATTAAAATATTGAAATTTTATATTTTAAATTTTAATTTTAATTTGAAAAAATAAAATATTAAATTAAATATTATTTTTAAATAATATAATTTAATTATAATTATAATTTTATTTTTATTTTTTTAAACCATTAATCCATTAATTAAAGCGAAATAATTAGATTTTAACAACTTTTATCACATTGTTTTAAACCATTAATCCATTAATTTTAATTTGAAAAAATGTTGAAATTTTATTTTTTAAATTTAAAATTTAAGTTGAAAAAATTATTTATTAAATTAAATGTATTATTTTTAAATAATATATTTTAATTACGATTATAATTTTACTTATATTTTTTAAAACTATTAATCCATTAATTGAAATGAGAATAATGAGTTTACAATATTTTAATGACATAATAAAGCTCGTGCGTGAAAATTTACAAATATTTAGCAAATATATAAATTTTACGAAATTTTAAAAAAAAATCGCTTAAAAATTAATTATTTATAAATAATATTATAAAATTGTAAATCTTCAAATTAAAATGTTGAAATTTTATATTTTAAATTTAAATTTTAAGTTGAAAAAATTAAATATTAAATTAAATGTATTATTTTTAAATTATATATTTAAATTACGATTATAATTTTACTTATATTTTTTAAAATTATTAATCCATTAATTAAAACGAGAAAAAGGAGTTTACAATATTTTAATGACATAATAAAGCTCGTGGGTGAAAATTTACAAATATTTAACAAATATATAAATTTTGCGAGATTTTAAAAAAATTTCACTTAAAAATTAATTATTTAAAATTAATATAATAAAATTGTAAATCTTCAAATTAAAATGTTAAAATTTTATATTTTAAATTTAAATTTTAAGTTGGAAAAATTAAATATTAAATTAAATATATTATTTTTAAATTAGATATTTTAATTATGATTATAATTTTACTTTTATTATTTTAAAATATTAATCCATTAATTAAAACGAACTAATCAATTTTTAACAACTTTTATCACATAATAACTCTTGGGGGCAAAAAGGTAATTTACCCATCTTATCCTCTTTATCCCTCCTATTCCACATTATTAAACCAAACACGAATTCCCTTATCCCTGGAACCATCCCAAACGAGTTTAAGCTCTAGTTCCGTATTTTATCCTTATCCCCAGAATAGCCAATTCCAGCCTATCCCGATTCCAAACGCAGCCTTAGGATATGATATATTATTTGACAAATTATAAACTTTTATAAAATTATTGTGGTAAAAAAAAAAAATTTAAAATTTTATGGTCAGTCGGCATCAACAACCAGGCCCTGAATCTTTTAGCCTCCGTTTGGTTAAGGGGATAAGGGGGGAATAACCCCCTTATCCCCTTAACCATACCCAAACACTAATTAAGGGGGGGGGATTTTCTAAACCCCCCCCTTAGCGGGTTATCCGCGGATAACCCGCTAAGGGGGGGGTTTAGGAATCCCCCCCCCCGGGTTTAGCCATTGAACCCCCCTCCCCCCCCCCCCCCCCGGGTTTAGCCATTGAACACGCGCGGTTACCGAGGTGAGCTCCCCCCGTGACCTCCATCTCTGTCTTCTTCCTCCCTTCTCCGAAGCCTCCCTCTTGCTCGAGAAAATCTTGCTCCGATCCCTTGCTCCGATCCCTTGCTCCTTGCTCCTTGCTCCTTGCTCCGAGCTCGTCGCGAGATCTCCGATCCGTAGCCGATATTGCTCCGGTATTGCTCCGATCCCTTGCTCGTTCTTCGGGTGTTGGGTTCCGGCGCGGTTAGCCAGGTGAGCAGCCCGTGGCTCTGTCTTCTTCCTCCCTTCTCCGAGTAAGCCTCCCTCTTGCTCTAATCCCTCTCGAGAAAGTGTTGCTCCGATCCCTTGCTCCTTCGGGTGTTGGGTTCCGGCGCGGTTACCCAGGTGAGTAGCACGTGGCTTTGTCTTCTTCCTCCCTTCTCCGAGTAAGCCTCCCTCTTGCTGTAATCCATCTCGAGAAAGTGTTGCTCCGATCCGTAGCTCCGATCCCTTGCTCCTTGCTCCGAGCTCGTCGCGAGATCTCCCAATCGAGAAACAGTTGCTCCGATCCCTCTCGAGAAACTGTTGGTTTGGGTTTAATCCTGATAAAAACCCTAGCTCCGATCCCTCTCGAGAAAGTGTTGCTCCTTGCTCCGAGCTCGTCGCGAGATCTCCCTGTTGGTCCGATCTGAGAGATCCGCTTCTGCGGCGCGCGACGGTAACCTAGTAAGCTACCTTTTTCGACATCCTCACAAAGGTAAAAAAATCTTCCATCTTGTTTCAGATAAATTTGTGCTTTTTGAAGTAATTGTGCCATCTTGTTTGTGACATCTGTGTGCTGCTTGTACTAATTGTGCCATGTAGTTTGAGAGAAATGTGTGCTGTTTGTACTAATTGTGCCATCTTGTTAGAAACAAATGTGTGTTGCTTGTTTAGATACAAATGTGTGATGCTTGAACTAATTGTGCCATGTTGTGGGAGATAAATTTGTGATGCTTGAACTTAATATGCCATCTTGTTAGAGACAAATGTGTGATGCTAGAACTAATTGTGCCATCTTGTAGGAGATAAATTGTGATGCTTGAACTTATTATGCCATCTTGTTTGAGACAAATGTGTGATGCTACAACTAATTGTGCCATATTGTAGGAGATAAATTTGTGATGCTTGAACTTAATATGCCATCTTGTTAGAGACAAATGTGTGATGCTAGAACTAATTGTGCCATCTTGTAGGAGATAAATTTGTGATGCTTGAACTTAATATGCCATCTTGTTAGAGACAAATGTGTGATGCTAGAACTAATTGTGCCATGTTGTAGGAGATAAATTTGTGATGCTTGAACTTAATATGCCATCTTGTTAGAGACAAATGTGTGATGCTAGAACTAATTGTGCCATCTTGTAGGAGATAAATTTGTGATGCTTGAACTTATTATGCCATCTTGTTTGAGACAAATGTGTGATGCTACAACTAATTGTGCCATATTGTAGGAGATAAATTTGTGATGCTTGAACTTAATATGCCATCTTGTTAGAGACAAATGTGTGATGCTAGAACTAATTGTGCCATCTTGTAGGAGATAAATTTGTGATGCTTGAACTTAATATGCCATCTTGTTAGAGACAAATGTGTGATGCTAGAACTAATTGTGCCATCTTGTAGGAGATAAATTTGTGATGCTTGAACTTAATATGCCATCTTGTTAGAGACAAATGTGTGATGCTAGAACTAATTGTGCCATGTTGTAGGAGATAAATTTGTGATGCTTGAACTTATTATGCCATCTTGTTTCAGACAAATCTGTGATGCTTGAACTATTTGTGCCATCTTGTAGGAGATAAATTTGTGATGCTTGAACTTATTATGCCATCTTGTTTCAGACAAATGTGTGATGCTTGAACTATTTGTGCCATCTTGTTTGAGAGAAATGTGAGCTGCTTGTACTAATTGTGCCATGTTGTTAGAGAAAACTTTGTGATGCTTGTACTAATTGTGTCATCTTGTTTAGATACACATGTATGATGCTTGAACTATTCGTGCCATGTTGTTAGAGACAAATGTGTGCTGCATGTACTAATTGTGCCATCTTGTTTGGGAGCTATGTGTGCTGCTTGTATTAATATTGTCATCTTATTTGAGAGAAAAGAGAGTTGGTTGATTTAATAGTGCCTCTTGTTTGAGAGAATTGTGTGCTGGTTGAATTAATAGTGCCTTCGCCGAGTGATAATGTTAATTGATTGAACTAATATTGGGATCTTATTTGAGATAAATGTGTGCTGGTTGCACTCATAATGTGTATTAATAAATGTGTAATGTTGGCATGTTCTGTGCTGGATGTGTGTACGCTTCCTATCCCCTTTTTGTGTGTATGCGCTAAAGGAGATTTTGTTTATGATGAGAATAACAAAATCGACGATGATGACGGTTGCCATAAGTATCAGATGGCATGGCATGGATTTATAATCCACTGCAGCCCCATATCACTTGGCAATCAAATGAGTCAAATCTTTTAAATAAAAAGAAATATGTAATTGGCTGATACGCAGCATACACACAAATTGGCATATCATAAGGCAAAATGGGTGATAGGCATCGTACACACAATCAGCGCATATTAAGGCAAAGAGGAAGGCCATATAAGTTTAACCATCACCCATTTCTCTCAAACAAGATGACCCTATTAGTTCAAGCATCACACATTTATCTCTAACAATGATGGCATAATATGTTCAAGCATCACACATTTCTCTCCAACAATATGACAATATCAGTACAACCAATAGTCGGAAAAATGGGTTTTTCGGATAATCGCTTAAAATATCGACGATGATGACGGTTGCCAGAGGTTATCAGAAGGCATGGCATGGATTTACAATCCACTGCAGCCCCATAGCACTTGGCAATCAATTGAGTTCAAATTTTTTAATAAAAAGAAATATGTAATTGGCTGATACGCAGCATACACACAAATGGCATATCATAAGGCAAAATGGGTGATAGGCGTCGTACACACAATCAGCGCATATGAAGGCAAAGAGATGGCAATATAAGTTTAACCATCACCCATTGTCTCAAACAAGATGACACTATTAGTTCACACAGCACACATTTATCTCTAACAACATGGCACAATTAGTTCAAGCAACACACATTTCTCTCAAACAATATGACAATATCACTACAACCAACAGTCGGAAAAGTGGGTTTGTCGGATAATCGCTTAACATATCGACGATGATGACGATTGCCAGAAGGTATCAGATGGCATGGCATGGATTTATAATCCACTGCACCCCCATACTCTTTTTGGCAATCAATTGAGTCAATTAAGTATTTAAATATACTAAGTTTTTACTACTGGTTGAAATTCCCCGGCAATATCCGTTCAATTAGATAGCTCCGAATATTTTCAACTATGTATTTTTCATCTTGTATGATTGAGAGTGGTACTAGTAATTCACTTTAAATTGTACTTAACTTATTGTTATCATTGTGCCAACCAAACACCTTATTCCAGATGCGTCCATTCAAGAAACAAACAAAGCAATCAAGCACGAAAAAGTGTAGCTTTCGAAGGCTTCCCTAATTTCGTAGCTTCACAGGAGGGTAATTCTGGGCAGCCAGCCCAAACGCATACCCGAACCCAGAATTGGTCAGAATTGATGGACCTCAATTTTTTTGTCCTTGCTCACTGAAGAGCATGCATTGGGGAACTTCGTTAATGGGGCGTTCACCAGTGTAGCCTGGGTTTCGAATCTTATCTGCATTCAATGCAAGGACCAACTTGCATTTGAACAAAGAACAAATAAAAATCGGCCTTAAAGTTTTAAAGCGAACATTCATGCTTTATAACACTTTAGCCAATAAGAGTGGTTTGGGGCTGGGACTTTATAAACAATATCCCGACCGCCGGTGATCCAGCTGACTGGGATGCAGTGGATTGCGGTAAATTTAACCTACAATCATAAAGATTTTTGTAAATGCTCGCGTACTATTCACATAATTGACATTAGACATTCATTTAAATCTTCTCCAGGATAATCCGGCATTCGCAAAATGTCGAGGGAGGCCATTTCCGGCTTATAAGGATCTGGCCTTCTTGACCGCGAAAACAACGGCCAGTGGCCATTATGCTAATACTACTACAATGCAAGGACCTCAAATTGTTGAAAGTTCATCCTCATCGTCCCCTGGTGAGGATGCTACTCTTATTGGGGAAGCGAATGTCGACTTTCAATATCTCATCTAGTCCATTGAAGCAGGATCTTCAGAAGCCCTCATATGCAAATACAAGGGGGACGCAATTCTTCGACTCTCTCAAACCCCTACTCCTGAAAACCCAACTGTCGGAGGTAGTGCAAGTGTAGCTGGTTTCTGGGGGAAAACGTCCACGCTCACCAGATCCCACAAACCCCTACACCCAAAAACTACCACGACTGGAGGGGGACGGCGTCGCAAAATTGACGCCGGCCTTGCTGTAATCACTGAGATGGTTGAAATAGGCAGGCAAAAGCTAGAGCTTGCCCGTGAAATTTATCAGTCTGAAAAGTCGAGCAGAACCAGTGATTCCAACCATCCAGGAGTGCATGGCCGGTTGTATGCTATGCCATCTATTACTCCAGAAAGGGTGCTATATGCAGGCGAAGGCCCTAAAAGAGGCAAATAATCGTCAATTCTTCATGTCCATGACAGACGGAAGATAGACTGAAATGGTGGGTTGACCGACAAGTCGCATTGCAAAATGTCAATTATAGGGGTCTCTTTCCTGGAATTGAGATTTCGTTTTTAAATTTGTTTATGCTTTCGTTTTCTTTATTTAGTCCGTTGACATTCTATGTTTTATGCTACGTAGACAATATTTTCCTTTATTTCGCATGATGGTTGATGTGTTTTGTAAATATTGACTTTATAACAGTAATGTGTTGAAGTTGTGTTGTATTTTATCCCCATATGTTGCGATTGTCAATGTTCAATATATTGTACTTACAGCATAAATGGGTGATTCGAATGATGGTCATGTGTTAACCTCCACAATCAGTACCGTCTTACGAGACCTTTTAGATGACTGACGGATGACATATGGAATGATGTACTTGCAATGTGATTCATCAAGGTTATCTCACATTTACGGAAACCGTCGAAAAGCAACCGTGTCGTACCCGTCCATTTACAGGGCACCAGCTAATATGGATATCTTGAATGGTCATCCTGATCGTGGGTACGACCAATTTAGAATGCCGACCACGACTTTCATTGCACTGCGCGATGAGCTACTCCGAAAAGGGATGGTACAGAACACACGCAATATGACAATTTGAAGAACAGTTAGGAATATTTCTGTTTTGCATAGGACATGGGGTAGCGAATAGGGTCATGGCTGAAACATTTCAACATTCAGGTGACAACTATCAGTCGACATTTCAACAATGTCCTTCGGGCCATTGTAATGTTGAAAGACGATTACATTAACTTCCGCCGAATAATCTTCCGGTACATTCTCGAATAAGAGATAATGCAAATTTTCATCCATTCAAGGTATGCATAATTTTATATTTGTGATTAAAGTTATGGACTCATTTTTGAAATGTTATTAATTCACTTACTATGTTTGATGTTTACTGTTAGAATGCCAATGGTGCGATTGATGGGACACATATTCCCGTGGTAGTGCGCAAGAGCAAGCAACCGAGATTCCGGAATCGCAAAGATTTACTTCACAAAACATGATGGCTGCAGTATCCTTTGACCACAACTTTCTATTTGTCTGCACGGGTTGGGGAGGGATCAGCAGCTGACATGCGAGTACTTCGATGACTTGCGAAAGTGGAGGTTTCACGGTGCCTGAAGGTATATCACACATACTTACTTTTCTTACATTATTTTTGTCACGCCCCGGGGCGACTACTGCGCCCCGGCTCGCCGAACAGATCCGCCGCCCGTACGGGAAGCCCCGTATAGGCGTAGCGACTAACCTGCAAAGAAACATCTACACTAGCAGATATCAGAGCTGAAAGAGAAAAGCTGGAAAGAAATACATAAAATAAGACTACAACTTTTAAATATACAGACCATCCTCACCAGAATACAGGAGTCTCTCATAAAAGCAGGAAAGGAAGGTACAACTAAAAACCCTCACTACAAAAGTCACTCGACATAAACACACACCAAAATGGAATTGGGGTACATCTACTCGCACACAGAAGACGACAGGAGGGGATCTATCTCGCGACGCCCTTACCTCGGTCAGAAGGAGCTGGATCAGCAACAGGAGCTGCAGGAACTGGAGCAGAAGTCCCTGGGGAGAAAACACCACGACGGTGTGAGAACTACATCCCACAGTAGTTCTCAGTGGGTGCCGCCAACAAGCCCGACGGTCTGCCCTAAGTCTACCAGAGGCAAAAGTAAATATGCAGTGCTATAAGGAGAGCTAGGAAAGGTAACTCTACAGCTACTATGCCTCTATCTAGATGCTCAACAGTGGAACAGAAAGAACATAATGCCACACTAACTCTCATCCCTGATCACCCAATCAAAACTGACTGACTGCCACAACGGGTCCAGTCAAACCTGCGCCAACCTACTGCCGTTACGTCCGGAGGAGCGGACTTACGTAGGGCGTCCGTGGCTGCCAACGAAAGCACAGCCAGAGGGACCACTGCGACGACAAGTCGCTAAAGAACATCTCAAACTCACACCGGTACAACAACCGGTCTCGCCTACTCCGGAGTGGCCCTCGAGGGGAGCGACCCGCTCGAGTCAAAGTAACCCATAAGTATCACTGTATAGTATCACTGTAAAGCTCAAATGTGGCTCATGCAGGCTATGATCCAATCCTCGATCAAAGATCGACTACCAAACAAATCACTGACTCACACACTAGCTGGAATCTACGCAGCTGAAACCCACTGTCACTCTGACAGTTTCCAAGAACCCAGATCTACCATCACTATCACTCTCCCAAAGAAATCAAATCTACAGACTGCTATCAACTCCACTCGGTCCCCAGACACGAGTGCAAAAGCATCCCACAACCGACCGACCCTCTCGGCCCACACACGGGCGAGGAAAAGCTAAGTCCATAGTGAAATGAAGTATCGTGATGTGGAATGTCTAGAGCAATAAAAACCTAGCCCAAGTTGGAGTTTTTCTACAGACTGGCTGAACATGATACATATGACATGGGTGCTAGGTCAAATTCCAAGATTTCATTACTTAACATAGTGCAGGAATCAAAAGATTCAACAACTGATATACAAGATACAACATACAGTTTTACACATGCTAATACTACTACTCCAATTTCTAACATGCATGATCCTACACACATAGAATTAGTACACAGTCCAGAGTTCTGGAAGCAAGGTCACCCACTGAAAGTGCTAACTGTCCAAAATTGCACAGCTGAGAAAGCCCACAACTGTCAAATCACAAATCCCACCAAGCCAACATCACGGTAGAAGTGCTCACAAAACTCTGGGTACAAACATACACCAAAATTACACTTTAATCACACAAATTCCACATTCCCAAAATCTGTGGTGAACAGTCCCACTAACACGAAATTTTCACCTGAAAAACTTCCTCCAAAAATTCCAATAAAAATATGACGGCGATCCTCGCGAAGAGTAGATGTCGATAGAGTCCTGAAACGTCGAATTCCGATGTCCGGATGAGGAGATAAAATCCGACAAGTAGGTGCTGTCCAAATCAATCAACAGTCGCAAAGGGGGTTAAAAAGTACCCAGAACCCCAAGAAAAGCTCGGATCCAGAAAAGTGTCCAACACGAAAAAGTAGATTTACCTCTTACGAAACCGTCACCGCAGAAATCGTCCAAAAATAATGTCGGGGTAGCCCGGTAGACCTCCCAGACTAAACTGCGACGGAAATGGGCCTCCAACAGTAGATCGTCGCTCCGCACCCCGATGCAGAAGTCGCCGTCGTCGCGGCCTCCAAAAATTCTGAATTTCCGCCAAGAGATGCACAAGAGGGAGAGGAAGAGAAATGGTGAAGGGCTCCAAGCGAAAAGCTTTCGGGAAAAGCTTCAAAACGAGGCCCCTTGAGGCCTTTTTTATAGGCCTCACCCTAAACACCCGGGAAAAACAATTCAATGGGCTTTGGGCCCAAAAATTCGGGCGCCCGGAACATTCGGGCGGGCTACAGTGTTGGGCCGGGCCCAACACTGTTCACGCCCCGAATCCACCAGGAGCCGCCACGTGGCCCCCGAACAGCAAACAGCTGTTCGGCCCACCCGCTGGCTGCCACGTGGCCCGCCCCCGCACAGTGAGGCCGGTTGGCGCCCGCCAATCAGCGGGCGACACGTGTCCCCCGGGTTGACCCGCTGACCGGTCGGCGTGCCGCGCCGGCGCGCGGCATGGCCCCCGACGTGGGCACGCGCCCCGAGGCACCGACCCCGACTCCGTGCGCCGCGCACGGTGCGCCCGCGAACCAGAGGGCGACACGTGTCCCCTACACCCTTCCACGCATCAACTGGAATTCAGTGGACCGCGCCGCATGCACAACCAACCACCGGAGGCTGCCACGTGGCCCCGCATTGGTCCATTGCACCGCCGCGCTCACCCGGTAGACCGCGCGCCCTTGCGCCCGCCAATCAGGCGGTGTCCACGTGTCCATGCGCCGGGTCTTGCACCCCGCCGCGCAGCTCTGTGACCACGCATCCTGAACCGGCCAATGACATGCCGCCACGTGGCATCCCGCAGCGGTCTAACGGCCCCTCCCATGCACCATTTCCACTGAAAACTTCCGGGAGTCCGTTTTTTGGGCATCCGGACTCAGAAATAAGCAAGCAAATATGCCGGTTTCACGCGTTTTTTTTCTTCCCGTGCTGAATCCATTTTCCGACCTCTGTT
>CM055067.1:47577611-47685789 GCA_029204045.2 Tillandsia leiboldiana | reverse complement strand
CTCAAACCCCTACTCCTGAAACCCACCTGTTGGAGGTAGTGCCAGTGTAGCGGTCTGGGTGGAAACGTCCACGCTCACCAGATCCACAAAACACTTACACCAAAACTACCACGACTGGAGGGGGGACGGCGTCGACAAATCTGACGCCGGCCTTGCTGTAATCACTGAGATGGTTGAATAGGACGGCAAAGCAGGCTTGCCCTGTGAAATTTATCAGTCTGAAAAGTCGAGCAGGACCAGTGATTCCAACCATCCAGGAGTGCATGGCCGGTGTATGCCTATGCCATCTATTACTCCAGAAAGGGTTGTGTGATAGTGCAGGCGAAGCCCTAAAAGAGGCAAATAATCGTCAATTCTTGTTCATGTCCATGACAGACGAGATAGCTGAAATGTGGGTGACCGACAAGTCGCATTGCAAAAATGTCAATTATAGGGGTCTCTTTCCTGGAATTTAGATTTCGTTTAAATTGTTTATGCTTCGTTTTCTTTATTTAGTCCTTGCATTCTTGTTTTATGCTACGTAAAATATTTCTTTTATTTCGCATGATGGTTGATGTGTTTTGTAATATTGACTTTATTAACAGTAATGTTTGAAGTTGTGTTGTATTTTATCCCCAATGTTGCGATTGTCAATGTTCAATATATATTGTACTTACAGGCATAACTGGTGATCGAATGTGGTCAGTGTTAACCTCCACAATCAGTACCGTTCTTACGAGACCTTTTAGATGATGACGATATGACATATGGAATGATGTACTTGCAATGTTGATTCATCAAGGTTATCTCACATTTACGGAAACCGTTCGAAAAGCAACGTGTCGTACCCGTCCATACAGGGCACCAGCTAATATGTGATATCTTGAATGGTATCTGATCGTGGGTACGACCAATTTAGAATGCCGACCACGACTTTCATTGCACTGCGCGATGAGCTACTCCGAAAGGGAATTGTACAGAACACACGCAATATGACAATTGAAGAACAGTTAGGAATATTTTGTTTTGCATAGGAACATGGGGTAGCTAATAGGGTCATGGCGAAACATTTCAACATTCAGGTGAAAACTATCAGTCGACATTTCAACACTGTCCTTGGGCCATTGTAATGTTGAAAGACGATTACATTAAACTTCCGCCGGAATAACTTCCGGTACATTCTCGAATAAGAGATAATGCAAATTTTCATCCATTCAAGGTATGCATAATTTTATATTGTGATTAAAGTTAATGGACATTTGAAATGTTATTAATTCACTTACATGTTGATGTTTACTGTTAGAATGCAATTGGTGCGATTGATGGGACACATATTCCCGTGGTTAGGCGCAAGAGCAAGCAACGAGATGCCGGAATCGCAAAGGATTTACTCACAAAACATGATGGTGCAGTATCCTTTGACCACACTTCTATTTGTCTGACGGTTGGGCGGATCAGCAGCAGCTGACATGCGAGTACTCGATGGACTTGCGAAAAAGTGGAGGTTTCACGGTGCCTGAAGGTTATCACATCACAATACTTATTTTCTTACATTATTTTTGTCACCCCGGGGCGATACTGCGCCCCGGCTCGCCAACAGATCCGCGCCCGTACGGGAAGCCCCGTATAGGCGTAGCGACTAACCTGCAAAGAAACATCTACACTAGCAGATATCAGAGCTGAAAGAGAAAAGCTGGAAGAAATACATAAAATAAGACTACAACTTTTAAATATACAGACCATCTCACCAGAATACAGGAGTCTCTCAAAAGCAGGAAAGGAAGGTACAACTCAAAACCTCACTACAAAAGTCACTCGACATAACACACACCAAAATGGAACTGGGGTACATCTACTCACACACAGAAGACGACAGGAGGGATCTATCTCGCGACGCCCTTACCTCGGTCAGAAGGAGCTGGATCAGCAACAGGAGCTGCAGGAACTGGAGCAGAAGTCCCTGGGGAGAAAACACCACGACGGGTGTGAGAACTACATCCACAGTAGTTCTCAGTGGGTGCCGCCAACAAGCCCGACGGTCTGCCCACTAAGTCTACCAGAGGCAAAAGTAACATATGCAGTGCTATAAGGGAGAGCTAGGAAAGGTAACTCTACAGCTACTATGCCTCTATCTAGATGCTCAACAGTGGAACAGAAAGAACATAATGCCACAACTAACTCTCATCCTGATCACCCAATCAAAACTGACTGCCACAACGGGTCCAGTCAAACCTGCGCCAACCTACTGCCGTTACGTCCCGGAGGAGCGGACTTACGTAGGGCGTCCGTGGCTGCCAACGAAAGCACAGCCAGAGGGACCACTGCGACGACAAGTCGCTAAAGAACATCTCAAACTCACACCGGTACACAACCACCATCTCGCTCGCCTCTCGGAGTGGCCCTCGGGGGAGCGACCCGCTCGAGTCAAAGTAACCCATAAGTATCACTGTATAGTATCACTGTAAAGCTCAAATGTGGCTCATGCAGGCTATGATCCAATCCTCGATCAATAAGATCGACTACCAAACAAATCACTGACTCACACACTAGCTGGAATCTACACAGCTGAAACCCACTGTCTCTCTGACAGTTTCCAAGAACCCAGATCTACCATCACTATCACTCTCCCAAAGAAATCAAATCTACAGACTGCTATCAACTCCACTCGGTCCCCAGACACGAGTGCAAATGCATCCCACAACGACCGACCTCTCGGCCCACAACTCGGGCGAGGAAAAGCTAAGTCCATAGTGAAATGAAAGTATCGTGATGTGGAATGTCTAGAGCAATAAAAAACCTAGCCCAAGTTGGAGTTTTTCTACAGACTGGCTGAACATGATACATATGACAGGGGTGCTAGGTCAAATTCCAAGATTTCATTACTTAACATAGTGCAGGAATCAAAAGATTCAACAACTGATATACAAGATACAACATACAGTTTTACACATGCTAATACTCCAATTTCTAACATGCATGATCCTACACACATAGAATTAGTACACAGTCCAGAGTTCTTGGAAGCAAGGTCACCCACCTGAAAGTGCTAACTGTCCAAAATGCACAGCTGAGAAAGCCCACAACTGTCAAATCACAAATCCCACCAAGCCAACATCACGGTAGAAGTGCTCACAAACTCCTGGGTACAAACATACACCAAAATTACACTTTAATTCACACAAATTCCACATTCCCCAAAATCTGTGGTGAACAGTCCCACTAACACGAAATTTTCACCTGAAAAACTTCCTCCAAAAATTCCAATAAAAATATGACGGCGATCCTCGCGAAGAGTAGATGTCGATAGAGTCCTGAAACGTCGAATTCCGATGTCCGGATGAGGAGATAAAAATCCGACAAGTAGGTGCTGTCCAAATCAACCAACAGTCGCAAAGGGGGTTAAAAATGTACCCAGAACCCCAAGAAAAGCTCGGATCTCAGAAAAAGTGTCCAACACGAAAAATGTAGATTTACCTCTTACGAAACCGTCACCGCAGAAATCGTCCAAAAATAATGTCGGGGGTAGCCCGGTAGACCTCCCAGACTAAACTGCGACGGAATGGGCCTCCAACAGTAGATCGTCGCTCCGCACCCCGATGCAGAAGTCGCCGTCGTCGCGGCCTCCAAAATTCTGAATTTTCCGCCAAGAGATGCACAAGAGGGAGAGGAGAGAATTGGTGAAGGGCTCCAAGCGAAAAGCTTTCGGGAAAAAAGCTTCAAAACGAGGCCCCTTGAGGCCTTTTTATAGGCCTCACCCTACAACAGCCCGGGAAAAACAAGTCAATGGGCTTTGGGCCCAAAATTTCGGGCGCCCGGAACATTCGGGCGGCTACAGTGTTGGGCCGGGCCCAACACTGTTCACGCCCGAATCCACCAGGAGCCGCCACGTGGCCCGCCGAACAGCAAACAGCTGTTCGGCCCACCCGCTGGCTGCCACGTGGCCCGCCCCCCAGCACAGTGAGGCGGTTGGCGCCCGCCAATCAGCGGGGCGACACGTGTCCACCCCGGTTGACCCGCTGACCGGTCGGCGGCCGCGCCCGGCGGCGCGCGGCATGGCCCCGACGTGGGCACGCGCCCCGAGGCACCGACCCCGACTCCGTGCGCCGCGCACGGTGCGCCCGCGAACAGAGGGCGACACGTGTTCCCCTACACCCGGGTCCACGCATTCAACTGGAATTCAGTGGACCGCGCCGCATGCACCGACCAACCGGAGGCTGCCACGTGGCCCCGCATTGGTCCATGCACCGCCGCGCTCACCCGGTAGACCGCGCGCCTTGCGCCCGCCAATCAGGCGGTGCCACGTGTCCATGCGCCGGGTCTGTGCACCCCGCCCGCGCAGCTCTGTGGACCGCGGCATCCTGAACCGGCCAATGACAGGCCGCCACGTGGCATCCCGGCGGTCTACGGCCCATCCCATGCACCATTTTCCACTGAAAACTTCCGGGAGTCCGTTTTTTTGGGCATCCGGACTCAGAAATAAACAAGCAAATAGCCGTTTTCAAGCGTTTTTCCGTGCTGAATCCATTTCCGACCTCTGTTGGGCCTAATTCTTTTCCGAAATTCGGCAAACTCAGCCGAAGGCCTACACAGCTAATAATAACACACAGGGTCCATCTGTGGCATCCCATTGACGCACCATGGGCCAGATACACCAACGCTAGGTGCTCTATAGTGGATTCATCGGAAGAACGCTGCATGGGAATTTGGGCCACTACATCCTCCCCCACTAAAAGGAAGTTTCGTCCTCGAAACGAAGTAAGGTAGAACAGGCGTACCTCAACCAGTAGTCTCGAACAGAAAAGGGTAAGCAGATCTCATCTCTGTCTCTAGCTCCCAAGTAGCCTCTCGCTCATCGTGATTGCTCCATTAAGATCTTCACATACGGAATGGTCCGGTTGCGCAATTCCCTCACCTCACGAGCAAGAATCCGCAACGGCCGCTCCTCGTAAACCAGGTCCTCACCGATCTCCAAGGGAGTGAAGGTCAACCACATGCGACGGATCAAAGACATATCTCCTCAGGGCTGAGACATGAAAAACATCGTGTACACCGGCCAAACGTGGAGGAAGAGCACTCTATAAGCCACAGGGCCTACCATCTCAAGTACCTCAAAGGGTCCAACAAAACGGGGACTAAGCTTCCCACGCACTCCAAATCTCCGGACCCCTTTCGAAGGCGAGACCTTTAAGAATACATGGTCACCAATCTGAAACTCCAGGTCTCGCCGTCGAGTATCTGCATAACTCCTCTGACGACTCTGGGCTACCTCAAGGTGTCGACGAACAACTCTGACCTTCTCCTCAGCCTCCAAAAGAAGATCAGGTCCCAAAGTCTTCCTCTCACCCACGTCACTCCAATACAAGGGTGACCGACACTTGCGTCCATACAACGCCTCAAACGGAGCCATCTGGATGCTCGCTGATAGCTGTTGTTGTACGCAAACTCAACCAAAGATAAGTGTCGGTACCACCCCCTTCCAAAATCCATAACGCACGCTCTCAGCATATCCTCAAGGGTCTGTATAGTGCGCTCAGACTGGCCATCAGTCTGTGGGTGGAATGCAGTGCTGAATCTGAGCTGGGTCCCCAAAGCTGACTGTAAACTCCCCCAGAATCGTGACACAAACCTCGGATCCCGATCTGAAACAATCGACGCAGGTATCCCGTGTAGCCTCACTATCTCGTCCAAATACAACTGTGCCAGACGCTCCAGTGACCAAGTCATCTGAACAGGCAAGAAATGCGCTGACTTGGTGAGTCTATCAACAATAACCCAAAATCGCGTCGGCTCCACTCTGCGCTCTCGGCAGCCCTGTAACAAAGTCCATGGTGATGTGGTCCCATTTCCACTCGGGAATTGGAAGACTTTGCAACTTGCCAGCAGGAACCCGGTGCTCTGCTTTCACTTGCTGGCAAGGTTAAACAAGTGAGCCACGAATCTTCCAACGTCCCGCTTCATTCCGGACCACCAAAATGTGCCTTGAGGTCCTTATACATCTTAGTACCACCAGGATGAATGGTATAAGGTGTATAATGAGCCTCACCCAAAATCAGGTCTCTGATCTCTGAATCCGAAGGCACACACACTGGGTCCCTGTACCGCAGTACTCCCGAGCTATCCACTGTAAAATCCCCTATAAGATCTGCCTAAATCTGTGATCTAATCCTCTCCAAGTGGGGGTCCTCACTCTGCGTCTCCCTAATCCTGTCCAACAGAGTGGGCTGCAAGACCATAGACATCAGTCTAGCAGAGACCCCAGGGGATACAACCTCAATCTGGAAGTCGCCTCAACTGCTCAATCAACGGGGCCTGCTGCGTGACAACATGCTCAAGCTCTGCACTGACCTCCGACTCAAAGCATCTGCTACCACATTGGCCTTGCCGGGATGATAGAGGATACTCACATCGTAATCCTTCAGTAACTCCAACCACCGGCGTTGCCTCAGGTTCAGCTCCTTTTGAGTAAACAGATACTTTAAGCTCTTATGATCCGTGTAGATCTCACAATGCTCACCGTAGAGGTAATGCCGCCACAACTTCAATGCGAACACCACAGCTGCCAGCTCTAAATCATGAGTAGGGTAATTCTTCTCATAATCCTTTAGTTGCCGTGAAGCATAAGCAATTACCCTCCCATGCTGCATCAAGACACAACCCAAACCGCTGTGCGAGGCGTCACTGTAAATCACGTAGCCATCACCCATCACTGGCAGTGTAAGAACTGGTGCTGAAATCAGTCTCTTCTTCAGCTCCTCAAAACTCCGCTGACACTGCTCAGTCCAAATGAACCTCATCCCCTTCCTAGTCAAACAGGTCAGGGGAGTAGAGAGCTTCGCAAAGCCCTCTACAAACCGACGGTAGTAGCCTGCCAAGCCCAGAAAGCTCCGGACCTCAGTCACCGTCGTCGGTCTCGGCCAATCCCGAACTGTATCAATCTTCGTCGGGTCAACTGCCACTCCTGCGGCTGATACCAAGTGGCCCAGAATGCAACCTCCCGAAGCCAAAACTCGCACTTCTTAAGCTTGGCATACAGCTTCTTCTCACGTAGAAGCTGCCAGCACTATCCTCAAGTGCTCCTCATGATCCACATCGCTCCGGGAGTAGATCAAGATGTCATCAATGAACACAACCACAAACAAGTCTAAGTACGGCTGAAATACCCGGTTCATCAAATCCATGAAAGCAGCTGGGGCATTAGTCAAACCAAACGGCATAACCGTAAACTCATAATGCCCATACCGGGATCGAAAAGCCGTCTTAGGGATGTCCTCGGCCCTCACCCTCAACTGGTGGTAACCTGACTGAAGATCAATCTTCGAAAACACTGTGGCTCCCTGCAACTGATCAAATAAATCATCTATCCGTGGAAGAGGGTACTTGTTCCGGATGGTCACTTTATTCAACTCCCGATAATCCACACACAAACGAAGCGACCCATCCTTCTTCTTCACAAATAAAACTGGCGCTCCCCACGGAGAAACACTAGGCCTGACAAAGCCCCTATCCATAAGATCCTGAAGCTGGGCCTTCAACTCCCTCAACTCGGCAGGTGCCATCCTATAAGGCGCCTTCGAGATTGGTGCGGTTCCCGGTACCACATCAATCACAAACTCCACCTCCCTCTCCGGCGGCATCGTCGTCAACTCAGGGGGAAACACATCTGGGAACTCGCGGACAACAGGAATATCCTCGAGTCCCAGTGCTGCCGTAGGCACCTCCACAATCGTCGCTAAGAAAGCGGTGCAGCCCCTACTAATCAACCGCCTAGCCCTCGCCGAAGAAACAGTCATCGCAAAGAAGGTGCTCTGGCAGCCTCTGAAGACAAACTCCTCCTGTCCAGGCTCGCGGAGGGTCACCGTCCTCTCTCTGCAGTCTATAACAGCATAGTACCTCGACAACCAATCCATACCTAGCACGACGTCGAAATCCTGGAGCTGCCGCAAGACAAGCAAGTCTGCCGGCAAAATCCAGGATCCCAACTGCACAGGGCAATCCCTACAATACTCCTCGACATGCAAGACATGATCTGGTATCTGAACCTCTAATGCATGCGATAAAGAAACTACCTCTATACCATGAAGGGATGCAAATGCTCTACTGATAAAAGAATGTGATGCACCGGTATCAAAGAGAGTACGAGTACGAACTGCAGAAATCAAAATAATACCTGCGACGACATGCTCTGCTGCTGTAGCATCCTCTACCTGAGCGGCATAGACTCGACGCTCGGCGCCGGGGGATGTCGCTCTGGCTGTCGCGAGGACGATGGAGCAAAATCTGGCCTACCGGAGGTCGCCGAAGGTCCTGCTGACTGACGAGGAACGAAGGATGCAGAAGCTGATGAAGGAGCTGGGTAACCTGCCCTGGGGCACGCCCTCGCGAAGTGACCGGTCTGCCCGCAACGGAAGCAGCGGCCCTGACTCTGCGGGCACTGGGCTGGTGAGTGCGGTCCTCCACAGATGATACAACGGTCGGGGCGCGGCTGCCGCGAAGTCTGCTGCTGCTGCGAAGGCTGCTGCTGCTGAGAAGACTGCTGCTGTCGAGGTGGTCGACGCTGCTGCTGCTGGAACTGACGAGATCCCCCAGATCTCTGCCGCCCCTGATACCCCCGTCCCTGAGAGTGGAAACGGGGTGGTCTCGGGGGTCCCTGTCTACTCGACTGCCCCTCCTCAAACTGCGCGGGGCGCTTCGCCCCAGGAGTCACAACGGGGGCTGGAGTCACCTCTGCCATCACGGCCTCACCACCCTCCACATAAAGTGCCTGCTCCATCGAGGCCTCTAAAGTCTGTAATCTGAGGGAGCGGACCAACTGATAAATGTCCCGACGCAACCCTCTCTCGAACATGTAGATCCGGTGGGTCTCATCTCTGGCCACGTGGGGCATACTAGCCAACAGCCGATTGAAATCGGCTATGTACGCGTGTACGGGCCTATCTCCCTGGCGGAGATTCCTCAGCTGCTCCTCCAAGCTCTGTCGAACGCTCTCGGGAAAGAAGGCCCCAAGAAGCATACCGCGAAACTCTGCCCAAGAGATAAACTGGGTCCCAGGCGGACCTGCGGGTCGCACACGCCGCCACCATGCCTCGGCGTTGCTCTCCAGAAAATGAGTAGCCAACAGAACTCGAAACCTCTCATCAATAAAAAGGCTCTCGAAATGGCGCTCCATAGCTGTAACCCAAGACTCAGCCGCCCACGGCTCAGCACTCATGCCCGAAAAGCGGGGTGGATCGAACTTGCGAAACCTCAACAAAAGACCCACCAAACCTGCTGCTCTGCCAAAGTCAAAGATCCCGTCGTCCCAGACGGTGGCCTACTGGAAACAGGCTCAGCCGGAACTGCTGGTGCAGGCTGCACAACCGGGGGTGCCACCACAGGGGAAGAAGGCACCGGAGAACTCTCAGGGGGTACCACCGCCGGCTGCGCTCTCTGCTCCAACAAGAGGGTCAACCGACTCACAGCCTCCTCCTGGCGTCGAGACGCCTCAGTCAACTGTGCCACCTGGGCACGGAGCTCCCAAAACCTCGCTCTGCTGTCCCTGCTCCGAGTCCTCCTGCTCGGGCTCAGAGGACGAAGGCTGCGAACGCGTCACCATCGAGCGTCGAGGAGGCATCCCCACCTGAGGGACAAGGCAAACAATCAGAACCCAAATCATCTCTCGACCCAATCTAGCGAAAGTCAGAAGGCATGTCCCCCTTTCCGAAGTACTATGTTGTCTGCAGCCAACATAGTTGCCACCGAAGGAAGACATGTCAATCGCTCACCCCGAACCGCTCGGGAGAGTTAGAATCCAATCAGGACTCTCGCTAAATCACGGCTCTCACGCGAGTCATCCTAGGGTCCAACCACAAGCCTAGGGTTCCTAAGTCCTCCAAGACCTACATCCTAGGCTCTGATACCACTCTAATCTGTCACGCCCCGGGGCGATACTGCGCCCCGGCTCGCCGAACAGATCCGCCGCCCGTACGGGAAGCCCCGTATAGGCGTAGCGACTAACCTGCAAAGAAACATCTACACTAGCAGATATCAGAGCTGAAAGAGAAAAGCTGGAAAGAAATACATAAAATAAGACTACAACTTTTAAATATACAGACCATCCTCACCAGAATACAGGAGTCTCTCATAAAAGCAGGAAAGGAAGGTACAACTCAAAACCTCACTACAAAAGTCACTCGACATAACACACACCAAAATGGAACTGGGGTACATCTACTCGCACACAGAAGACGACAGGAGGGGATCTATCTCGCGACGCCCTTACCTCGGTCAGAAGGAGCTGGATCAGCAACAGGAGCTGCAGGAACTGGAGCAGAAGTCCCTGGGGAGAAAACACCACGACGGGTGTGAGAACTACATCCCACAGTAGTTCTCAGTGGGTGCCGCCAACAAGCCCGACGGTCTGCCCACTAAGTCTACCAGAGGCAAAAGTAACATATGCAGTGCTATAAGGAGAGCTAGGAAAGGTAACTCTACAGCTACTATGCCTCTATCTAGATGCTCAACAGTGGAACAGAAAGAACATAATGCCACAACTAACTCTCATCCCTGATCACCCAATCAAAACTGACTGCCACAACGGGTCCAGTCAAACCTGCGCCAACCTACTGCCGTTACGTCCCGGAGGAGCGGACTTACGTAGGGCGTCCGTGGCTGCCAACGAAAGCACAGCCAGAGGGACCACTGCGACGACAAGTCGCTAAAGAACATCTCAAACTCACACCGGTACACAACCCGGTCTCGCCTACTCCGGAGTGGCCCTCGAGGGGAGCGACCCGCTCGAGTCAAAGTAACCCATAAGTATCACTGTATAGTATCACTGTAAAGCTCAAATGTGGCTCATGCAGGCTATGATCCAATCCTCGATCAATAAGATCGACTACCAAACAAATCACTGACTCACACACTAGCTGGAATCTACGCAGCTGAAACCCACTGTCACTCTGACAGTTTCCAAGAACCCAGATCTACCATCACTATCACTCTCCCAAAGAAATCAAATCTACAGACTGCTATCAACTCCACTCGGTCCCCAGACACGAGTGCAAAAGCATCCCACAACCGACCGACCTCTCGGCCCACAACACGGGCGAGGAAAAGCTAAGTCCATAGTGAAATGAAGTATCGTGATGTGGAATGTCTAGAGCAATAAAAACCTAGCCCAAGTTGGAGTTTTTCTACAGACTGGCTGAACATGATACATATGACAGGGGTGCTAGGTCAAATTCCAAGATTTCATTACTTAACATAGTGCAGGAATCAAAAGATTCAACAACTGATATACAAGATACAACATACAGTTTTACACATGCTAATACTCCAATTTCTAACATGCATGATCCTACACACATAGAATTAGTACACAGTCCAGAGTTCTTGGAAGCAAGGTCACCCACCTGAAAGTGCTAACTGTCCAAAATTGCACAGCTGAGAAAGCCCACAACTGTCAAATCACAAATCCCACCAAGCCAACATCACGGTAGAAGTGCTCACAAACTCCTGGGTACAAACATACACCAAAATTACACTTTAATTCACACAAATTCCACATTCCCCAAAATCTGTGGTGAACAGTCCCACTAACACGAAATTTTCACCTGAGAAACTTCCTCCAAAAATTCCAATAAAAATATGACGGCGATCCTCGCGAAGAGTAGATGTCGATAGAGTCCTGAAACGTCGAATTCCGATGTCCGGATGAGGAGATAAAAATCCGACAAGTAGGTGCTGTCCAAATCAATCAACAGTCGCAAAGGGGGTTAAAAATGTACCCAGAACCCCAAGAAAAGCTCGGATCCAGAAAAAGTGTCCAACACGAAAAATGTAGATTTACCTCTTACGAAACCGTCACCGCAGAAATCGTCCAAAAATAATGTCGGGGTAGCCCGGTAGACCTCCCGGACTAAACTGCGACGGAAATGGGCCTCCAACAGTAGATCGTCGCTCCGCACCCCGATGCAGAAGTCGCCGTCGTCGCGGCCTCCAAAAATTCTGAATTTCCGCCAAGAGATGCACAAGAGGGAGAGGAAGAGAATTGGTGAAGGGCTCCAAGCGAAAAGCTTTCGGGAAAAGCTTCAAAACGAGACCCCTTGAGGCCTTTTTATAGGCCTCACCCTAAACAGCCCGGAAAAACAAGTCAATGGGCTTTGGGCCCAAAATTTCGGGCGCCCGGAACATTCGGGCGGCTACAGTGTTGGGCCGGGCCCAACACTGTTCACGCCCGAATCCACCAGGAGCCGCCACGTGGCCCGCCGAACAGCAAACAGCTGTTCGGCCCACCCGCTGGCTGCCACGTGGCCCGCCCCCGCACAGTGAGGCGGTTGGCGCCCGCCAATCAGCGGGCGACACGTGTCCACCCCGGTTGACCCGCTGACCGGTCGGCGGCCGCGCCGGGCGCGCGGCATGGCCCCGACGTGGGCACGCGCCCCGAGGCACCGACCCCGACTCCGTGCGCCGCGCACGGTGCGCCCGCGAACCAGAGGGCGACACGTGTCCCCTACACCCGGTCCACGCATTCAACTGGAATTCAGTGGACCGCGCCGCATGCACCGACCAACCGGAGGCTGCCACGTGGCCCCGCATTGGTCCATGCACCGCCGCGCTCACCCGGTAGACCGCGCGCCTTGCGCCCGCTAATCAGGCGGTGCCACGTGTCCATGCGCCGGGTCTGTGCACCCCGCCGCGCAGCTCTGTGGACCGCGCATCCTGAACCGGCCAATGACAGGCCGCCACGTGGCATCCCGGCGGTCTACGGCCCCTCCCATGCACCATTTTCCACTGAAAACTTCCGGGAGTCCGTTTTTGGGCATCCGGACTCAGAAATAAACAAGCAAATAGCCGTTTTCAAGCGTTTTTCCGTGCTGAATCCATTTCCGACCTCTGTTGGGCCTAATTCTTTTCCGAAATTTTGGCAAACTCAGCCGAAGGCCTACACAGCTAATAATAACACACAGGGTCCATCTGTGGCATCCCATTGACGCACCATGGGCCAGATACACCAACGCTAGGTGCTCTAACAGTGGATTCATCGGAAGAACGCTGCATGGGAATTTGGGCCACTACAATTTTAATCATTGTGAATATTACAAATGACATTGTACATGTTTCGTAAAATATATAGGCAAATATTATTTGGTAGATTCAGGCTATGCAAATACAGAAAGATTTCTTGCACCATATCGAAATGAGCGTTACCACATTAGCCAATTTGATGGAAACTCAGGGGTCCGCACTCATCGAAGTCCACGCGATCTATATAATCATCGACATACTCAATTGAGAAATGTCGTGGAGAAAACATTTGGTATTTTAAAAAAACGGTTCAAGATTTTGACAGTTGCAACACCGTTTCCATATAGAGTTCAATGTCAGATTGCGATGGCATGTTGTGTTATACACAATTTCATTCGACGACACCAAGGTGCAGATGCTATCTTTAACGAAGAGTTGGAGGAAGAACCAACGGATTTAGGTGACGAGGATACGGGTGATAATGCTGGGAGTTCAGAATCACGGGGAGGCGACGACTTGCGCACATTTATAACAAACCAGTTATGGAATACTCGTACTTAGGAAAATTAAGGATTGTATTATACAAAAATTATGGAGTGCGCTGCTTGTATTAATATTGTCATCTTGTTTGAGAAGGATTGTGTTCTACTTGTACTAATTGTGCCGGCTTGTTTGAGAGGTATGTGTGCTATTTGTACAAATTGTGGCGTCTTGTTTGAGAGGTATGTGTGCTGCTTGTATTAATATATATTGTCATCTTGTTTGAGAGGTATGTGTGCTGCTTGTAGTAATTGTGCCGTCTTGTTTGGGAGCTATGTGTGCTGCATGTATTAATATAGTCATGTTGTTTGAGAGGTATGTGTGCTGCTTGTAGTAATTGTGCCATCTTGTTTGGGAGCTATGTGTGCTGCTTGTACTAATTGTAGCCGTCTTGTTTGAGAGGTATGTGTGCTGCTTGTATTAATATTGTCATAATTGTTTGAGAGGTATGTGTGCTGCTTGTACTAATTGTGCCTCTTGTTTGGGAGCTATGTGTGCTGCTTGTAGTAATATAGTCATCTTGTTTGTAAGGTATGTGTGCTGCTTGTACTAATTGTAGCCGTCTTGTTTGAGAGGTATGTGTGCTGCTTGTACTAATATTGTTATCTTGATTGAGAGGAATGTGTCAAGCTTGTAGGAGATAAATGGATTTTGGTTCATATAATTGTGCCATCTTGATTGAGAGAAATGGGTTTGCAAATTTTCTTAAATTTTTTTTATTTTTAAAATATATAAAATTAAATTGTTAATTTTATATAATTTTATAAAAATATATAAAATATTTAAAAAAGAAATAAAATATTTAATTCTTTTAATATTTATTAATATTATAAAGAGTAAATTAGTAAATAAAAATATTTAATCCTTCAATTCTTCTTATTCCGCTATTCACAACCAAACACAAATTTCTCTTATTCGTCTTATTCTTCTTATTCCTTTTTAAGTTACCAAACATAATTTCTCTTAAACCCGGTATTACTCTTAAACCGAACCAAACGCAAATTTACTCTAGTTCCAACTTAAACCACAATTTATACCTATCCCCGGTATAACTAAAACCCGGCTAAACCCGAATCAAACGAAGCCCAAGCCAATTCCAGCCTATCCCGATTCCAAACGCAGCCTTAGGATATGATATATTATTTGACAAATTATAAACTTTTATAAAATTATTGTGGTAAAAAAAAAAAATTTAAAATTTTATGGTCAGTCGGCATCAACAACCAGGCCCGAATCTTTTGGCGTTCAAGTTCTTCTTGCCCTCTGCTTCTCGTGTGATGCCCGCCGTGAAAGTCCTTCCCATACACAGTACATACATGCACTTCTTAATCACCCAAAACTACAAGCCATCTCTCTATCTATATATCTACTATATATATCACTTTCACCAATTTGCATACATGTTTGTATATATATATATAAATATATATGTATATATATATTCTCATAATTAAACAAAGCTAGTTCTACAATATTGGCCTAGCTAGCTATATATCAACATATATATACATATCAAGCTCATTCATGGGCGAAGAAGCAGCCCATGAGATCACTAGTTTCCGGGGCAAGGCAGCGTCGTCGGCGAAGGCGACGGCGACGGCGGAGGCGGCGGCAGCGGCGTTGTGGTGGCGGTTGTTTCTTATTAGCGTGTTCGGAGGAGTGCTGCTGATATACTGGCTGATGACTTTCCACCCAGCCAACGAGCAGCTGTGGATGGTGCCCGTCGGCCTCGTCTTGTTCACCACGCCCGTCGTCATATGGTTCTCCGACTTCGCCTCCACCGTCTGATTCCGAGTGCGCGGAGGACAAGAAGAATAAGACTTTGTCGGATGCGTTCTCTAGTTTTCGAGATTTGTACGTACTAGCAATTTATCGATACGCAGATTAATTTTGTTCATACAAATATATATTGATTCATACACAACTGGAGTTAGTAAGTACTAGATATGTAGATACCTTTAACCTGGAGCAATGAATGAATTTGTGGGCAAAAATAAAATAATTTTACTCCTATAACAAAATCAATAGTACTATGTTTCAAAGATTTTTTTTTTTTTTTTTTTTGTAGTTTTTTAATCTTAATTTATGATTTTGTTTTCTGAATACCTACTAAATCAATAGTACCAAGATCAAGTTCATGCCTGAATATTCCAACAAGAAAAATTATATGTGATAGAGTGTGAACGCCGAATTATATATTTACGATCAATATATCTACTGTAATTGCTCAGCTATAAAAGGGAAAAAAAAAACTTGATAATAATTTTCATTTTGCTTCCACAAAGATGCATCAATCCAGAATCCAGGGACAAATTAGAGAATTTCATCATCATCATCATCATCATCATCATCATCATCATATATATATATATATATATATATATATATATATATATATATATATAGAGTAGCACATAAAATTTTCGTTTAAAAAAATGGAAAAAAAAATGACAATAACATCGAAGGAGGATGATAGTAGATCCCTGGGGTTTACTAGGTTGTTGGAAAAATAATATAAATTTTAGGGATTACTATAATTCAAACCGCACATTTCTTCATCCAAGGGATGAAAATTTATGAGTACAAAAGGATTCTACTCATAAGAGTATAGTAGCCGCACTATATATATATATATATATATATATATATATATATATATATATATATATATATATATATATATATATATATATATATAGTTCAGCTGGTTGAAATACTATCGATAGTACCAAAAAATTAGTGCTACCAAGTTTTCAGTCTTTGGATGAAAGAATGTGTGGTTGAGATTATAGTGGTCCTCTAAAATTTTTACTATTCAACCAGCTACCCACTAAATTCTAGGGGACTCCTATCATCTTAACTGCATATCTTTTAATCCAAGGGTTAAAAAATTAGTAGCACCAATGACTCGGTACTATCGATAGTATTCCGGCCTCGCTCGCTCTCTCTCTCTCTCTATATATATATTAATAATAGAATAAATTGTACATTTAGTTCTCAAATTATGTGACGGGAGGCGCTTTTGTCATCAAACTTTAATTTATTATAATTTTTTATTCAAATTTTTAGAATTTTTATATTTAAATATTATAATCTAATTTAATTGACTAAATATTAACACATCGTTCATATAATAAAAATGAAGCAGTATCTTAATTATTATCTTATTCATAATACTTTTATATCACTTCTACATCAATAATTTTTTAATATTTAACCAACTAAATTGATTGTGGAATTTGACTACGATAGTTCAAAAAGTTTGAGCCATAAATTACAATAAATTAAATTTTGAGAATCAAAATATTCCCTGACTCATAATTTGAAGACCAAACGTGTAATTTACCCCTAAAATTATTTATGCAGATAAATTTTTGATGTATGATTTATGAAAGCAATAATATATAAATATAATTACTTTTATACCCTTCAAAATTTTTAAAATATTTATTTATTTCTATTATATTATGTTTTAAATATATTTCTTACATATTTCTTCATTATTCAAAATAATTCACTGTTATTGGCCATTAAGTCATCTTAGATTAAAGCAAAGTTTAAATTTTACACAAATTTAAAAATAATTAAAATATTTTTTTTATTCCTAACTTTTTTATTTATTTCCTTAACTTATCCTTTTCCAACCTGGTCCTTATTCTATGAATTATTTCTAACCCAAGTGGTAAAAAATTTTGTGGTTGATATCCGAGCTTTCGGGTTCGAAGCCTAATTGCTTCATATTTCTAACTAAGTTTATTTCAAAATAAATGAAGCAGTAAACATGCTATCTTTCTCTCAAAAAATAAATAAAAAATTGGCCGTTATTCTCGAGCTTGAGGTCTCAATTGTGGCGGAGACAATCTCGACGCAGAATATATTTGAATGAGTAAAATAATAATTTTACACAGTTAATAATTATTTCTAATCAGTTCACTAATAGTGTATAACTTTAGAAGTATATATAACAAAAATTAAAATATTAAAAAAATAATTTTTATATTAACTTTTTAAGGGAGATAAATAAAAAAATCTTTTTTTTTTCCAGAAATATATAAGTAATTGTTCATTATATATATATATATATATATCTCCCAACAATTTTCAAAGAAATTGCAGTCAATGTTTGATTTGGAAATTTTAGTTTTTAATATTTTTCTTCTTTGAATGAGAAAAAGGTTGAGATAAATGTTTGATCAATAGATTAGCGGGCTCCATGATGCGGACAAATTTAATTAATTATTTGATTCTCAGTAAATTAATCAAAAGTTTAAGGTTGTGTTTAGTTTCTAGAATTTTTTTTTTTAAAAAAAAAAAATTCATGATTTTTTTTTTGTTCTAATTTTTTTTTTTTTTGTCTATTTGGTTCTAAAAAAATCAAGCGCTTTTAGAATTTTTTTCTAGATTTTATGAAAAATTATTATTATTTTTTGAAAACTAAAAATTATGAAATATGAAAAAAAAAATTTTACCAAACGGACAAAAAAAAAAAACAAAAAACTTATCCATAATATATATATATATATATATATATATATATATATATATATATATATATATATATAAAGTCCGGCCACTATACTATCGATAGTATCAAGTATTTGGTGCTATCAAGTTTTCTACCCTTAGATCAACCCCTTTAATTATTTTCACCCATTAGATTTTACTATTTTCCCAATTACCCATTAAACCCAAAAGACCCATTATCATCTCAACCACATATATTTTAATTCAACAGTTAAAAACTTAATAACACCAAGACTTGGTACTATTAATAGTATTCCAGCCTAGCTCATATATATATATATATATATATATATATATAAGTCATTGATACTATCAAAGTTTTTAATCTTTAGATTAAAAAATATGTGGTTGAAATGATAGTGGGCTCCTTGGATTTAATAGGTGGTTGGGAAATAGTAAAATCTAACGGATGAAAATAATCAAAGGAATTGATCTAAGGATAAAAAATTTGATAGCACCAATATCTTGATACTATTAATAGTATAATAGCCGAACTCTCTCTCTCTCTATATATATATATATTTAAACTTTTTATTCCGTGCTTTTTCTAGATAACAAACAGTCCTAAGCTATCATAGAGCGAGATAGCTAGGTTAATACTTCATTTCATATTTTATATTCAACGTAAAATTATAATTCTTAATATAATTCTCGACACGGTTAGAAATAACTAACACACAACACAGTTTTAAATTAATCATATAAAATCTGCGTGTTAGTCTGTAACTAATACACGACACGAATAATTTCACATGCTAGACACGACTAACATACGACATAAATAATTTTAAGTGTGAGACACAACTGACGCAACATCACTAAAATCCAGCCACAAAATTAAAAGATATGAATAAGAAAGAGACAGATAATACATTAAAAAGACTAAGATCCGATCCAAAAGCTTAAGGTAGAGGTAGCAGGTGGAGATAAATCGATAATGACGAATTAATAATGCAAGTTTTTTATATTAGGAAATGTAATAAATTTGAAATGATAGTAAATGGTGTATGCTATCTAGGGAGTGTTTCTTATAGCCAAGTAGTATATGGCCCGGTTGGATACGGAGAAAGTTTACTAATCTTTGGAAATTATGTGTGCATTAGAGCATATTATTAGACACGTCTCTTTTGGAAACTAAGTCAAAACTCTTTGGGAAAAAGACATTAGAAATTAAAACTAAAAAAATGAATGGAGAGACCCACTCAACTACTCAGGTACTCAACTCAACTCAACTCAACTCAAAATATAATAGACCATTTGAAATTGAGTTCCTCCTCACCCTTTTTTTTTTTTTTTCTTCTTTTTTGTTTTATTATCACAGAAAGAAGATGGGTGTGACATCTAAATAGCCACTTGGATAAAAATAAAATTATAATTAAATTTATAAAAGACTATAGGCATGAATAATAATAACCGAACTTAAGTATTTCGATCAGATGATTTAGATCCAACGAGTTATTATTGTACTGGGTCTCTACAGGGGAGTGATAGAGTTTTTATTTTGATCATATTTTAGAAATAAACTAAGCTAAAAATATGAATTAATTAAGTTTGAATTTAAAATATCATATATTAATCATTAATTCTTAGCTAACTACACTGGGGCGTGTTTGCTTCGTTCATTTTTTATTCCGGATTTGAAATTTTAATGGACGAATTCATTTGTGAATGCTTGATATATATGCGAGAATTTGATTTCAATTTTCAGGTGAATGAAATCTCGCCAATCATCTTTTTTTTTCCGAACCGGAGTAGGAGTTAGAATTAAAAATTGAGTCGAGACGGAAATATTATTCTTTACGAAAATATTTTAATTATATTTTTATATTTTATATTTAAAATTTAATTTAATTTTTTAGCTTTAATTTTTAACTAAAATTTAAATTTAAATTTAGAAATTAAAATTTTAATTTTAGATTTTGATTTAGAAAGTAAATTAAAATATAAATTTGATCTTTATATTTAAATTTAAATTTAATTATAACTTTGAATTTCAATCGAATCAAAAATTAATTTTATATTTTGAATTGCCTACACAATTTGAATTTTTAAAATTTTTAAAAATTTACATTTAAACTTTTAGCTTATTATTTCAATATTTTTGATGTAAATTTTTAATATTTAACTTTTAGTTTGAATTTAAATTATAAATTTAATTTTATATTTTGAGGTGCAAACTCTTTTTTAATTTTTTTATATTTTAATTTTATTTTAATTATTTTTTGATAATTAATTTTTTAAAATATTAATAATAGAAATCAACTATATCGATTTCGATTGTTATTCTAAACTATGTATATTATGAGATTTTATCATTTGGATTCCATATTGTTATTCATATTGTTATTATAATTTTTGTCCATTTCAATTTTATTTTCAATTTTGAACCAAACGCCTCTTAAATGTTGTTGGTGTTGCTCTTTAGTTTTAATTTTCTTATTAATATTTTTTAACTTTATTTAGCTAACAATTAATACTTATATTCTTTCTATTCAATAATCATTATTTCGCTGCACATGGCATTACTTTTTTTAAATTTACTAAAAAATATTTATATTTTTGTAAATTCTGGAATAAAAGATGTAGGATCTACATGCAGATGTAAAGAGATATTTTTTTTTGTTTAGCAGTGTTGCCATTTTATTTATTTTTAAAAATATTAATTATATATATATTAGAGCCTATATATTTTCAAAAGATCACAAGTCCAACTATGCTTGTAAATTTTTATCATTGAATTTGTACTGAAATTTGTGCTATTGTAAAGTCAACTAAAGAGGAAGAAAGAAAAAATTATTAGCACAAATCTCAATACAAATCTAATGATAAAAAATTTATAAATATATTTGGATTTGTATTTTTGAAAATTTATGAGCCCTACTCTCTCTCTCTATCTCTCTCTCTTTATATATATATATATATAGAGTTGGGCTGGAATGCTATTGATAGCACCAACCCAACTTTGCCACCCATTTTTTAGCCTTTAGATCGCATTGAGATTTGTGCATGCTCTTTAATGAAAAAAAGAAAAAAGAAAAAGTAAAAAGAAAAAGTAAAAAGTAAAAAGCTTTTCTTTTTCATTAAAGAGCATGCACAAATCTCAATGCGATCTAAAGGCTAAAAAATGGGTGGCAAAGTTGGGTTGGTGCTATCAATAGCATTCCAGCCCAACTCTATATATATATATATATATATATATATATATATATATATATATATATATATATATATGAGAGCCATACTCCTATACTTTTTTCTTTTAGTTACCGTCCATTCATACCTGTTTAACGGCTCATATTTAATTATTTTTAAATTGTGATCTGCAATAGCAGGTCATTTTGAGGGAGGTACCGGTTACCAGGTATCACAAAATAGGATTATTTTGGTCTTTTGCTTTAAGAATAATTAAGTAATTTTATCTCTATTTTGAACATTTTTATTTATGTAAATATTATAAATTTTAAAAATTTGAATTTAGTGAGAGTTTTTATTTTTGAAAAGATTATAATTTTAAATATTCCAATTTAGTTATCGTCTTAAATGGTAATATTTTAATTATCTTTATTTAATATATTGTAAATGATTTTAATTTTAGAAAATTATTTTTAGAAATTAGAATTTAGGAATCTATTAATTTTTATTATCAATTTTTATTTTAAATTATAATATATGATCTTATTATTTTAAAAAGATCAAATTTGACTATTTAAATTTGATTTAACTTAGCCCGTATAATTCTATTATAAAAATAAATTTGAATTATATCATATATTTCTATTAAATCAAATATTAAAGCACATTGAAATTTTATAAAATTATAATACAAAATTAATGTTTAAATTAAAGAAACTTTAAAATTTTTCAAACAAATTAAACTCTTTAAATTAATGCCTAAATTGTAATTCTAAAACTCTCCAAATTAATGCATAAATTGTAGTTCCAAAACTCTTTAAATTAATGTCTAAATTGTAATTCTAAATTTTTTCAAATTAAATTTTTTAAATTAATGATTAAATTGCAATTCTAAAACTTTTTAAATTAATACTTAAATTGTAATTATAATTTTTTTAAAAATTAAACTCTTTAAATTAATGCCTAAATTGCCATTCTAAAACTTCTTAAATTAAATTTTTAAAATTAATGCTTAAATTGTAATTCTAAAACTCTCTAAATTAATACCTAAATTTTTTAAATTTAAACTTTTAAATTAATGCCTAAATTGTAATCCTAAAATTCTTTAAATTAAACTCTTTAAATTAATGCCTAAATTGTAATTCTAAAAAATTTTAAATTAAACTCTTTAAATTAATGCCTAAATTGTAATTCTAAATCTCTTTAAATTAAACTCTTTAAATTAATGCCTAAATTGTAATTCTAAAACTTTTTAAATTAATGCCTAAATTGTAATTCTAAATCTTTTTAAATTAATGCCTAAATTGTAATTCTAATTTTTTAAAAATTAAATTCTTTAAATTAATGTCTAAATTGTAATTCTAAAACTCTTTAAATTGAACTTTTTAAATTAATGCCTAAATTGTAATTCTAAAACTTTTTAAATTAATGCCTAAAATGTAATTCTAAAATTTTATAATTTAAACTATTTAAATTAATGCGTAAATTATAATTCTAAAATTATTTAAATTAAACTTTTGAATTATTGCCTAAATTGTAATTTTAAATTTTTTTAAATTAAACTCTTTAAATTAATGCCTAAATTGTCATTCTAAAACTCTTTAAATTAAACATTTTAAATTAATGTCTATATTATAATTCTAAAACTCTTTAAATTAATATCTAAATTGTAATTCTAAAATTTTTAAATTTAAACTCTTTAAATTAATGCTTAAATTGTAATTCTAAAATTCTTTAAATTAAACTCTTTAAATTAATGCGCAAATTATAAATCTAAATTTTTTAAAATTAAACTCTTTAAATGAATGTCTAAATTATAATTCTAAATCTCTTTAAATTAAATTTTTTAAATTAATGTCTAAATTGTAATTCTAAAACTTTTTAAATTAATGTCTAAATTGTAATTCTAAAACTCTTTAAATTAATGTCTAAATTGTAATTCTAAAACTCTTTAAATTAATGTCTAAATTATAATTCTAAATTTTTTTAATTTAAACTCCTTAAATTAATGACTAAATTTTAATTCTAAAACTCTTTAAATTAATGCCTAAATTATAATTCTAAATTTTTTTAAATTAAACTCTTTAAATTAATGTCTAAATTCTCATTCTAAAACTCTTTAAATTAAACTTTTTAAATTAATGCCCAGTAATTCTAAATTTTTTAAATTAATGTGTAAATTATAATTTTAAATTTTTTAAATTTAAACTCGTTAAATTAATGCGTAAATTGTAATTCTAAAATTCTTTAAATTAAATTCTTTAAATTAATGGCTAAATTATAATTCTATTTTTTTAAAAAAAATTAAACTCTTTAAATTATTACCTAAATTGCCATTCTAATACTTTTTAAATTAAACTTTTTAAATTAATGCCTAAATTATCATTCTAAAACTCTTTAAATTAAACTTTTTAAATTAATGTCTAAATTGTAATTCTAAAACTCTTTAAATTAATGTCTAAATTGTAATTCTAAAATTTTTTAAATTTAAACTCCTTAAATTAAAGCGTAAATTGTAATTCTAAAATTCTTTAAATTAAACTCTTTAAATTAATGCCTAAATTGTAATTCTAATTTTTTTTTAAAATTAAACTCTTTAAATTAATGCCTAAATTGTAATTCTAAATCTCTTTAAATTAATGCCTAAATTGTAATTCTAAAACTTTTTAAATTAATGTTTAAATTGTAATTCTAAAACTCTTTAAATGAATGTCTAAATTGTAATTCTAAATTTTTTTAAATTATACTCCTTAAATTAATGAGTAAATTTTAATTCTAAAACTCTTTAAATTAATGTCTAAATTATAATTCTAAATTTTTTTAAATTAAACTATTTAAATTAATATCTAAATTTTCATTCTAAAACTCTTTAAATTAAACTTTTTAAATTAATGCCCAAATTATAATTCTAAACTTTTTAAATTAATGCCTCAATTATAATTCTAATTTTTTTTTTTAATTTAAACTCTTTAAATTAATGCGTAAATTGTAATTCTAAAATTCTTTAAATTAAATTTTTTAAATTAATGGCTAAATTGTAATTCTATTTTTTTAAAAATTAAATTTTTTAAATTAATGCCTAAATTATTATTCTAAAACTCTTTAAATTGAGCTTTTTAAATTAATGTCTAAATTGTAATTCTAAAACTCTTTAAATTAATGTCGAAATTGTAATTCCAAAATTTTTTAATTTAAACTTTTTAAATCAATGCCTAAATTTTAATTCCAAATTTTTTAAATTTAAACTCTTTTAATTTATTTAAAAATTATAATTCTAATTTTTTTAAAATTAATGCCTAAATTGTAATTCTAAAACTTTTTAAATTAAACTCTTTAAATTAATGACTAAATGTTTACTTTAAATCTCTTTAAATTAATGGCTAAATTATAATTTTAAAATTTTTTAAATTAAACTTTTTAAATTAATGTCCATTATTTAGAGGCACTATTTGTGCAGTAGAAAAAATATAAAATGAATCTCCATATATAATACACTCATTAAAACTTTTTATCAAATTATTTTTAATTAATTTTATATAATTTGTTATTTTGCATGTCAAAATAAGCTAAATATATACTCTTTCACTTTTAACATGTACTTTTTAACAGTTTTAATAAAGAATTATAAATTTATTACTTATAGTATAGAGATTGAAAAATAAAGTATAAATTTAAAAAGTAAAGTTGCCGACTATCTCAAATATTTTATAGTTAAAGAAGGTTGCATTTTAGAATATGTGTCTTCTCAAATTTTAAAATATATATTATTCGTACGAAAATTTAAAATATAAATAATTTTATAAATTTTATAAATATATTCGTATGAGTTGTTAATATGCTGACATATTAATATGTCAACCTTATAGACACTATAATAAAATTATGTTATAGAGACATATTTTTATAATATTTTTGTATAAGTATCATATTTATATTTTATCTATATCTAAAATTAGGTTATAGCGATACATTTTTAGGACACATTATAATAACACTGCACATATAGTGACACTAATTATAAGTATCGGTATTTTTTTAAAATTTTAAAAATATTTAAAAGTGTCGTTATAGTATAGTTTTATTATAATGAGAAGTGGCCAATAATTTTCTTTTGTTTTTTTTTTTTTTTTTTTTTTTGTAATTAAGTTGGCCGCTAGGCATCTCTTTATTCAACGTGGACTTTTTTGAAGGAGAAATCTCATACTATCATTAATGCTTTTGAATATGATTTAAATTATTTAAACTATTTAATAATTAAATTATATATTTTTTTAATATCGTTAACCGTCAAAAGAATATAAAATTTATAATTTTAATGACCAGCACGCTTGCTCATTTAACGGTATAGAAAAATTTAAATTAACTGAATTTTTATTAAAAAGATTTTTTAAATTATTTAGAATAAGATTTAAATTCTAGTTTTTGAATACAAAAATTGTATTATTATTTTTGGAAGGATATTTATTTTCTGTCATTTATTTTATGTCCACTATAACTTGATGGATTAAAGAATAATATCGAAAAAATATAAAATTTGATTTCTATATAATTTAAATGGTCTAGATTATATTTAAATGTGTTGTGCTGATTGTCGAGTTGAAAATGTTAACATTTAAAATAAATCAATGGTAAATCGAGTCATTTACTATCAATAGAATTATAGTAATATAAGAAATAAAAATGATCAAAGGGATAGATTGTAACACCCCAATAATTGCATATTGAATGAAAATAAAATTATGGTTGAATATATAAGAGTCACATATTATTTAGAAGTTACATTACTATTGACTAATTTAAATTAAAAAAATTAAAAAACTAGATAGTCAAATAAAAATTTTAAAAAATTAAATAACTAAATTAAAATGGTATATATAGTTCAGATAAATTCTAAACATTTTTATCATTATATGTTCATGGGCATTCACTTATTTTCTATTTATACAGTAATGTGTCATGCATATTGTATTATCTATTTTAGATTAAACATCACTCCATTTCACTCAATAGTTTTGTAGCTGTAATCGTTGCACCTTTTTTTTATTTATTTTACTAAAAATTTTTACACCAGAAGATGAAAAAACATTTACAACAGTTTTTTTTTTTTTTTTTTTTTCTTCTTCTTCTTCTTCTTCTTCTTCTTCGTATCACCGTGTCTTTCCTAATTGACTTGGGACCATCAAGAGCGATGCCGATTACGGCATTTTGAGAAAGCAAAGTTACGTGCGAGTAATCTCATTTTCTTTCCTAAGTGCGCCCGCCTTTCGGCTCGAAGCGGGCAAGCTTGATCTCTGTTTTCTAGCCTAGATCTTCGCGTCCTACAACCAAATACAAAAATAGAAAAAAGAGAAAGAAATAGAGATTCCGCAGAAAAACTAAATACTTTCTTTATTTAGAAAATAGCAGCTACAAGATACAACTCTCTCTTGGTTACTTTGGCCTTACCCAACCCCACTATTTATAGGCTCATGTACATAACTCACCGACTAAGCCTACACTTAAGACACCTACTAATGTCTAAATTAAATACCCACTAAATCCACTATAATCTTGTGAGTTATTCATGACTCTTGACATCTCTTGTCATTAATAATATTGATGAAGAAGGTTGCAAGTCTCTTCACTTCCCCACAAATGATGGCATTAATGAAGAAGGTTGTAAAACTCTTTATTTTTCCACAAATGATGTTGAAGTTGGACCTCCTTGACAAGCCTACTTAGGTTTAGGCTACGAACATAAATTGAAATTTTCGGAGTCCCTAACATCATGCTCGCTTGCTTATTAAACGAACCGAACACTAATTGACTCGATAAGATATCAAGCTGAAAACTTAAGATTTTATTCGACTTGTTTAATAACAAGCTAAACTCGAGCTGGCTCATAAACAACAAGTTATACTGATAGTCCTACTAATGGTGAACAGTTGAAAGAAAGTTAGAATCTTAATCTAATAATTAAAATTCACAAAATATAGTTATCATTATATTTGGGACGGCCTAAATCCAAATAGGAACTTTTTTAAAAAATAACCTTATAAATTTTTAAAATTTGCAAAATAATCCTGCTTAAAAAATATTTATAAAACTAATCCTACTTTTGCTAGCTCGGCGCCACTGGTGTGTGACGACCTGAAGGCGCTGAATGATTCAACGCCTTTAATGTAATACTAAAGATGCTGAATGTCAAATTGCGCAAAGTCCTGGTGTATATACTGAAGGCGGCGAATGATTCACCGTCTTCAACATTTATACCGAAAACGGTGAATAGTTCACCGCCTTCCGTATATATATTGAAGGCGGTGAATCATTCACCGCCTTCAGAGAGTTTTTGTAAAGGCGGTGAATGGTTCACCGCCTTCAGTGTTTTCACTGAAGGCGGTGAACCATTCACTAGAGTGGCGTCGAGCTGCAAAAAGTAAGATTAGTTTTGCAAAAAAAAAAATTACGCAGAATTATTTTGCAAATTTTAAAATTTTACAAGATTATTTTTTAAAAAAATCCTCCAAATAGTGTATATATATAGTTTTGCAAAAAAAAAAAAAATTACGCAGAATTATTTTGCAAATTTTAAAATTTTACAGAATTATTTTTTTAAAAAAATCCTCCAAATAGTATATATATATATATATATTCAAATTATATCGAGCCGAATACGAGCGAGTTGATCTAAACTTATGCTCAGCTCATTAAATTTAATTCATGTTCGACTTTTTTATTAAACGAGCAATCGATCTCAAACTTATTTCAAATTGAACACGAGCTGTGTAACAAACAAGCTGGAATGGCGAGTTTAATCTATGACAAATCAAACGAAAAAAGTGGGCTCTGAAAATAATTTTATTTTTCTGTAAAACAAACATTCCTAATCTGTTACATATAAATGGGCCGTATCAAATTGTTCAAATCCTACTTATTGGGCCGGGTTTGGGCTTAATAGTCTTAAACCCGAGTTCGCTATACACGGACTACTGAAGTGAAACTGACATGTGGGCCCTACACGTCAGTGTCACAAGTGATATATAACCGTTACACCAAGGCCCTCGAGGGGAGGGGAAACCCAAAATTTCTCTTCCCGCTTGTTTCGTGGCGATCGAAAACGAAAAGAAAAAAGAGAGAAAAAAGGAAGAAAAAAAAAAATAAAGGGTTCGAAAACTCACTCCTCCTTCCCCATCGCGCCCATGGCGTTCGATCCCAAAGACGACGTCGATAGGCTCTTCGCTTGCTTCAAATGCGGAATCTCCCCTCCTCGTACGCCTCCTCCTCCTCCTCCTCCTCATTTCTTTCTCCAATCCAATCCAGTTTAAATCATCTCGATCAAACCCTAATTCGCTGGATTTGAAATGTTCTTTTTTTTTTTTTTTTTTTTTTTTTTTTTTTTTTTTTTTGCGTGATGCAGAGTCCGCATTGAAAGAACGAAGGTCACGAGACGAGAATTTGAAGAAAGCGGAGCAGCCGAGCACGTCGAAATCATATGCCAAGGATTCCCCGGCGACGGTGACGGAGAAGGTAAGGGTCTCGATTTGTAGATCAAAGAATCTTTTTTCTTGGGGATTTCATAAAAGAATTATTAAAATGAAGCATGTTATGGATCTTTGTGTAGGAATCTGGTTGTGGATTAAGATAATGCCGATTTGTTGCAGGTTTTGTGGTGGATTGGAATCATGAGGTTGATTTCTTATACCTAAACCTAAGTCAGAGAACTAATGCAGATCATGAGTAGTTCGCCTATACCTCTATTCCTTGTCGTCCATATAAAAACCCAAGTTAGAGAAGTGTGGTTGAGAATTGGAAATATCAAATATTTTCGGGCTATCAAGAAGAGCTTACATATTTGACGCGCTATTCTTTTAGAAATGTTGTCAGCAACTTTGGAGTTATGTCTAATATTTCTGCCATCGCCTCGTGCTATTTGTATTAGTTTATTAATCATGATGCCTTGATGGTTTTTGTGTATGCTGGAAAATTATGAAATATGACTTTTGTTGCAACATTTCTTTCACTGTTCTTTTCAGCTTGGTGCATCGACTTCTGCTGCGATCAAATTTAGAAGTGGCAAACAGATTACTCCAATTGTGTTTTATGGATCCCCACAAGGTGCTCCTGTTAAAAGGCCATCTCGCCTGTTGCGATTATTGCATGAAATCCGAATTGATCTCAGAGAACAGAACGAGTTGATCAGGTGTCTAACTGGATAACGTTGTGTTTACCTAGAACCTATATTAGGAGAAATTGTGACCTGCTCCTAGTGCACCACATGAGATTGATCTGCCCTCCATTTAGCCTCATACTTCAAACACCGTTGCCTGTTGAGTTGTATCCTTTTCTTGATTTAGAATTTCTTTTCTTTTGGATGATATGGTTTGAAGTATGACTGTATGAGAGGGGACGGAGGGCGGATCCCTGGGTAGTGTTGGGGGTGGCATGGTACACCAGGGACAGGGAATAATTTCCTTGATATCAGAAGCTGTAAGTTTTTTATTTCCACTGCTGGAAACCTAATTTTGCATACCTTTACAGGGAGGTGGTTTGGGCTACTTTCCCCAGACAAGAAGAGGCGATGAGATTCAGTAAAGCACATGCACGAAGTAAAGTATTTAGTTATCAAGATTATTTGACCGGGCAAAGAAGATTTCTTGTGTCTACATATGATGAATTCTGGAGAAGGTTGGAATCTTAAAAATACTTACTAAAAAAGAAACCTGAGAACATTTGTAATGTGACAACATTTTCTTGGGCTCCTATAGCTCACCGCTTTCAATTTCATGTTTTTTTTCAGGTACAAAAATATGGATTGCAAATTTCGCCACCACTATGAAGTCATTCAAGACGTAATGCTTTGCCTCCTTATATTTATATGAGTAAAATTAAATATGAGGCAATAGCGTACTTGGATCTTTGCCTTTGCTCTGTATCAATTTTTCTATTCTTTTCTAAGGCATAGTGATTCACTATCAGGACATTCACTAAATATAACTGTGGCCTTTAGTTACCATATGATGCAGTCAAAAATGGTTGAAGACTGCATGAAATATTTAGCCTAATCCTAATGTTAACGCTGATGATTCAGCCACCCTATTGGTTCTGTGTCACACGGTATATTTTGATATTGTAAGCTATTTATTCACCTTGAGTTTAATACTTTAATGACTTAGTGCTGTCTCATCAATGACCGGAATCATCCTATATATATGTTTGGTCAATATTATTATGCTCATCTTCTAGAGAAGTATCATAGCATGGGAATCAAGCCTTCGTTGCACATATTATCAACTCTTGGCATTTACTGCAATAGTCCAATTTGAGTTCTATACTATCTAACCAACTGGCTTTTACTGTTATTCTCTTCAGGGTTCACCTTGCCACTTATATTTTGATCTAGAATTTGACAAGAAAGTCAACAATCACCAAAATGTAGATGAAATGGTAGACACATTGATTTCTATCACTTTTAATGCCTTATCTGACAAATACTCTATCGAAGGAAGTCAAGAGTGGATCATAGAGCTTGACTCGTCTACCAGGGGTACGGCTTTTCTAACATGTTACTTCATCACAATTCCCACAATTTTGTTCCTTTTATTATGTTATTTCATGTAAGCTTTATTTCTTTCCATGCTTACATGTTATTGGTTTGTCATTGGTTCATACTGTTATGCAGTTCACTCTGTCTGTTTTTTTTTTTTTTTTGTGGTTACATATGTTAACCCTTTCCAGACCATAATTGCTTCTTTAATATGCAGACCTTTTTACATACTTATTAATACTAGAAATTAAAAGGCTGAATTATCAGAAAAAGACCTGCACTTTAGTGCAAGTGTCAATTAACATTACCCCTTGATTTAAGCATTTTATCAGTTTTAACCCGCCACTTAACCATATCTCAAACAGGCCCATGAATTTGGGATAATTGTTAGATTTGGATGCAAACTTTATGGAAATGAGTTGGTAGATGATGTTTGTTATATTAAATGGAGTACAATAACATTAATTTTTTTCTTATTTTGAGAATCAAAGTAGAATAACATTCATGGATGAATTGTCTTATAACTTGCCAATTTTGGTAGCTCAGTAAAGAATGACTTATTTTTTAATTGGTTTTAGATCTGTTATTTAAGTTGCAACTTTGATAGATGTTCAGATATAGTATTGATGTAATATGGCAACTCATTTCTGTAAAACTTTGGACAATGTTGAAGTGCCGGATTGAAACTGATCAGTTTTTAGGGTAAATTACCCTTTTAGTTCCCTAACTTCTACTCAAACTTCACTTTGACCCTTGACCTTTTTAGTTGGACTTGGACATTTGACACTGATCTTTTGAAAGTGTCTCACTTTAGTCCTTTCCGTCAGTTACTACTAGAGGAGAAAAATATTCCTTGCACTCAGTGCATCATACATCTAAGTACCACATTTCCATTACGGCACTGCCTTCGGTTCCATCTCACATCTAAGTACCACATTTCCATTACGGCACTGCCTTCGGTTCCATCTCATATTTAATTCCTACCCAAGGATTTAAGTGCCGTGGCACGGGGTCGTGCCGAAAACTTGCCGGCACGGTACGGCACAGTGCGTGCCAAGCCGTGCCGATGAGTGCCGGTCACAAAAAATACATGCGTGCCGACACATAATGGCATGAAATATTTAATTTCTTTAGCAACAAATTTTTTTAATTGCTTATTATGCATCTTTATCAAATATTTTGAACTTTATTAAGAAAATTATTTAGTAATTTTAAGAAAAAAAGGTTTTGAACTGTGTCATCGGCACGGGAGCTGTATCGTGCCGGTATCTTGTTGGCACGGTACGGCACGGTAGATACAGCACGTGCCGATGGATACTTAAAACCTTGTTCCTACCACATATTGACTTACAACTTTTTCGTGGTGCCGTAATGAGACGGATGGAGGGAGGGATGATGAATTCGTGGTGCACAGATAGGATGCACGAAGTGCAAGCAATTATTTTCATCCACTGAAAGGACTAAAGTATAGCACTTTGAAAATTGGAGTGCCAAATGCCCAAACATAAAAGTTTGAGAGTTGTTTGAGACGAGCTAAAGTGCAGATATTTTATTTGGTGGTAATTTGGTTAAATCCAAAGTATTCAGCCTGTACTGACTTGAATTATGTTACTTTGATTTGATACCGTCCAAATATTAGCGTTCCTATTACACTGGATTGGATGAATTGAATGAAGAGATCTCTTTAAGAGGGACTACGGACTACAGCATGTATAGGTGGAAAACACATCAAACTATGTTCTTCCTGATTAAGTCTTCTCTGTCTTTTTTCACAAGGAAGTTGGACCTCGTCTATCCTGTCACTTGTAAGCTATCTAACAGTTATATCCTCTTTTGCATGAAATGTGTACATGAATATATACATGCATCCACGATATCTAATTGTGCATATGCACATAAATACATACATACATGAATGCATACCTCGGACAATAAGGATAGAGTGAGTTTAATAGAATTTTGGAGTCAATACATTCTCTAGTTTCAGCCAGATGGTATGCTCAAGAAACTTTTAGCTATATTTAAAATGGTTAATACTTGAAATGATATGTGATGTGCAATAGAAACTTCCATCTCATGTATCAATGATTTATGGATTTCATCAGCTTTCCATAGAGTACAGCGGCTCCACCCTCCTCACCTAATACCTTATTGATTTTCTGCACGGGAATTGTGCATGTATACTTGGTTAATGAGAGAAAGATGTGCCTTTTCTTTTCCAGTAATAGGCAAGCAACCAAAAAACTGGTAAAAGGATTAACTTCATATAAATATTTTTAGATTAAAGACATACGAGAGAGAATTTGGACAAGTACTGTAAGAAGTTTTACTTTCTAGATGGTAAAAGAAGCACACAAGATCCATCATGTTTGTTCCTTTTCTTGCAAGTTGTGAAGGTCATAGTGACATTGTTAGCTTGGCAATTGATATATTTTTATGCTTGTTTATTCTTTGACTAGATATTAGGTTATCTGTGCTAATAAGATGTACTCTTTTTTTGCCACTTCCAATATTCTACATAGAAAGAATAGATAATGATTTTATTGTTTTCTCTAATTCATTTATCTAGCATGACTACTGTCTTTGGTCCTAGACTGTTTCATTCTTTCTGACTTGATTTTGGTAGAAAAATTCTCTCGCCATTTGATCGTCCGCATACCCAAGACTGCATTTAAGGACAACTCACATGTGGGTGGATTTGTTTCTGAGGTATTCATTTATCAAGAGCATCAGTATGTTCTTTCTTCTGTTTGCAGCTAACTGTAGACATCTCCTTTATTATAAGTATAGCCACTATAATTTGTTTGTCAGCTAAAGGCCCTTTAGTGAGAAGGACATCCAATTTGGTGATGAATGTGGACCCTGGTATAGTTCTGGACATAGAGAATTTGTATAGTTGGTGAAATTACCTGAGAGAAAGGCATTTTTTTTGTTAGTATTGTTGTTGTCATAAATTTTTTTCTGAACTCCATATATAGTGATTTAAGAATATTGTCCTAGGTTTATGGTTTATAACTTGTGATCATTTTTCTTTTATTTTTGCAAAATATTATGGGCACTTTCCCAAGCACAGGTCATCTGTAAACAGGTCCCTCATCTTTTATTTTTGGAATTGAACCCTTCACCCAATGCATCATTGATATTATAAATTTTGTTTTCGACATATTTCTACTTAATTTAATGGAGTATTTTACTACTTTGTAGCTTTTCTGACAGAAACTGTTGAACTCACAGATACCGACGAAACTTTCTGAAATCAAACAACTCATTGAAATGAGGGGTTCAAATCCAAAACAAATGATGTTCAAAGGCCTGTTTACCATTATTAAATTGTTCCGGGATGTGTGACGGTTTATACATTTTTAGCTTTATTTTTTGTTAAAATATCTATTTCTCACATAGTAACTTGATACAGAACTGTATGCTTCAATTAGGTGTGTTCACAAATTGCATGTGCCCGTGGAACTGCTCCGAAATTTGATGAATTGTATATTAGAAAAGATGGCAGCAGTGCTGATAAAGCAGATCATCTTTTTCTGGACAATGCTGTCTATTCTCGAAATCGCTGTTTTCGTCTGGTGTTTTCTTCAAAGGCTGGAAAAAGCTCTTTCCTTCTGCCCACTGAACGTTTCAAATGCAAGAATATGGTATACTTCTTGTTCACACCATTCCCAAAATTCTTGCTGCTTTGAAATGTTATAGTTCATTACAATTCTAGTTGCTGCAGTCTGTTCTAAATAACAATTTAATCATGTTCTTGCCCTAACATTTGAAAAAGGCACAGAGCTCGAAATTGAAGTCGAAGTCAAATTTCAAGGATCAAACCGTCAAAGTTGAAATTATAAGGATGAAAGTGAGATATGGCTCATACTTCATGGTCGAGATTTGCAATTAATCATAAAATTTTATGAACAAAATGAATTCTTTCTTGTTGCTGTTTCTTTGCAAGCCAACAATGATTATTAATGTAATGAGTCGTTCATTAAATCATTTACAGAATTATAATAGTGCTTTTGCTGCCTATAAACTTTTCTAATTGTATGTTGGTATTTACTATTTAGTTCTATATTTGATGCTAAGGCTTTATTCTACTTATTTCACATTCTATTTCTTTTTTATTTCAAGATGTAGAAACTTATTATCTCATTTAATATATCTTGGAGTTTTTATGGATATCTTATCAATTTTTTTTTCAGATATGAAATTTCTGCTATGTAGAAAGGGGAAGAACATATTTTCCATGAGAAATATGCAGAGAAATAATGAATTTCTAAACTTTAAAGTTTAAATATTGGTATCCATAAAAACTGATAATATGGCTCTAGTTACTCTTATAACTGTATTGTATTTGTAATATGTCTAACAGCGATTACAGGCTACTATTGTTTTACGTATACTTATTATTATTCTTATACTTTCTAGGTGGTATTTTCTGCTTCATTGGACATTGCTTTGTTCTTATTCTTCCTTTTTTGTTTCTAGAAATAGCCAGAGTTTTTTTAATTTTTTTTTTTTTACAATTTTCCAGTTTTTGAAGAGAAAAGTTTATTTGATGTGACAATGTGAGTTCTATTCTTGAATTTTGAAGTATGTTTGGCATGAAAAATAGTAGATTGAATCGATGACTAACAAAGGCTAAGCATGATTTTTTTTCCTTTTCTAGGGTCTTTTGCTTATTTGTCCCTGCAATCTTTCAAGACTATGTATTAGTCTTTCCGATCTTGTTATTCCTATAATAGTGCTTGATAACATTCTTAGTTGTGCATATTAGTTCCCCACCTTTAAACTTCATAGCCTGAGAATATGCTGTAATGGAGTTAGCTTTCTAACACCAAGCTAATATTAAGACATTTTCAATCCTAAAACTCCTTTTGATTTATAAAGAATGCAATTCAAGCATCTTTCGAAGGATCTCAAGAATCTCCATATCTCTTCAGTTCCCAAGAACAACTACCTAGAACAATATAGAAGTCAAAATCAAGCTAAGATTTGAGAATAAAAAATATGCTGAAAAGTAACTTCTTCAAACTAGCATATTCCAAGTATTGGATGGATCTTTGGATGAAGAGAATGGTATCATTGAGGTAAAAATAGGGGAATGAGATAACTAGAGAGGAGATTGGGAAAAGAGAATAGAGATTTTGGAAGGTAGGAAAACCTTAGGATCAAACTTTACTTTTTTCCTCTCAAAATAGCCTGGATTCAGCTAAATTGACAGAACTGCATAAGATATTTTAAGGGAACTATTTTGCAAATTATGAGATTTGATGGATTAATATGCAATATCAAACGATTTTAGGGGCTAATATGGAAAAAACCGTTAATTTTATTTCTAGTTTCTAATCATTCGCTTCTCTGAATGCTGCACTGGTGTTATGCTATGAAAATATTCAACTGAAAATGAGATTTTGTGTGTTTACGATAGTCTTGCATGAATGCCCTCTTAAGTATATGCTGGAAATGGTTGCAGAATGAAAAGCAAGTCTTCATGGACTCACTTATCTGCAGAGTAGATGATGATTGCGATAAACTTCTGATATGCAAACTGGATTTGGATTGCAAGAAAACTTTGTGTTTTGATTCTGAGGTTAGTATTATTATTTGTGTAGACAGTATTACACTGACTCAGTATAAATACAATGAAAGGTTGACTATGTCCTGTTGCAGAGCATATGAGGACAAACTTGACAACAATTGAAATATGCTAGAAATCTGAAGAGTGTGCATGCTGATGTATCTATTAGCCTGTTTGGCTTAGCTAAAACTTCTGCAAAAGTGATGTTTGAGTATTGCTGCTTGAATAAGCACTAATGACTTTTTATTAAAATCTCCTCTACAGTGTTTGTGTAACAAAAATAAAAGCTTCAAAGAGCTCTTACTTTTGGGACCCCAAAGCTCGTTTTAGCATCTTGCATGGCAAACACTGCAAATCATTTTTTTTGGCCAAATTCCTGGTTTGTCGAGTTTGAAGCTTCTACTTGTTTGAGTATAGAAGCTATTCCTGAAGCCAGGCCAAAAAGCATTATATTGCATTTACTTCGATGATGTATTTGTATTAAGTCGGCACTTCTAATGTACAAGTTGTGAGTCTTGGTAAATTAACTTTGATATTTCTTTGTGTGTATCTTTTAAATCAGGTGAAAGAGGAAAGATCATATGTTTCATTTGATGCTCATAGCAGTGATCTTTGCAGCCACACATACTTCTCAGGGAAATCTCCATTTCCAGCTTTGGATGCATTTGTGGAATGTATAGGCTCTGTTGGAAATGTTTCAGGTTTATACTTCTTCCCAAAATAATTTATGTTTTTAATTTCCTTCCTAAAATACTTGTGTTTCAGGATTTCTTGTTTGAAAATGATCTGCTTATTAATTATAATATTACTTCTTTAGATATCTACACTTTAGCCCTGCAAAATCTGAATTTCGTTAGCCCTATAAATAACTTGATTTCTGCCACATATACCCTTGTGCTTAAAAAAAAAATGCCACTCTTCTAAGAAACCATTTCTAATAGGCCACAAAATTTTCCAACTTAAAGTTACTTCTGGGAGAATCTACACTTTCAAGAAGTATATTAGTAAATATATGTAAAAGCACCTGTAGTATCTATGCCTTTCCTCATGTGTTCTCTTTTTCTTTCACATATATATTATGACTTTATCTGATGTAAACTGTCAGGCCATGCTATGCGACCATACTTCCAGCTACATTAAAAGAAACCTATTTTGGAGTTATCACCCCCCCTACAAACCTCCGTCAATTACACTGCTGATCATTCTTGTGTTTCCTTTTTTTTTTTTTTTCCCATTATTGACATTCTTTTATGAAATTATAGGAAAAATTCGTTGCTGGTACTGGTTTTCAGAATATGGCTTGATGGTTTACAGCATGTCTAGGGGTAGATATTGCGAGCGGATTGGAAGAGAACATAAAAGCAATCATAGTAAGCTTACCTACCTCTGCCGTTATTTTATTTGTCTATTAGCAGTCAACCTATTTTTTATGTGATTGTTAATATGCCTAAAAATTATCTAGTTACTAATCTATCCCTGCAAAATCTGAAATTTCATCTATGCTCTATAAGAACTTAATTTAATACATTACACTGTTGTACTCCCAAAATGTTCCTCCTTAAGAAACCTTTTCTAATACAAAGTAGCCGTCTCCATGAATTGGATGACTCCCCAACATAAGATAAGGATATTATCATAAGAAACTACACTTTCAAGTTCTCTATAAGAACAATTCAAAATATAAGGATTCATGTATATAAATAGATGATTTTGCAGGCATATATATATATATATATATACGTAATAAGCTCCTTTATTGATTATGTTCTACGACAAATGTGGACTAACAGCTACCAAACTCATGCTGGTTCAGTAATGTACATTGTCGACTTTCAAAGAGCCGGTTATTACCAAAAATGCTACGACCCGGATTGTCGAGGTTCGTGCAAGAATTACCTCCTTTGAACTAGTTATTCTTTGCATTGAAACCCTTCATATATAATAACAATTTACACAGATAACTGAAAAAATAGTTTATAACAACAGGTTATCGATCTTCGTTGCGCCCCTTACCATCCGATGCGATTCCTGATTCTATGGCAATATTTAATTCAACTCAGGCAGAAAATTATAGTGAGGTTGTGGACATAAATTTTGCTGTTCAACTTGATGGTGATGACAACGAACTAGTTACTGAGAGCTGCAAGAAAGACTACAGCTGGTGGGAAGAAGCTGTCAAATTTGCCGACTGTATGGAGAAGGAAGATGCATCCGGGATGTGCAATTTGGTGAGCGTAGTCTTATGGTTATTTTTCATTGTCTTCAATTGTTTAACTCGGTTTTTGATTGCGGATGATTCTTGTCTCCTCGAAGTTACATTTATTATATTCCATTAACCTGCTCAAATCAGTTATAAAAGGCTTATCTACAATTGTATGGAACACAGAGCTAAGTTGAGAAAACTTCAGTTGTAGAGGTTGATGCACTTCTAGGGCTCGTTGTCAACTTTTTGGTAAATCTCTTGAATTTTCTCACCAATTTCCCAGCCAAGCAATTCAAGGCGGCAAAAGAAAAAAAGAAAGCTACTGAGACGAAAACTTTTAGGCAATTTCAGTTAAGGTCTTTTGTTTATACTTGTTCACCTAGGGAGTAATCTTCTAAAATTTCCTCACAATTTTTTTTTTTTTTAAATTAAGAAGATTGAATATATAATCATTAGCTTTTAGCATATCGAATTGTTTACATAACTAAAGCACAAGTGAAAGAGTCAACCATTGTTGAATATTTATCTATAAATATTCTCCTACCTAGACTTGAAGACAACTCGAATAAAGTTAAATTTTGGGCCTGTCAGTAGTTTTTTTCTGTGCATTTTAGCTTTTTTTAACATTTTTAGCATTTAGCAAACTGTTCTGGTGAGTGTTCGGTAGAACGAGGAGACTGTTATAATATCTCTTTCTTTTCTTTTTTTCGCACAAACCGTGCTACAGGTCGAAAATAATGATGAAGATTGCGAATGGTGGGCGGATGCAGAAAAGTTTGCATCACAAGTTGAAGGACAAGCTGATTGACCAAAGTGGGTGAGTATATAAATATATTTAACCATAAAATGGGGTTAATATGTCTACTCCACTGCAGTTTCAACCTTGTTATTACCAAAAGGAACCGGCGTATGTAGCTGGTAATAGCACATTAACTCTTTTCGATGACAGTCAGATTATCTTTGAGGCTCTGTGATCTCATCAGGTAGATTGGTGTTTGTGGAACAATACGAACTCTTGAAAGATCTTTGAGCTATGTATAATCCCTCGAATCGCTCGGTCCGCCTGTTTTACACAGTTTGCAGATATAGTGGGACTTAGAAGGGATTGGAGTGTATGTAAACCTGTAATTGTAATCCCTACGCGGTTGCGGCATCAGAGAAACCTAGAACTGTATCTCACTCCAATACATGATGCTTGGTTGTATAGGAAAAGTAAGTAATAGATAAATTGTTCCAATGGGATATGTATTTGGAAAAGATTGTAGTATCTTGATGTTTGATTCTGTCAGGTATTAATCTATTTCTATTTATTAGAAGGAAAAGGAGATGAAAATTTGATCAGTATGGTTAGTAGAGGAGTCTTTGTTGCCTTTAGGGGTGGTAATTCTATTTGCTGTTCGTGAGCCAGCTCGTGTTCGGTTCGAAATGAGTTCGAGATTGAATCGCTTGTTTAGTAAACGAGTTGAATACGAGTCGAATTTTTTAGCTCGTTTAATAAACGAGTCGAACACGAACTGGGGTCAGCTAGTTCGCTCGTGTTCGACTCGAATGCAACTCAAATGCATATTATATATATATATATATATGAGAAATGTTTCTGTAAACTTTACTATTTAGATTTTGGGCCAAAATAATATAAAAAAAATAAATTTTTATAAATTTTAATTATTAAATTAAGATTTTAATTTTTTATTTATTTTTTTAATTTTATACCTAATAGTGAGAATGAAAATTTAACTTGTTGTTCGTGAGCTGGCTTGTGTTCGGCTCGTTAATAAACGAGCCGAATACGAGCTGAATTTTTCAACTTAATATTTAAACGAGTCAGCTCGTGTTCGGCTCATTTATTAGACAAGCCGATTCTAGCTCGCGTTCGGCTCGTTGACACTCGTAGTTGGCTTTGCTTTTTCATTCTTTTTGTTAAATAATATTCTTGGGAAGTGAAAAGGCTATTGCCAATCAAACTCTAGAAAATAGAAAATATTTAGGTTGAGAGCCACTCCATGTGTAATTCCTATGGGAGGGTTTTTTTTTTTTTGGAAAATAATCATATAAGAATTTTAATTTGGATAAATAACACCTTCAAAAAAATTAATTGGGTAAATAACTTTTATGTTGAAGATTATTAGAGTAAATATTGTATTTTATTTTTTTAAAAAAAAATGATGAAATGATGAACTGTTTCTTTCACATATTAAGTGGTAAATAATTCATCACATTTTCTGAGATCTTTTCACAAATAATTATTAAATAATTCTATAAAAAATGTATTGACTCCACAAAAAACTCATAAATAATCCTAACAATCCAACAAAACAGAAATATGGTGCATGATCATTGTCAAATTTTAAAAATTTATTTCACCAAAATTTAAAATTTTATAAGATTATTTATAAAAAATAAGGGTCTCATATGGGAGCTTTTGAGTAAGCAAGTAAAAAAGAGAGCTTAAAGCCCAGTAAAGCAAATCAGTAGAGAAATTCATTGGTTACCATACCCAAGCATTGCACTAAAATGCTACAAATGGAACTACAACCAAATCCCACATCTTGTGCCCTATCAATCTCACCAATGTATTATTGCATAACAACCAAAAAGAGTGCAGAGCCTACAAAAAAACATAGTAATTTGCTCATCATAACACAAATTTAGTATGATAAATACACATTACAACTAAAATTACAAGAGCCTTGATAATGGGTTAAAAAGCTCCACTCATTTCAGTACCAAGATCTCTGTTCCAGGGACAATAATCCCTATCTTCACATAGATGAATACCACAGGTGTCACAAGAACCAATCCATGGTAATTGCAACTGAATAAAAAGGTTACCTTTACAAGTGCCGAAATGATACAAAGATTATCAAAAATCTTATTTCGAATTTATCTCTTTCAGGCAGAGATAATCAGTACAACAGGATGAGCAATTCCACGAAAAGCCTGAGCTCTGTTACTTGAGAGGATTGTGAGAAAGACTACTTAATCCAACTGGAAGACAGTAGAGCTCAGTGTCAGCCGAAAATGTTAATTGCGGCAGGCAGAATGGAACATTTTGTTGGAAGAAACCCGAAATGCTCCCCATCAGACTGCACGTACACGTCACCTTTAGGAATTACCTCCTCAATTTCGATCGACTTGATGCTGCGCCAGCAATGAAATGAGCAGAATGTAAAATGAGCAAAATGTAAAAATCATGTGGGCTGCCAAAATTTTACCTCAAAATGTGCCCTGAAATGCGGTTAATGCTACATTTAAAATTTGGCTAATCAGAAGAGAGCTCTGAAAAAGAATTTTCGAAAAACTTCACACGGGAGTGCTGATATCATTGATAATTTACGCAACAAAAAAATAACAATGTTTTGCCATGCACTTGGGAGAGAAAATCACATGAATAATATGGCTTTAAGCCGTTAAGAAGAAAGGCCACAATCTTTGTAGCAAGACAGAGAGTCGCCGACATATAGTAGAAGCAGAAAAGCCACGACTGACGAGGGTACACGAATTTGTTAAGGATTTTAATCACATTTCACAAAGCAGTTTCAAGGAGGTTCTAGAAGTAATTATCTTTTACGGCATCTTTCCAGCAAGCGTAGAAATTTATAAACAAATTGTTCGAGGAAAAAAGGCATGTTGTGGAACTCAAAGACAACTTTTATCATAGTGCAAATTTTGTTCATAACAATTTGTACAAACAACGAGGAGTAACTCATCAAGCATAGAAATTCCTGCTAAATTCGATCATTCTATAAAAGAGGAGTCATTTACAAAAAGAACTGAGATCATCAGTGCAATATTTCAACTCCATTTTAAAGAAGACATTGAGCAACGCTACATGCAACATATTTAGAAGAAAAGAGGCATAATTAACTTCAAGTTGACCAGAATGTTGTTTTGTAAAAATCTCTGTGCTTTTAAATACTCGACAACTGCCACGAAAAATATTGAGAAAAACAAGAATAAATAAAGCTATAGTTCACAGATGGCCCATCTTGTGAGATTTTTGCAAGGAATCATATCCGAGAACAATGAAATACAGGCATCGATGAGTCCCTAGAAGAGAAACTGCCTGTGAAAACTAGCACATCACCAGCTTTGCTGAACTGCTAGCTCTTACATATATTTCTTGCAAAATAGTCCATTATAGATAAACCCCTCTAATCTATACTTTCATAGATGCCCCGACAAACATGCAGCTTCACACAAGAAGATGTTTATCTTAAGTTGGGAAGCCATCTAATTCATTAGGGGAAGTTGGCGGTGTATTAGAAAATGAAAGACATTTTTTAAAGTAAAAACGTTTATATATTTAAGATGGTAAGTTTTCAAAGTGCATAAATGAAAATTTAGCTTTAAATCGCATATCTATGATTTTGGGGAATGTAGAAATACGTCTAAAAGAAATTACCTTCTTGAAGAAACACCTCTCACTGATAGATGTGTTCCCGTGTAAAGCTTATGCAGCTTAAAAACAAAGTCATACCACTTGAAGTCTTGAAGAATCACCACCTGATCCACCCAATACAAAATCGATAGATTTCTTATGTGCTGCCCTAAGCCCTAAGAAACAAATTAGAATATCGACAGGGAAAAATGGTGAAATTGGGGCACCTCCAAATTTCCACTAAAAGGGTTGGCTGTTGGAGTTATCTTCATACCACCACCAAAGAATTTGGCATTTCCTATACAGAGAGCAGTGACTTTATCAACTACTTCCCATTCTCCCCCATCAACCTGCAGAAATGATGCACCTGTAAAGATGTTGTTCCATATAACAAATTCCATATGTAACACTCAAGAGTGCAGTTTCCTACAAAAATGGCCTTCTATTAGGTTGAGTGATCCAATCCATAAGGGGGAATCTGGGAAGTTTAAGTACAGGGATATTTATATGTAAAAAATTAAGTTTTTGACGGACATATGAAATTTAGAATTTGCAGGAGCATATCAGTAAATATATCTATAAGTAGGCCGTTTTTGCAAGCTTTATCAGTGAATATATCCACAGGTAAAGATAACAAGTCAAGATGCAAGAGAATCGTCTATCGAATTCTCAAAATGAGTTCCATATGATATTACCTTGATTTTGAGGTCCCTATTACTGTGCCCCATAAAGGCTCTCAAAGCACCAAAAACATAGCATAAATTTCCAAATCGCTTATACTTGGAAGCAAAATAGCCTGCTTTCGCACTCCTGCAGGATGATAGTTGTTAAATAATCTTCCCACTAGCAATCTTATCAGCTCTTTTAGAGAGGAATTTTTACATATGCCCCTGCAAAATCATCTAATTACATGTATACGCCTGTAAAATCTGAATTTTCTTGTATACTTCTCAGAAGTGTAGTTTCTTACAAATATATCCTTTTAAGTTGGAAGTCATGCAATTCAGGGCGGATGCTGTCTTTGTATTAGAGTAAATGTTCTGGGGGCCATTTTTGTAAATACAAGCGCGCATACTAAGGAAATTAACAGCTGTTTTGCAGGGGTATATTATGTAATTATTTCACACAAACAAATCCAACGGCTCAATGTTCTTACAGATGTACATCAGCAACATTAATAAAAAAATGGGGGTCTCTACTGGAGCCACTAATAACACCAACATCTACTTTCGATTTATGTCCTGCATGAAATATATTCCAGCTGTAAGTTCAACGTGACACGAAAGAGTCAGCTTGCAACAATCTTGTATTAGTTTGAAGGGCAAGTACTCATCATCAGTAATGATAGGTAATTATGTTTTCAGAGAGGAGGTGAAGCAGCAATTTTGCCATGGTTTAATTATTAGAATTTAGAAAGAAACACAGTCTGCAGTTTTCTGGTCCTCTTTCTCTAGGCATCTGTATTTAGATGTCCTGTATGTTGTTGGATATTGTATTATCATATCAAACAAAGTGGATTAGTGAAAATGAAGAAACCTCGCACAATCCGTTCAATCGCCTCATATGGATCGTTCTTCCTGATCAGAGAAAGCATACAAATTTTTAATCATTCCTTTGCAAAAGAAAAAGCCAAAAGCGAAAGATCAACATCGCAGATAGTACTGAGGAAGTATAAACTAACCAGCCAAAAGTTCTAGCAAAATCTGAACCAGTACCAAGCGGAATTAGCTGTGAAAGTTTCGCAGAACTTAAATTCAGAAAAAGAACTATACATAATGAAAAGAAAAAGCAACAGAATAAACTGATACCCCCTACGAAATTACCTATTTACACATATAACTCTGCAAATATGTCTCCTACATATATACCCTCATACTTACACAAGTGCCCCTTTCGATGCTTTTCTAAAACCATCTTCCCCCTTGAATTGAATAAATCACCAATTTAAGAGAAGGGTTTTTTTTTTTGGAAAGAAGCTGCGTTTCCAAGAGTTCTAGGAAATAAAATAAGATTTTACAAGGTTACAGATGTAAGAGGAAGAGGTTTTACAAGGTTACAGATGTAAGAGGAAGAGCAGAACCACAAATTAAGTCCCTTAGAATTAAGTGGAACTGGAAAAAGAAACATTTATTACTCACGCCAAGTGCAGTTGAATGCTCAGGACCTTTGTCGAGAGCAAGGATAGGATTTCCTTCCCAGAAGAAGCCATTCACCACCTGTTAACGGAAAATATGGCTAGAAAAAGTGAGCGATGTTTTGAAAATGTGATTAATGTCTCAAAAAAGTGAGCAACGCCTATGTTTTTCTTGACTATTTTTCTCAGAATATATGTAAAGAGTAAGACAATGGAGAATTCCAATGCAAGATGAATATAATTTTACATAAGATTGGAATTATTACGTTAGATAAAAGCAATGTATCAAGTGGTGTAGCACAAATCATAAAGCAGCATTGAACCAAGGGAATGAAAAGAGAGAGGGAAAAAAAATATATGACATGACACTCTCACAGCAAGAAAAATGAACAGTCTGCTAAGTAAACGTGCTACTTCGACAAATTGTCTAACTTCAAATGTTTCAAGAACTTGGATACGCCATTGTTTTGATTTCCCAATTTACAGTCTTAGTCGTAGAGATTATAACGGTAGATAAGCCTTCTTCCAAAAAGTCAATTATAGACTCCCTCTCGATGACTTGTTGATAGATTTTATACTGATGCAGTTTTATGATTACTCAGCTCATGGGTAAAAGTAGCATCTGATGAAATCTAATAAATAATAGATAAATAATAAATACATTAGTAAATAAAGAATAACTAAAGAGTATCATGGCTTAGTTATTACTCTACCTTTTGAAGACTTTCATGATTACATTAAAGTACAATCAAGATTTTATCATTATCTAACTAATCTCTTTAGAAATTATTTAACCAGGAGTCGTTTATATAGGCATTACAGCCCACAACTTTCAAAGAAAAGAACATCTTATCCTCTACTCCTCTACTCCTCTACTTGGTCATTCCATTTTATTTCTTTACGTTCCTATTACACGCTAGATTATTTAAAGTTAAAACTAGTATGTAGAAAACTTGATGATAAAGAAATGGGTGAGAGAAAGTAGTTAATTAAGCAAAATATAATCGAGGGACTACTAAAGCAAGACCATCCCATAAAATAACAACAACAAAAAAACCCATTTGATACATTATAGCATACATAACACACTAAAACTCAATAGTATTATTTACGGAGAAATAAGAGCCAAATCAACGCGATATAGGATGCCTAAAGGGTCTATTTGAACCTCATGAAGAGTCCCATCACCTCCAACAGCTATCACAGCATCAGCCCCTTCCCTTATTGCCTACAACAACAACCATGAGAATTACTGTTAACAACTTTTCAGAACCAAAGCTACGTTGAAAAATGTAAATTTTTCTTGTTTTACATATATATATATATATATATATATATATATATATATATATATATATTATGAAGATGGATCTTCTACCTCCCTGGTAACGTCAATGGCATGAGAAGGACCTGACGTGATAGACTCGCAAACCTGGTCATTTGACAAAGAGAAACAATTAGAAAGCATTGCGATTCAAAAAATGTTGATGCAAACTAAGAAAAGAAACGTATTTACCTGAAGCTAGTCAATTTAGATTATAAATGAACCAAGCAACCGATGATACTTTAAACTACTTATTTTCTCCCGCCGTATCATAAGATAGTTGAAACAACAATGCGGCCAATATGTCGCAACTATTCGAAATTGCAAAAGGTTTGTACGATCTAAAAAAACAACAAAGGCCAAAGCTGGAATGATCGCAATTTAAAAGACTTGAACAAGTTCGAACCTCTGCTACTTATCAGTTGAAGATTTTATTAAGGCCACATATTTGGCCCTGTTTCTAGTTTTGAAGCACAAATTTGACTTCGAGGCGAATAAGTAGAAGCTCTAATTTAAAGCTTTTGATTCTACTGCAAAGAGAAGCTAGTGGGAGAAATTCAACATAGTGTTTCTCCTAATAATACTTACACTTCTCTGAGAGCACTTTATCGAACATCACTACACCTTATTGCAGAATGGCCGTGCATGGCCCAGCTTCCATTTACGCTTCCGCCCGCAATTATTTGGCAACTAGAACAACAAAAGCTCCAATTTGGAATCGAGCAACGCTGCTATCTGAGCATCTATAAGTGGCGTAGCGTATAAATCTTACATCCCACTCATCTAGAGGCCATAATTCTCTCACTAGTCTTATACACCCTTAAATTATTATTGTTGAAGATTTTATTAAGGCCATATTTGGCCCTGTTTCTAGTTTTGAAGCACAAATTTGACTTCGAGGCGAATAAGTAGAAACTCTAATTTAAAGCTTTTGATTCTACTGCAAAGAGAAGCTAGTGGGAGAAATTCAACATAGCGTTTCTCCTAATAATACTTACACTTCTCTGAGAGCACTTTATCGAACATCACTACACCTTATTGCAGAATGGCCGTGCATGGCCCAGTCTCCATTTACGCTTCCGCCCGCAATTATTTGGCAACTAGAACAACAAAAGCTCCAATTTGGAATCGAGCAACGCTGCTATCTGCGCATCTATAAGTGGCGTAGCGTGTAAATCTTACATCCCACTCATCCAGAGGCCATAATTCTCTCACTAGTCTTATACACCCTTAAATTATTATTGTTGAAGATTTTATTAAGGCCATATTTGGCCCTGTTTCTAGTTTTGAAGCACAAATTTGACTTCGAGGCGAATAAGTAGAAGCTCTAATTTAAAGCTTTTGATTCTACTGCAAAGAGAAGCTACTGGGAGAAATTCAACATAGCGTTTCTCCTAATAATACTTACACTTCTCTGACAGCACTTTATCAAACATCACTACACCTTATTGCAGAATGGCCGTGCATGGCCCAGCTTCCATTTACGCTTCCGGCCGCAATTATTTGGCAACTAGAACAACAAAAGCTCCAATTTGGAATCGAGCAACGCTGCTATCTACGCATTTATATGCGCATCTATAAGTGGCGTAGCGTGTAAATCTTACATCTCACTCATCCAGAGGCCATAATTTTCTCACTAGTTTTATACACCCTTAAATTTATTATTACTATTATTATTATTATTATTATTTTTAAGTTCGTTTTGTTTTCAAGCAGTACTTTATCAGACAGCACTACACAACACCCTGCAGCAAATCAAATCAAAAGAAAGAAGAGATTACATTGCAGCTGCCGGCGAGGCGAGTTCTGAGATAAGGCAGCAGATTCTTCCACTCCTTCCCCGTCCGCCCATTCGCACCTGATCGATTCCCCCCCCCCCGCCACAACAACACCACCATACCAGTTTTAGAGAGAGAATCTAGAGAGAGAAAATAAAGGAGAAGAAGATATGAAATGAAAGATTACCTTTGGGGTTGACGACGAAGACGAAGTCTCTGCGAGGGCGAGAGGCGGAGGCGGCGCCGTTGCCGCCGACGCCGCGGTCGGGAAAGAGATCGAGAGCGCTCGGCTGCTCCGCCCGCGTCAAGAACGAGGGCTTCGCCGCCGCCGGCATCCTGCACGCCATTTCTCTTTCTTTCTTCTTTCCAGTTTTTTTTTTTTTTTTTTTTTTTTTTTTTGTCGGGGGTTTTCACTAATATATATATATATATATATGATATATATATATATATTTGTTATTGTGACATTCTCTCTCTCACCAGTATAATTTATTGGTTTTAACTAATAAATTATACCCTTTTTTTCATATTTTTTATTTTCACCCATCATCCCTTCCATTCAAAACAGATCAGGACAACTAATAAATCTATCTATAATTTATAATTTTATATAATTTATAATTTTATATTAATCTTCTAATTTTTTTTTTCTTAATTTAGATAGTTGTGAGACTCTTCTTATTTTTCCCTAATGAGACTCTTCTTATTTTCCCCTAATGAGTCATTTTTTTTTCCGACTCTTTTTATTTCCAATTACCGATAAATTACTTGTGAACTCAAAATTCAATAAGCCACTTATACACTTAAAATCAAATTCCACACATGACTCATACCGAACCACAAAAATTCCTATGATATGATCAATTCTACACACGACTCACACCCAACCACAAAAATTTCTATAAGATGACCTGTGGCCAGTAGTGCCACAATAAGTATGATTTAAACTTATGCAATCATGCGTGCAATGTATGAGTTGATGGTAGTGCAGTGTGTCGTTGGTATGATAGTCTAATGCTACTATTTAGAGATAGAGATGATGTTAGAGCACTTGTGGAATGTATGTAAAGATGTAATGTGAATGTTTGAATGCTGTAATAGTTAGGTTTACATTTCTCGCTTTTGGATACCCTCTCCGAGATGTTGTATGAATGTTTTCTCGTTCATTGTCATACACTGGCTTCGTGTACGCCTTGGACGGTACAGGGGAGACTCTATCCGGTCGGCGGTCTGTGCGCGTGCCCGAACTGACCAAATAGGCAAACTCGGGACATGACATGACCAATATCATTCTCTTCTCTCTCGCTCTCTTCCTTTTTGAGTTCTTCTTCTTCTCTCTCTTTGCCATCTGCGTTGACAACGAAGCCCTTTCATTCGACCCCTCCACCCTCGATCCTTGCTTTCTCCTTCCCGCCATGGAGAACCTTCAAGCCTCCTTTCCTCCCTCCTCCTTCTCCTCCTCCTCCTCATTCTCCAAGGTCAAAATCTCAACCGTCCACTCCATGGCAACCCTCGCCCAATCCGACCCTCCATTGTTAAAAATCTTCCACACCCGACCTCGTCGGAACCCTAGACCCGATCCTCACCTTCATCAATCGCATATGAGTGTCACTCATGATCAACCCCTACCCATCACCATCATCGCCATCGCCATTGCCGATGAGAATCCTCCACTTCTTCGCCTACTCCTCTTCCTCCTCCGCTGTTACCATAGTTCATAGAATATGAACTCTCTTTCACTCTCTCTCTAAATTTTATTACATTCACACATATGTCTTAAATTGTAATCCCGAGTGAATTAACCTTCTACTTCGATTGATGCTCATAGGTTCTTATGTTAGGATTGATTTGAAATTTTCTATATAATCTTTTACTTAAGTGTGTGTGTGTATATATATATATATATATATAAAATATAAAAAAAATTTGATAATATCTATCTACCGCATCATCGCACCGGTAACTACACTAGTTTATATGAAGGACGGTAAAAGATACTAATTAAAGTTATCACGGTTTATATTTAATTTATTTTGAAATAAAAAATAATTAAAAATAGTTTGATAAATATAATTTTATATATTTATACTATTTAAATAGTATTTTTTAATAGAGTTATTAGATTTTATCAAAAATAATATATTTGTTGATGATAATGTAGAGATCGGCCAGAAAATAAAAATTTAGTAATATTTATGAAAAAAATAGTGTAAAATAGAAAAATAAACATAATTCTAAAATATAATATATAAATTGATAAAATATAATAATAAAATAATGTTCTTAAAAAAAAATATAGTACAGTGTAGTAAATAATAACACTCAATTACGAGTAGAGCTATATACTTTTAAAAGTATATGTTCATTCATATTTGTAAATTTTTTACTATTAAATTTGTATTTAGATTTATGCTATTATATATATATATATATATATATATATATATATATATATATATATATATATATATATATATATATATATATATATATATATATATATATATATTAGTAAAATTTATAATAACACAAATCTCAATGTAAATTCAATGGAAAAAAATTTACAAGCATAACTTTTAAAAGTATATAAGCTCTACTCCTCAATTACAGTATAATACTAGTTAAAGACCCGCGCTTCGCGGCGGACGAATAAATTTACAGTAAATTAATATTAATAATTAATAATTAATAAGTAATAAATAATAAATAATTATAAAGATAAAAATATGTTATATATTATAAGGTTTTCAACATTATAAATTAGCAAAAAGGAGCACAAAAGTACAATTACTACATATATTAATGGTTCATTAACTAATAGCATCATTTCAACTTTAAATCCAAAAAGATGCGCGATTAATACGTAGAGCAGTCTAATTATTTGTTGTTAGTGAAAAGACTAATTATTTGTTGCTGGTCGATGGCCCCTCATCTTCTGTGAGCCTGCAATGTCAACAGATGGAAAGTTAACAAAAAATAAAAGATTTCATAGTGAAAAGTTCACTCAAAGGGAGATTGGTACAACAAAATTACCTAAAACGTTTTTTGCCTGGTTCTTCTATATCTGAAGCTAATTCAGCAACATCTTAGAAACAAACTATAATTGCAGGTAAAAATAGAAATAAAAGTAGGATCAAATCTCTATGTCAAAGAACACTTCAATGGAGATAAAAATGAACTACTATATTCCCAATTCTGTTGCTCATTTAGCATTCCACTAATACAAGCAATTCCAGTAACTTTGACTTGGACTAAAAATATATTAGTCAACCAAATTAATCATATAAAAAGTAGCTTTTCCACATATTAAGAAATAAAAAAAATGCCATAGTGGATTACTTGGAACAATAATCTAGAGTTTGGAGCCTGCAAAAAACTTTCAAAATCAACGAAAGTAACAGCTAGGACTTTTTGATCAACAATCCACCAACCGAATGGACAGGAGAAATTATTGAACGCACAGCAGGACAGTTCATATACTGTGTTTAGCGACTTCAAAATCTAAATATTGACCACTAAATGTAGTCTACAATACTTGAAAATTTATATTTCACTTATTATACACCCCCCCCCCCCCCCGTAAGGAACAATAAATACTGCAGTGCATGCAATAATTTCTCGGGTGGCCGGTGAAAGGATGTCAACAATCAGATTTTTTTTCTTCATTTCAATACGTAAAAATTGCTGACCAAAATGCAAGACTTTCGAGTACTCACATTGATGAATTATTGTTGTCCTGTTGTCTTGCAGAGAGCTGAGAAGAACATGATGCTCGGAACCAACACAATAAACTGTCGGCTTTCCTTCAAGAGTGTAATGATGCTGCTCATCATATCTCTGCATCTTCGTCATCTTGTCATTGTACTTCTCTTTCAACAGGGAGCTAACATTCTCCTCGATAAGTTTTGTTTGTAGGCACAAGGAAAGGCAAATAGCCAACAATGCATACATCTGCTCATTTTTCTTTAATATTTGATCATACTGTGGGGACTTCCAATGGTATTGCTTATACTTCAAAATATATAGCAGAATCTTATTGAATTCGCGTATGGCGCCAAGGTACCTTAGTACAAAATGTAGCCAAAGATTAGAAACGACTCTTTCATAATGGCAACTACACTTCTGAAAAAGCAAAAGGACATTGCAAGAAATGATAAACATCAAGGCGTTATTGCTTTAGCAAAATGATTCTTGTTGCAAATTCCATTTATTTGATCGATCAAATAAATTATCTCTGGTTTCTGCAGGAGCTTTTGAAGCTTCCCTTTCTGTATCATTTACAGCAATCAAAGGTGAATCATCAATTTCCATGCTGTTGTTCTGGAAAAAGCATGTAAGTTCAATTAATCTCATAAGCAAATAAAAGAGAAGATACAGTCTCTTATATTATTCCTTAAAGCTGCAAATGAGTATAAGCAAAATGAAACTCAGTAGACATGTACAGTTCTCTCAGGTTGCATCAGGTAATGTTTCCTCGTTCAAAAAAGCTGAATACTTCAAGTAGTTATATCGATCGTTGTGATTTTTTGCAGGAAAATCAGAAGCTACATTACTCTTAATCTTAGACTCAATTGCCAAGCGAGATGATGACATCCAAAATAATCCAAGGGGTAATTGAGGTGGGGATGAACAGTCAAGAGATCATTATAACATGACAGGGGAATCTAAAAGTCTCTACAACACCAGTTGTTCGCACTTGCATAAAGAACACCGTCCTGATGACATTCAAAATAATGTTAATAAGAAAGGGAAATTAGCAATTTGTATCAAAATATGTAATAAGGATCATTAAGAAGCATAGCAAGCTTACATTCTTAACAAACTAAGCTATGGAACCAACAAAATTCAAGTAAAACTTATTAAAAAAAAAAGAAAAAAAAAAGAAAAGGAAAAAGAACAACTCGAAAACCATAGCTTGGTTGCTGTAACCTGTTTATCAAAGGGCAAAACCTCAACCCTCAACCAAAATTTGCAATGTACAGATGGTTGCCCAGGATTCAGAATTGGTAAACAAAAATCCTAGGACTCAGAATTGGTAAACATATAAATAAACAAATAGATGCATAAATAATAGCAATTATTATTCCAGAGGCAAAATGAATATGAGAGACATTATCTTCTCAACAATATTAGATCAAATTTTAAACATAACCCAACATAGATAACCAAATCTCAATTCTCACCTTCGATGAAATCGAAATCGCATAGATCTAAATGAGCAATTCAAATCAATTTCGTAAGCATAGAACTGTTCCAATTTCTAACTCGTTATCACATAATGGATGAAAATATACAGAACTGTTTCAAGATCTGACCAAAACTTAAAATGTTTTGGGCGGAAATGATTGGCTTTGATATGAAACTACCTTCAGTTTGGCACATGGGTCAATAACTCTTAAAAGTTTACCAAAACTGTCAATGATTGCATGTGATTGATCAAAAAATTATGCTGCAGAGTAAAAGTGGTGAAGCAATCTGCAATCCTTGAATATATTAGTGAATACATGTGATAAATATCAGGCTCCTGCTTTGGCTAATAGTTTTTAGCACGCTGTAAACAGCGGGAGGAGAACTTGGCAAAAAAATTACCCCATCCTGAGAGTACATAAATAATGTTAGGCTCAGATCTAACCCTCTTCAACATAAATAATTATGTTGGCCATAATGCCAGTCCAAAAGTTGGAGTTTTATCGAGAAGGCAACAAAAAATTATCCCGAGGCCATTCAATATGCCACATCCTTTCTTATAATGGCGAACTATATTATGAAACAGGATCGGAAAGGATGCGGGGGTATAAGGCAAGAGGACCAAACCTCTGTTTTGGTTTGTAAAAATTTGTAGGCCACCAGAAGTAAAAGTTGGAAGATGCAAAGGAAATGGGCAAAAGTCCAACAGTATATATAGCCGGATAGAAAACCGAACGGGACCGGAGAGAGAGAGAGAGAGAGAGAGAGAGAGAGAGAGAGAGAGAGAGAGAGAGAGAGAGAGAGAGAGAGATTGGGCAGTGTCACCTCGTGAGTAGACAACCGAACGGCGCCGGAGGAGCACGTCCGCAACAGGGCACCAACTCCGCGTCGACAACAGGACATGGCCCTTAGATCCGCGGCGCAGGGCGGTCAGATCCACGACGGAGAGGGCACCAACTCCGCGTCGGCAACAGGACAGGGCCCTCAGATCCGTGGCGGCAATAAATGGCACGTCGCGGCAGACGTACCGGACGGCGCCGGAGAGAGAGAGAGAGAGAGAGAGAGAGAGAGAGAGAGAGAGAGAGAGAATAAAGGGAGAAGAAAGGGAGTTGGTGGGAGATGGAGACATATCCGTGGCGGAGCCGGTGAGAGAGTACAGGTCAGAAAGCAGGGCAGGGCGGTCAAATCCGCGGCGGAGAGACATTTTCGCGGTGGAGTCGGTGAGAGAGTACAGCTCAGAGAGCAGGGCAGGGCGGTCAGATCCGCGGCGGAGAGGGCACCAACTCCGCGTCGGAAACAGGACAGGGCCCTCAGATCCGCTGCGCCGGAGAGAATGAGAGAGAGAGAGAAAAGGGAAAAGAAAATGAGTTGGTGGGAGATAGAGACAACTCCGCGGCAGAGTTGGTGAGAAAGTATAGTAAAACGCGCAAAACGCGGAGAGGCGATAAAAATTCGCCCTTTAATGTAGTTGTATAGATAGTGTATCTAAATTTATCTTATTTTTACATATATATATATATATATATATATATATATATATATATATATATATATAATATTCATACAATTCAAAAGCCGTGATTGCACAAATTAATAATGTTTATAAAGTTATGTTAAAAAGAAGTCCTAAAATGTAATTAAGCATCTAAAAAAACATTAATTACATGCATTTTTTTTTTTTTCCATCGATAAACCTGATGCCATTTTCTATTCAGTCCATGACGAATAAAGTAGCATGAGCTGCTCTCGTTGGAGCAAGCCCTTCGTTCCCAACTCCTTTTCTACGACGACTCCTCCGCTCATCACCATCTCCTTCATCTCCTCTCTCCTCGAGCTCCCCCACCCCCCAAACCCTAGAAACCCTAGAAACCTCCACCACTCCGCCCCACGCCATGATTCCGAGCTCGTCTCCTACGACTCGTGCCTCCGCCTCCTCTCCTCCTCACCCCACTATTCCTCCCTCCGCCGAGCTTCCTCCGCCCACGCCGCCGTCGTCAAGCTCGGCCTCTCCGGTGACCTCCTCCTCTGCAACCGCCTCCTCGCCCTCTACGCGGAGCTACGCCGCGGCGGCGGCGGCGGCGGCCCCGCCTACGCTCGCATGCTGTTCGACGAAATGCCTCGCCGGGACGTCGCGTCCTGGACCGCCGCCATCTCCGCCCACGCCCGCGCCGGGCTCGCCGACGCCGCGCTCGGCCTCTTCCGACGCATGCTGGAGCCGCCCGATCCCGCCCCCAACGAGTTCACGTGCTCCGCCATCCTTCGCTGCTGCGCCGATCGGTTCTCGCTGGGCTCCCAAATCCACTCCCAGATTTGGCGGCGCGGCTTCGGAGCGAACCCCGTTGTCGGCGGCGCTCTCCTGGATTTCTACTCCAAGTGTGGCGAATTCTGCTTAGCTGATCAGGTTTTTGCTACCATGGATTGTAAAGATGTGATCTCGTGGACTACCATGATAACTGCTTATGTAGAAGCAGGTGACTTGACCGGAGCCGTGAACCTATACACCACCATGGTCGGAGGCGGAACCGCTCCCACTGAGTTCACCTTCGCGAAGCTTCTAACCGGATGCGGACTCCTCGGATGCCGTCGAATTGGTGAGGTGCTTCATGCTCATTTAATCATTTATGGAATGCACCTCAATTTAGTGTTGAAAACCACACTTGTGAATATGTACTCAAAATGCCGCGATATGGGCCGTGCTTTAATGGTCTTTCGCCAAACACCTGATACGGATGTGATGCTATGGACGGCGATGATTGCTGGATACTCCCAGAGAAGTGAGTTCGAAGAAGCCATCGCGATGTTGAAAGAGATGGTGATTGCGGGGGTTTCGCCGAATACCTTCACATATGCAGGAATTGTGAGTGCGTGTTCATCTGTCTCGGCGCTACAACATGGAGCGCAGATTCATTGTCGGATGGTCAAGATTGGGCTGGAGCAGGATTCTTCGGTTGGTAATGCGATTGTTGACTTGTACGCCAAGTGCTCGGCGAATGTGCGTGACTCTATTAGTGCTTTTAGAGCAATTAATTACCCAAATGTTATCTCTTGGACAGTTCTGATTGCTGGGCTGGCCCGTCACGGCCGAGACCAGGCGGCATTTGCTGCGTTAGCTGAGATGCGGGCGTGTGGAGTTCATCCCAACTCCTTCACTTTGTCTATTATTCTTTCAGGCTGTGGCTTCTCCTTGGAAGCTCTTGCTCATGCGAAGAAGCTCCATGGCTATGTGCTTAAGACAAGGTTGGATTCTTTAGATGTGGCTGTTGGGAATTCATTGGTTGATCTCTATGCTAGGTACTCTATGATGCAAGATGCGTGGATGGTCGCAAGAACGATGATGAATTTTAGGGATGTGTTCACGTATACTAGCATAGCCAAAGGACTTAATCAGATGGGCCTTCATAAGAGGGCTTTGGAAATGATGGCCCAAATGCGCAATGAAGGAATAGACATGGATGGTTTTAGTCTTGCTTGCTTCCTCTCTTCTGCTGCGGGCTTAGCGGCTATAGAGTGTGGGAAGCAGCTCCATTGCTCTTCAATGAAGTTGGGATTGAACAATAAAATTTCAGTTTCTAATAGCCTTCTCGATATGTACAGCAAATGTGGGTGTATAAAAGAAGCTCGAAGCATCTTCATGAAGATCGAGGAGCCTAATGTGGTATCGTGGAATGGTTTGATATCTGGGTTGGCTTCCAATGGGCTTATTTCACAAGCCCTGTCTGCTTTTGAGGACATGCGGTTGTCAAAAGTCAAACCAGACAGTATAACCATCTTAGTGGTGATGTATGCTTGTAGTCATGGTGGATTGGTTGATGTGGGCATCGAGCATTTCAATTTGATGAGGGAAATTTATGGTCTCCCCCCACAGCGGGATCACTATGCGTGCTTGTTAGATTTGTTGGGACGAGCAGGCCGGCTTGAAGAAGCAGCTTTTGCAATGGAGAGCATGCCTTTTGAGCCTGATGTGGGAATGTATAAGACAATTTTGGCTTCTTGCAAGCTTTACGGGAACTTGGTTCTTGGAGAGTGTATGGCGAATAAGGCATTAGAGACGAACCCAGCAGATTCGGCCATTTATGTATTGCTTGCAAGCATGTATGATGATGTGGGTAAATTGGAGTGGAGTGATCAGATAAGGAAGATGATGAGGGAGAGAGTGGCGAGGAAGTGTGCAGGCCAAAGTTGGATGCAGATAAGCAATTAGACCTGAGTAAATCCAGGGTCTGGCTGAGTCAAGAGAGAATTGTCTTGCCAAATCCCAACCTAGACTGGGATTTATCTAGACGTCTTAAGCCTGAGTACGTCCCAGTGAACTAAAAATATGGCCGGGTCCAACCAGGTCAACTAAAGAAATTGAAGACCTGAGCTCGACCTGAATTTGCTTGCTCCTCAGTTTTTGAGCGCCGGCCAGGCCCAGTGATCGCACTCGGGCCTGACCTGACTTGACTGGTCAGGCTGGTGGAGTATTTTCTCTTTGCTCGGGGTCTACGAGCAACTAAGCTGCTGCTCAGAAAAACCTAACTTGCTAAATAACTGGGTGTAATATTTAGCCCTCCCAGCCATTAGATGACCAACTCTAGCGAGGAAAGAAGAAAGGTATACACATGGAGTGCTGATGAAAGCTGGCATTCTTTCCATTTGCAGTTAGAATATTATCTTACCAGTTGCCGCATGAAGGTATGGCCATGCTTTTTTATATGAATCACATAATTTAATTCTTTTTGGTCCTGTATATGCTTGTCTTTCTTGTGTCTGTTATCCGGTGCATGAGGGGTTGCAAAAGAATATTTTCATGCTTATCTATTACGATTTACGAAAGAATTTTACAATAAATTAATGTCTTAAATAAGAATGTCAAGACAACTGGCAATCAACCTCTAGAACTTCCATCTCTGTTTCTACTTTACAACCCTTTTACACATTTGTTTCTCACCACTCTTCTTTGACTAAAGCTACTATTAGACAAGAAGTGACTTGTTTTAATGCTACAGAAGCATAGAAGGATGATCTTCAGGAAGCAGCTTAAGTGATGCATGACAATGTTGAATGACTTTTGTTTCAAAAACCCTCCACTATCACTTGTTCTTTGCTTCTTGATTATTCTCTTGAAACTGGAGATTTCAAGCCGTGAGATGACAATTGACATTATGTCTGGGTATTCTGGTAATTTTTTTTTAGTTTTTTACAAAACAACCCTTTAAAATTAACCGTTTTCATAAACAGTCACAACACAAGCACATTATTGCAAAATCTGAATTTTCATGTATACCCTACAAGAAAAATATATTTTCTTACATGTATAGCATCGTAGTTAAATGAAAACCGTCTCTGGAAGAAAGATTTTGGTTACTTCTAAATTTGGTCGCAAAAGGTTGACCCCTGTTTCAATTTTGTCTTCAGAGTGTTTGATTGTAAGAACTATACATTTTGACCTCAGTTTCAGTCAATCCTCAGTTTTAATTTTGGTCCTGACATTTGATCTCTATTTTGATTTCATTCCCAAAGTTTGACCTCCTTTTCAATTTGATCCTCAGGAGTTTTAAGTTTAACAAAGGAAGGTCTAGTGCTGGTGCTAACATGGTACTTTTTTGGTCAGCTAACAAAAGGAAGGACTTGATTATTTGTTGATTTGAACAAACTTTATTTGTTATAGTTCAAATTTGATACTAGGAGGACGAAATTGAAATCTTGCTCGGTTTCAACAGTTAGCCTTACAAATTGTGCTGAGAGCTTTTTTTTTTTTAATGCTAAACCAATCTCCTCTTGGTTAATGTGGCTCCCCAACTTAAGAGAAGGGTATTTTTGTACGAAGTATATTTCAGATTTTACAAGGGTTTATGTTAATAGATGATATTGCAGGGAGGTGCATATGAAATTCTCAACTTCATTAGCAAAATATGGCTTCAATTATGAAAAACTTACATGACCTTCAGCCGAAGATCTTTGAAATTTTTTGCAAGATGCTTAAAGCAAAAGTTAAAATTTTAGCTACAAATGCCCAAATGAAGGTATAGTATGTCAGAAGTGGAAGGATCAAAGGCTTCACGACGATCGCATAAAACTTGATCATAGTGTAAACAACTGCATCAGGCTTATTTAGGAAACCTGCAGAATGAATCATCATGAGTTCTGGTTCATCGAGTTTATTGTCTAAAAATATCAATAGGTTGATAATGTTAGGCAATGCGTACTCTCCGCAAAATTTGGCAACTTATCAAATAGGCAGGTGGTCAACTTCAGCATTTTCTGAAACCATAAAGGTAACTTCTATTAATGTTGTTTGAGATTTCTTTGGCATTTAAACATTGACAAAGATTTATTATTTATTCTTCATAGCCATTTTGTTTGTTTAATAGACAGCATGAAATTGGGAATATATTCAGAAGGAATTACCGGTGCAAGATCTCCTGGTTTGAGTGGCGACTCAACAAAGACATGAGCTTCCCTGTAAAACAGGTTGATAGATGTATTAGTTGAATGAGATCTTCGTATATATATTTGCCACTAAAATTTTGCTAAATTGCAGGAACCCCTTACATTTATCATGATTCTCACTTTGCCTGTCTGGAATATGAATATCTACATATTTTACCCCCATACAACATGATTGCATTACTTCTCTTTGTGCAATGTTCCATCTGGTGGTATGTTGCTTTGCTTATAGGATGGGTAAAATGTAGGTTTTTAAAATTTCAGTTGGGCAAATGCCAAAATCACGATGTTCATGGAGGGCTTTCATGCATTTTATAGCTTATTGTTATTCAAAAACAATGCAACTTGATTATTGGAAGGACGATGGCTACTTAATAAGAAGCGCTTCACCATCTCTCGAACATTTGTAGAAGCTGCAGCTATTGGTGAAGGGAATCATCTTTCCTTTCCACTCTGTAACATGATGCTATTATTAGCAAATTCAAGCAATGATTCTCTAAATATTACAGTAAAAGTCTTATATAGGTAAAAAGGCTAGAAGGCAGCTTGAACAATAGGTCATTTGTAAAAAAGATACTTGAACTTCAGTAGTTTAAATTTTGTACTTTCGTACCTAACCTTTCTTAAATTCTGATTTCAGTACACCGTTGCTATACTCATTATTTGGAGAAATTATTCCCTGCACCTGGTGCATTCTTATAGCCATGTGCCACTCTGTCATTTGCTCTCCATTTCATTTCATACTTTAATCTTTACCACCATTCTGATTATAGTCTTTTCTCTATTTAAATTAGATAATTCGATTGAAAGTATGGGACAAGATGGAGGGAGATGACAGTGTGCTGCACGGATATATGGAGCATCTAGGGCAAGCAATTATTTCTTCGACAGCTTCCCTTACGGAGTACTAAAATTAAAACTTTGAAGAATGCAAACTTCTAAAGTTCCGGTACATGATTGCACACGACACGAGTCTTAGTTAGTCTGTATCCTCTTACCAAGGTGCCATCTTATTGCAGCCGTTAAGCTCTCTCCTTCGCAAACCTCATCAACGGTGAAAGTGACGTTCTTTCCCATGGCTTCTACTAGTCTTTCAAAATGCTTGCGAATACTCTAGGTTCATAGAAAATAATAGTTAATTATCGTCTTCAAATGCTGTACATTTCACACATAGTAGGGTTGTGAAGGTAAGTAAGTGGCTGTTTGGTAGCAATAATGATAGGAAAGCATTAAAAAGTGTTTTAAATTTTGGTTTTAAAACACTTTTATTAGAATAGAGATGTAATGTTTCGCTTGTTTGGTTCATGAGAAGGGTACTGTTTTATTTCTTCATTGTTTGTTTTGCAGGAAAATAAAATGGAAAGGGATGGATAAGTCTAGTCAATGAGTAGGCATTCTGCTGTTTTACTTCTCCTCAAAATGCGGAGAGCCAGCCTTTCTCAAGTAAACAATAAGGAAAATGCTTTTTCTGGGCAGAAAACTCTTTGTTACCTTTCCTTTCAGTGGCTTATAATATGCTTTATCTTCAATTCTGCAGTCAGGAGCAATCAGCTTCTCTAATCTTTTGATGTCCTTGCCATTTAGGGATGAGTAGAACTTCTGAGTTAGTTCTAGCAAAGGCGAAGGCGAAGGCGGCACTTTATCGGCCAGGTGATTCGGATATTCCGTCCCGCTCGATTGTAAAACTCGAAGTGGTTTGCAAGGGTATTCCCGCCTTCGTAAGTGCGTGGTTGTGAATCTCAATCTCTTTATCTTCGGACCCACACAACACTGACTAGAGTTTATTGGTACAGTGCGGGAGGAACGAGACCACCACCTCCCATATGTAATTTCAGGAGCTGGTAATGAGAAGGGGATGGATGCCATTGTAGGATTTAGACCATGAATGGATAACCCACGAATTTGAAAGTCCATTTAGAGAAAAGAATAGATTGAAGAATCGAGATTGCCTGCAATGGAGTGTGCTTCATGGGTGGTCAAGGAATGTGATACTGCTTTTAAGGCAAGTAGATGTTCAGATCAAACTTTGCACATAGGGAATGCTTTACCTACCGCTACGGGCATCTCCGATTATCGCTGACGTGCTAATTTGATTTGTGCACAAGCATGTCAGAATGCCAACATATCAGCAGCTTACCAGAGAAGTTGCAATTTGAAGTTTCGGGAGTGGTATTCTTGTTCATAACAGGAGATTCCGAGAAAATTGGTGCAAGAGTGGTTTGAGTGTGAAATTAGGTAAATATTTTTTGTACATTCTAATTGGGGTGCATATCTTACATCCCATCTATTATGAGGTGGAGTGAATTTTATTCGTCATTTCGAAATGATGAGTGAATGAGTGAAGTTGCAATTTGAAGTTTCGTTAGTGGTATTCTTGTTCATAACAGGAGATAGATTCGGAGAAAATTGATACAAGAGTGGTTTGGGTGTGAAATTAGGTAAATATTTTTTGTACATCCCAATTGGGGTGTATATCTTACATTCCATCTATTCTGGGGTGGAGTGAATTTTATTCGTCATTTCGAAATGACGAGTGAATGAGTGCTCATCCTTGAATGGATATGATATAAGATGTACATTCTAAATAGGATGTACAGATGGCATTGCTCGTGAAATTAATAATTTTTCACTCGTCATTTCGAAGTGACATTCTTTTCTTAAACAGTACTTAAAAAAAAGAAGATAAAATAGGCACTATAAAATAATATAGTTGTTGATTCAACTTTCGTGTCACAACTATTATGATTTAGTTACTATATCATTGTTAAAAAAATAGCATAACCTTAGTAATTAAACAGTACTTAAAAGAAGATAAAATAGGCACTAAACATTAAAAACTGGAGGGAAAAAATAAGCTAAATTAAATAACATCAATAACTACATCTAAAACAAAGTAAAATAACTCCACCCAAATTAGGTGTAGATTGTCAGAATCTAGCAATAATGAGGTTAATGAGGTCCAACTTGAGAGTTGAGACACGTACCGTACAAAAGATAACGTACCACTAAATGCATTGAAACTCAGAACTGAAATTTTAGTAACTACTCCACATCGGATGACATGGACACTAATAATATTAATTAGGCTTAAGCATTTTGGGCTGTGGTTTGGGCCCAACGAGTTATTATTGCTAGCGGGGCGGGTCGTTATATTTGGTATCAGAGCTAATAACCAGCCGGAAGTGTGTGACGAGTCTCGACTGAGTCTGGGTCTAGATGACAGGGCTAGCGAGATGAGTCTCAAATCGCCTGGTGATCTTGGGATGCTGTGTGCGTGTTTGAGCTGACGAGGACGTCAGGTATAAACGGGAGGAGTCTGTAACGCTCCAAATAATCCCACATCGGATGACATGAACATTAATAATAATAACTAGGCTTAAGCATTTTGGACTGTGGTTTGGGCCCAACGAGTTATTATTGCTAGCGGGGCGGATCGTTACAACTTACTACTATATTTACATCATTTTAATTACTTTTCTGAATAGCTAAAATTTAAATAAGTTAAAGAGAGATGATCCCCAGCAAAGTCTACTTCAATGGTTCTTCTTCTCATCTCCTTCAAGTTGGTTCAGAATTCCTCCACTTGTTCTTCTCCCCCCAGCTGAATTTCAAACAAGAATCACAACCAATTTAATCAAAAAAAGATAAAAAGAGAATAAAATGTTACACCTAGAACATATATATATATATATATATATATATATATATGTACATGCTTGTTCATTAATGTCAAATTAGAAAATGAACATCTTGATCTACTTACAAATGACTTCTTGCAGTGTAGAATTGCTTCATGAATAGCATTATCGGCGTTCTCGCCGCACCATTCCATGCTCACAGATGCATTGCTCGTCCTCGGCGAACTCATCCGATTGCTCGACTTCTTCGAAGAAGAGCTTAACCGCATTTCCTTCACCTTAATGTACAGCGGTTTGAGAAAACTTGCGTATTTACGCAGGAACTTCTTCGTCGATCTCCTCCAAATCCTCGCCAAAGATGACTTAAACTTCGCACTCTTCGGCGTGTTTGAGCTTTGAGAAATCAGTACACATTGAGATGAATTTAAGATAGAGGAAGAGTTTTGCGAAGAGGATCGAATGCAACCGGAGAGAAGCGGTTTAGACGAGTCGAGCGAATCGAAAGGGTTGCGGATCGATTCGATCTTTTGTCGACTAACGAGGTGAAGTGGAAGGAGGAAACCATCAGAGAAAATTTGGTCTGCAAATACAACTTCAGGAGAATGAAAGTATGGACTAGTAAAGCTGAAGTTGGCACAATTCGTCGAACCGAGTTCTTCATCCATGTCGAATGAGTCGAGGGGTGGCTCGACGTTCGACGTTCTCCGACGACCACCGATAGGAGACAAGTGTTTGCTATAGAGTTGATGAGAGGTAGAGTTGATGCTTGTGAGGTCTCCATGTAAGAAATGAACTACTCTTTGAATTAAGTTGGCAGTTTGGTAGTTGGGAAAATGGATAAGTAGGAAGGAATAAGGGGGGGGGGGTTACAAAATGTTTTCACTTCTGTGGGTAGTTTGAAAGATCAAATACATGCAGTTTGAAACATTCATTGCGCATTTACTTTGCTTCGATTCAATTTTAATTCTCATTTATGAAAACTTGCTTGTTCAAATATTTCAAACAGTTACTCTACTGTAGAAAATAGAAGCTTTCATTTTGTTAGTGTGACAAGTTTTAAATAAAATTTTATTAAAAAAATTATTAGTGCTTTAAATAATTTTGCTGAAATAGTATTTCTGCATAAGCACCAACTGAACTAAACATGTTCTGGATTAACTTCACAACTATTTGTTTGTATCTGAATATAAAAAGCTTTTATTATAACAAGTCATAAAAGCTAATAAAAAACTAAGCTTTTGGTTCTTTGCATTCCACAACAACAAAAAAAAATCTATAGTATTTTACAAATTAATTATTATTGGACAAGATAGAAGATTCTTTGCTTAAGCAAAAGCCCAAGTCAAGGAGTCCTTGTCATGTCTCCTAAGTAGTTGGGTAGTTGAGATGAAGCCATTTTTGTGGTTTCTATTTGACAAAGCATCTAACAAAACCTTGATTGCTTTCAGATCAGCTAAGCTAATACTAGTGTAGGGCTGCAAGCCTGATAGATAGTATTTCACTCAATCAATATATATATAATTATTAAAAGGCTAAATTACAGAAAATTTTTCTATAATATTTCATTTTTTCACTTTGCCCTCCTGTCTTTTAAAAGCCTACATTTTACCCTCTCGTAATTACCGAAATATACATGTATCCCCCGCCGTCACCATTCCGTGAGTGAACCGTCAATTTTTTAAAAAATATTATTAGATATATCCAAAATACCCTTCAAAAATGACGGAAAATAAGTTAAAATTCATTCTCTCTCCAATATAAGGTAAGGGTATTTTCGTCAATTTACCTCCTCCGTTAATGCCGTTGCCCCCTAAAGACAATTCGGTAATTACGAGGGGGCAAAATGTAAGCTTTTAAAAGACAGGAGGGCAAAGTGAAAAAGCGGAATATTACAGGAGGTTTTCTGTAATTTAGCCTTATTAAAATTTTAAAAAATTATAATAAAAAAATAAAAAAATAAAACTCATATAACTTATTATATATTATAAAAATTATTTTTTATTAATATATTTTTTTTTAACTTTCAGTATTTGTATTGTAATAACTTTACTTAAAAATTTAACTTAACTTAATAGTTTAAATATTTTATAAATAATTTTTTTTAATTAAAAAGTTAAAATTAGAGGACTCATTTTAAATTGCCAAAAATATGAGAGAGTGTCTTTACCTTATTAAAAGTGATTGGAGAAAGGAAAAATTAATACATTCACCTGGTGTATAACCATGTAGGTACACAACAAATATTAGAGAACTGATTTTTTATATCAAAACTTAATTAAATATATCTGATCTACAAAGTCTAATAATTTAAATATATTTACTGAGTTAAATTTTAAAATTTCTATTAAAAATTTTAAGTATGGGGTGTATGTACTTATGTGTACACCCTGTGCAAAAAATACTTAATAAGGTACCCTCATAATCCAAAAAAAGAGAGAACAAATCTTTGATTGCATATGATATATACTAATATTTTATACATCGTAAAATATATTAGAGAATTGATAGAATATCTAATAATTAATATTCTAAAATAAAATATGATATAGTATATATAATATAAAATAGTTAAATAATTTATTGTACTATAAAAATTTATTTTAAATAAATATTTTAGAGTTAGTTTTTTTTGGACATATTAAATATCAGAGCTATTTAGTTGATGAGGAGGAACTCTCAATTTATGTATTTTATAGATTATAGATGGTTGGTGTCATTATAATATTATGTTAAATGAAATTTGAACACCAACAAGAATAACTATATATATATATATATATTTTAGAGGCAAATGGATAAAATGTGATATGAGAGATGAGAATTTAATCTATTGGAATCTAATGTGACCTGTAAATATAAAAATATAAAAATATAATTTTTTATGAGCTTAAAATTTTGAAGAACAATAGTGATTGTTTTTTATTTTTTAATATGGTATCAAATCAAGTCTATCAAAAAATTTGAGGCTATATTATTACTGCCATAAGCTTTTAAAAAAATATAATTATTTCACATAATTTTACAGTGACAACTTACCCTAGTAAATAATGAAGGTGGTGATTGAACCCATGATGGTCATACAGAATGGCAGGGGTTCAAATTCTCATTCTAGCCGGTCTAATAGAAAATAATCCAAAAATAATTTTAACAACTAATAACTCAGTTTTGTTGCAAGTGCAAATATATGTAATCTCAATTTCTACGTTTAGTTTAGTATAGTTGAGTTTAATTATTATAATTGCAACCGTATAAGAAGGCATAAATGTTTTAGTTGAAATTACATTCAAATTGACTGCAGTTTCAATTGTAGCAGTTGGTGAGAGATAAAATAACCCACTACTCTTAGATGAAAAAATGTGTAGTTAGGATGATAGTGGGTTCATAAGGTTTAGTAGGTAGTTGGAAAAATAATATGATATAGGAGGTGAAGATAATTAAAGGGGGTATATCTAACGGAGAAAAACTTAGTAACACCAAGTATTTGGTGCTATCAATAGTATAACAGTCGCACTCTCTCTCTCTCTCTCTCTCTCTCTCTCTCTCTCTATATATATATATATATATATATATATATATATATATATATATATATATATATATATATATATATATATATATATATATATATAGTTCGGCTTGAATACTATCGATAGCATCAAGCAATTGGTGCTACCAAATTCCTAGCTCTTGGATGAAAAGATGTGCGGTTGGAATTATAGTGGTCCCCTAAAATTTTTACTATTCAACCAACCACCCACTAAACTCTAGGAAACTACTATCATCCTAACCGCACATCCCTTAATCCAAGGGTTAAAAAATTAATAACACCAATGACTTAATACTATCGATTATATTCCAGTCTAATTATATATATATATATATATATATATATATATATATATATATATATATATATATAAACTCTTATGCTTTTAAAAGTACAGAGTTATTGGTGCTTGTAGGCTTTTAGCCTTTGGATAAAAAAAAATATATAGTTAGGGTGATAGTGGGCCTCTAGGGTTAAGTGAGTGGTTGGTGGAATAGAATGATATAAGAAATGAAATTAGTCAAAGAGGTACATCTAACGGTTGAAAACTTATGAAAGGAATGAGCCCTTCGTGCTTATACAATCGTTTTCAATGTTGGGATTTCTGAATCGACAATCGGCCTAGACTTAATCTAGAGTATTTGAAGTATTTAAAAAATAAATTTCGTAATTTTTCGATATCATTTGCCTAGTGATCGAAAAGACTCAAAATCAACAATTTTAACAACCGTGGTGAGCCGTTTGTAAGTTTAACGGTGCAGAAATATTCAAATCACATAAAATTTTGATAGAAAATTTTTTATATTATATAAAATAAGATCAATATCTTTGATCTAAAATTTTACTATCATATCATTATATTTTGTGAGATTTTTATTTTTGACCGTTGATTTTGAGCACTTTCGATCACTAGACAAATAATATCGAAAAAATCACAAAATTTATTTTCTAGATACTTCAAATATTTTAGATCAAATCTAATAAAGCCGATCGTCGGTTCGGAAGTCCCAATATTAAAAACAACTTATAAGAACGGATGCCTCTGTGCTTATAAAAGTACCCTACCTGTATATATATAGTCTGACTATAATACTATCAATAGCATCAAGTACTTGGTGCTACCAAATTTTTCGTCGTTAGATCCACCCCTTTGACAATTTCTACTCCTTAGATCATACTATTTTACTAACCATCCACTAAATTCTAGGAGACGAATATCATTTTAACTGCACATTCCTTTATCTAAGGACTGAAAACCTAATAACACAAATGATTACAAAACTTTAATCATCACTTTTTTAAAGATATTTACTTTTATTCGTTTATTTTTATATCCTGGATAAGAGGACAATATTGAAAATATATCAAATTTTATTTTCAAATAGTTTAAACGATTTATATCATGTTCAACGATACCGATTGGCGATATAAAAACTTCATCATAAAAAATAAATCGGTAGCAATAAAATTCGTTTACTACCGATAGTATTTCAGCTCATCACTCTCTCTCTCTCTAAATCTCTCTCTCTCTCTCTCTCTCTCTATATATATATATATATATATATATATATATATATATATATAAAGTCCGGCCAGAATACTATCGATAGCACCAAACAATTGGTGCTATCAAGTTTTCAGCCGTTGGATGAAAAGATATGCGGTTGGGATTATAGTGGCCCTCTAAGATTTTTACTATTCAACCAACCACCTAGTAAACCCTAGGGGCCCACTATAATCCCAACCGCATATTTTTTTCATCCAACGGCTAAAAACTTGATAGCACCAATGGCTTGGTGCTATCGATAGTATTCTAACCTAATTATATATATATATATATATATATATATATATAAGCAATGCTATATGTACACCCCTAAAGGGGGTGTACATTTTACACCCACCCATCTAAGGGTGGGGGGGTCACTTCACAAATTGTGAAGTGACCCCTCACCACACCACCCTTAGATGGGTGGGGTGTGGTGAGGGGTCACTTCACAATTTGTGAAGTGACCCCCACCCCCCCCCCCCCCCCCCTCACCCTTAGATGGGTGGGTGTAAAATGTACACCCCCTTTAGGGGTGTACATATAGCATTGCTTAGGAAAATGCTACTTGTACACCCCCTTTGGGGTGTACAAGTAGCATTTTCCTATATATATATAGAATAAATATAAGTGTACACCCCATGAGGGGTGTACATCTTACACCCCACCCCATCCTGGGGTGGGGTGAATTTCACTCGTCATATCATGTGACCAGTGAAAGAAGCCCCACCCCAGGATGGGGTGGGGTGTAGGATGTACACCCCTTATGGGGTGTACACCTAGCATCCCCTATATAAACTTTGCGTAAATAAAATTTTTTAAATTAATTTTATTTAAAATATAAAAAAAGTTTTATTTTTAAATTTTTATAGAATGTGATTGTGTATATTAACTTAACAAATTTTAATTAATTATAATTATTAAATTTGATAAAAAAAAAAGAGAGAATTGTAATAATTTTTTTAAGTTTGATTTATATATTAAAATCAAATAGAATGAAAAATTTAAATTTTGCTAATTGATAAGTTAAAAAATTATTAAAAATATAAAAAACATTACATACATCCACTTATTTATTTACATATACCAAGTTTAAATGATTAATAAAATTATATAATTATTTTATGAATAGTGGAGATAATCTCACCACTATACGAAGAGGTGACAAGATGCGCAAATACAACTATTGGATTCACATTACCAAATAAAATAAATACAACTGCAATAGTTGGCATCTACATAGAGTCAAACGAACTATGTGTAATTATAACTATTATATTTTTAACCGTATGTATTTTTTGCTATACTGTATTTACAACTACATTCAACAAAATGACCCCTAAATTATTGAATGAGTATTTTTTGCTATACTGTATTTACAACTACATTCAACAAAATGACCCCTAAATTATTGAATGATCATAAAAGGTAAAAACATACAGAACTTATCAGAATTATGGACTATTTTAAATTCGATATTCAAGGTTTCAAAATTTTGATTTTACCAATGAGTTTGTAGACGTGTAGAACTTGTTATAAACAAAACATTACTCCTTTGTTAAATAATTTGCTCATAGAGCTTGGCATAATCTTGTACATGGCAGACAATGCATGTGGATTATTTGGTTGGCTTGATGGATAGAGATTGGGGTCAACTTGATTTCTAAAACATGAATTTTTTATAATAAAATTGTTTAATGGAAGAAACACTGCTTAGTCAAGTAGTTCTTACCCTCGCGGGATATTTTGGAGGCAGGAGATCGAATCCTGCGTGTGCATATTTACTGTGATACCCTAATAATTTTATATGGAATATAATTGAATTTATAAGAGATATAAACACCAATAATAATAATTGAGCTTAAACATTTTGAACTGTGGTTGAACCTAACGAGTTATTATTGCTAGTAAGTCGAATCGTTACATTTGGTATCAGAACCAATAACCAGCCGAAAGTGTGTGATGAATTTTGACTGAGCCTGAATATAGATGACAGGATTAGCGAGATAAATCTTACATCACCTGATGATCTTGGATCGTGTCCGTGTGTTTGGGCTGACGATGACGTCATGCCTAAACGGAAGGAATCTGTAACACTCCGATAATTCCACATCGAATGTAATTGAATTTATAAGAGACATAAACACCAGTAATAATAACTGGACTTAAGCATTTTGAGCTGTGATTGAACTTACCGAGTTATTATTGCTAATAACTGGACTTAAACATTTTGAGCTGTGATTGGACTTAACGAGTTATTATTGCTACTGGATCGGATTATTACATTTACAGAATTTGATGTCTAGCCTTCTCGGGTCCTAGTAGTAGGTTGTTAGAGGGAATGCATGCAGAATGTAAAATTGTAGACCATTATCTATTAGAAGGAACTTCTTTTCATAAAAGATTTTAAAGAGAATCCAGGGACTGAAAAATGGAAAATAAAAGAAAAGGCAATAATTGCATATATATATATATATATATATATTTGAAAAGTAAACTGTTCAGAACCAATATTCCTGGAATTTCATAGCATGCTTCTTACTTCACATGTCTACTATTTGCTCTCATCTGAACTGTGATTCAATCCTGTAGAAAGAATTACTGAAGAGGTTACATTACCAACTTTTTAATGCAAAATACTAAAAATGTTAATTTAGGTGCAAATATCTTACTGAGGCTAGTTGCTTTAACTGTTGTATGTGATCTGCAAGTTCTTGCTGCTTTGTTACGAGTTTATGCAATACCTGAGAGAATGAAAACGGAAGTTCAATACATCACTTCCTCGTACTTTCGAGGCGTGTGCACAGACATTCAAAATATCAAGGGATATATGTATTAAAAATGAAAAAAATGTCGAATGGATATATGTAAAAGCTATCTGCCGCTCACTTGTTCGGTGTCTGCAAACCAACTTTCCAGTTCTAGAATCTTCTTTGACATATCCTCCTTAGCAGAATTTTCTCGCATATTTTTCGGGGGACCATGAACTTCCTGGATCAACACAGTTAACATGAATATAAATGTCGAGCAAGCTTAAATTACGAAGCATTTAACAGAAGTTCCCCATGAGATACTTGATTCAGTAAAGATGAATTTATCATCGACGAAATCGATCTTAACACTTAAACTACTACTTTAAGAAGCAGATTTTTGTCAATGAGCCTGTGGTGATTGTGTATGTGAATTTGCAAAATAGCCAATCAAACTTTCAGATAAATCAATGTAAAATAGGCTGAGACCTTCAACTTAATTGATGTAGAAAATGTCAAACAGTGAATACTAATCAGGGAGATAAAATCAAACTCATCCTACAAAATTTTAAGTGACATTAACTCGAAAAGATATGATAATAAGCTTCAAGGAGAAAGATTACAACATCAGGCACCTCTGTCTCTTTTAATATAATGCTGACTGCTCTGTTGTTTCTGGGCCTGAGTTGTCTATCAGTAGATTCCTGCAAATTAATGGAAAATTCAAAGTACTTTAACAGTGAAAAAACCAAATTGAACAAAAAAAATATATGAACAGAACTCTACTGAAATAGATTATGGAGAGAAGCTACAACAAGGGAAAGGGTCCATGAAGAACCAAAAAACACAAAAACAAAATGCGAAGAAATACATTTCGCACTCCAATCCATTGGAGATTTAGTCGAAGGAAAATGGACTAATTTGTTGCACTTTTTTCATCTTTCTTCTCTTCGTAGCTGGCGGGGTATGTGTTGGATCATTGGTGCTAAACATTAATCCTAAAAGCTCGAGCGGTTAGAAATACGGAACCAATTCACTTAAAACGTACAGACACATCGCTTACGGATCTCAATTGTGATTCAGCCCAACCAGCCTCACACCACTTCGAATATGACTCGGCCCAACCTGGCCTCACATCATTTCAAACGTGACTCGGCCTAACCTGGCCTCTCGCCACAGGATAGGATACTGGCTCTTTTAAGCCAACAGTACCAAGTTCGGTCTTCTATTGTAGCTTGCCACTGTAGTCTAGCTTTTGAATTCAATGCGACGCTAGTTGTGCTTATCTTCTACATAATGGAATTATTTTAGAAACCTTCCAAAACCTTCCAAAACCTTCCCAAAAAAAAATTTGCATCAGAAACCTTGGCACTATCATGTGCTTTTGCAGATAGCTATATGAACTTTCAAAAGTTTTTTTTTTCCAGATAACTGTACAATCTGTGTGATACTTGAACTTCTAAGGGTCATGTGATAGTTATATACCAATGGGCATTAAAATATTCATCAGATTAGGGATTAGGCGCGCGGATAATTAAAACAGGAAAAATATTTATTTATTTCTTTAGTTAAATTTACTGTTTAGTAACAATATTTGAAAGCACTTAAAACCAACTTTATTTTACCTGCAAAATGCTAATAATTTCTGGCTTAGTCCAAGGCCCCTTATCTTTCAGCAGGCATCCTCCATATTCAGAACATTTGCAAGTTCCGCCCAGAAACTCCGGCAAATTACTGCACAAGTACATGAAATTCCTCTATCAGCAAACTGCCTAAGCATTCCTTCAAAACCTGAGCAGCTGTTTTATTACCTCGGATCTACGGCTTCGAAAAGTGCACTTTGGTAATTACCACCCAGAACCTGATAATTTCATACCAGTTACAGCAAAAATCAGATTTCAACTATCTGACATAAAGGATGACAGGGTATAGAAGAAAGACAGAAGAACCTTTATCTTCGATAGCGTCCGCGCCTCCAAGAAAGCATGTAGAACTTTCCACAGAGCTTTAAACGCGCTTCCGGCATTGATTATGTACAGTTGATTTAGAGTCTGCAATCGGATAAAATCACATATCTGTCTCTGCAGTTTTCCATAGCAACAGACTCGATATTGAAACCACTTGTGTGTGTACCTCTGGATAGTAATTGCTGTCAATCTTTTGAATTTCTATGAACAGCTCTCGAGCAGGTTTCGAGAAGTTGCTCATGCCCTACGCAAAAATACTTAAAAAGAGTCACAAGATATGCGGTACGCGGGCGCATATGAAGGCGCATATGCGGTCCTTATAAGACATAAAAAAGAGTGTTTCAAACATGGACTTTCAAATGCATAGATATAAGGAAAATCACTACTCACCACTCCCTTTACGTCGATTATTGTTGTTGTGGAGGCTACGCGCTTCTCAGCCGCAACCGAGCATGCAGGGTATCTCAAATTCAATGTTTTCTCTTGCTCTGATATGTGATACTTTATGTAACGGTCGACGGTAGTTACTTGTAACAGTTTCGTAAGATCGACTGACCCTATCCTTTCAATGTATAATGGTCTGCCATATCTGTCGACTCCGTGATATCCGTGCGGGTAGCATCTTTTGACTGCTTCGATCTCCTCGAACTTAAAATCCTGGAAATTCAACAGCGAGTTGAGATGTCAGCTGAAATTTGGCGAACTAGTACTTACTAATGAGAACTGTGAAATTGTACAACAAGCATTATATACAATTGAATCTTGACAAGTAGTACTTAAAGTTGAAACTTTCGGACGAAAAAAGTTTTATAGTTTGTTGTCACACATTTTTTTTTTTTTTACCTTTGTTATTGTATCAACGCCAAAGTCTTCACGCCATTTCAGCATATTTATAAACATGCCTTTTGCCTTCTCTATATTAAAGGCTCTCATCCGCAGAAATCTACGTGCAACCCGGAAGTTAAAAGAAAAAAAGAAAAAGAAATCCAAAATGATTCTTGTTTGAAGACGCAAGCAAAATGTTAAGATTCTAGACACAGAATAACTTCTTTTCTGGAAAGCAGAAGTTTTCAAAAATGGTTTGCAGTAATGAGCTCTAAGAAAAGAAGCTCTAATTTGTAGCTTCTGCTTTTATCATAACAAGTAGTTATTGAGAAATTTTAATAGAAAGAACAGCTCTATTCAAGCAGCACTTCTGCAGAAGTTCTTCGCTTGCAAAATAGCGCTCGAGGAGAGACTCACATAAACTGAAAATGCAATACGGTGCTTTGGAAAGGAGATTTTTGATGCTCAGTAAATAGTATTGTACCGTAAAAGGGTATGATAATCATCGTGCTGCTCTGGCAACTTGCCGGTCAGGAGAAGCAATTCTCTGAAGGACTTTACTACTTCGTCATCTTTTGGATCATGTGCAACTTGCGTAATATCAGGAAATGTACTCATCCGACTGATCCTAAGGCTCATCTTCGACAAGAACGACTTTTTCTTTTCTACTTGGGGAAGTTCCCAGTGAGCCTCGATAGGCAAGTTCAGTAAATTGACACTTCTGCTCCTATTCTGAAGTGCATTACGCCCGACAGCTCGATTGTCGAACCCAGAAGTAGCTATTGATACAGTTGTCAGTCCAGGGCTCTTTTTACTGCAGTAACGCATGAACGCGATTTCTTCGTGATTTTCTTTCTTCAGTTCATCCAATTGAGCCTATCTAGTAAAGTCATGTAATTGTAGTGACTAAGCAGGAGATTTAGGAAAAGAGAAACGGGCAGAACAGACATATTTTTCAGTAAAACAATTGCAGATTAAGAAAAGATTGAAAAGAAAGTTTATATTCACAGAAGATCGATGATGATTATACGACCACTGTGCAAATCAGGGCTCACTGTGCCGCCGCATAAGTGTGTGCTGCAGCACAAAGCAAATAACAAACTAAGTTTCAACATCTATATTGCTTTGAGAATAAGTTTTTAATAATAACATTCCAACAGAAACTGCCACAGTAATGCATGTTCCAACAATTCATAGACTAATAGAGAAAAGATTGTGAAAAATAATATCTAAATTTACTCAAAAATATAATGCTAATCTTATAATATGTTTCTGCAGCATAATTTGCACAAGGGAGCCAAAAAAAAGAAGATAGTGCACATCTTAAAATGAAATGTGAGTTCCTCAAAATACTTTGCTTTTTAATTTATAGAGCACAGGCTAGATAGAATGCATGAATGTGGCCAAAAACAACAGCCATATTCTCAAAATGGCAAATAATGTGACAAATGCAATGCAAATAGAATAACTAATAAATTGGATGCAGCTAATTCAAAAGAAAGAAAATTTCAGATTAATTGGAAATGACTACCCAACATTCCAGTTTGTTTGATTTGACTCATTTGGTTAACGAATTGAACGGTAGGATTAAAGTACGAGACGGTAAGAACCGAAAGAGGCTGTACGAAAGAGTACAGCCATATTCTATAAATTCTCGTTTGAGAATCAGGAGCTTGACTCGCTACAATTCTATTTCAGAGTGTCAGAGCCCCTCACACCCCATGCAAAATACAAATAAAAAAAATATTTATATAGATTAGCTAGTAAAATCAAAATTTTGAAATTGAGTACATGTCAGTTTTGATGCGACATTACCATTGTGACAGTGACAGCAATATTTATGACCTTGAGCAATCTGACAAAAAGTTGATGAGCAAGAGCACAAAGAAACTGCTTCAGAACAAAACAAAGAAGCCCAAAATGGAAGAGGAGAAAAAGAGGAGGCCCAAACACATGGAACAAGTAATAGTATGAGAGAGAGAGAGAGAGAGAGAGAGAGAGAGAGAGAGAGAGAGAGAGAGAGGGAGATGGGTAGAAGGGTTTGTGAAATAGTGCCTTTCCCTAGAGTGGAACAAAAGGGATTCCATCTTGTGAAGAAGAAACAAAGTAAGAGGGGAAGAACCTTTTTTTTTTTTCGAAAGAGAAAGGTAGCATGCTACCCATTTCGTTTATTTTGAAATAAATTTAGCTAGAAATGTGAATCAACTAGGCTTTGAACTCAGGACCTCGGGTATCAACCACCAAAAACCTTCTTGCTGTCGCTACAACAAATCTTGCACTTAAGGACGCTTTGGACAATAATTAACGACGCTTTAAAGCGTCGGCAAAAAAAACCCCGGCGCTTTTAAAATCGTCGTCTAAAGAGTCGTTAAATGACTATGTCGGGATAAATATACCGACATTTTAATATAGCGTCGGGAAATTTTTTCCGACTCTTTTTAGGATCGATAATATGTTAGTTGCCGACTCTAAAAAGAATCGTTAATTTAAACAGTTGCGCCGACTCTAAAAAAAAGTTGTTAATTAAAACAGTTGCTGACTCTAAAAAAAGTCGTTAATTAAAACAGTTGCCGACTCTAAAAAGAGTTACTAATTTAAACATTTACCGACTCTAAAAAAGTCGTTAATTTAAACAGTTACCGACTTCAAAAAGAGCCGTTAATTTAAACAATTGCCGACTCTAGAAAGAATAGTTAATTTAAACAATTGCCGAATCTAAAAAGAGTCGTTAATTTAAACAATTACCGATACTCCAAAGCAACGGTAAATTATAAAATACTAAATAAGCATACCAATACGAAAACTTTACATTAAAGAACAAAATTTTAAAGTGTTTCAACATTAGTAAACTTCAATCAACAATATTAATCCCAATCAAAAAATACAAAAAATTCTACTATAAAATTCAAACTATCTTGAACCAAGAAGCATGCTCCAATTATATTTTTACCTGGAGGTTACGCTACTGGAACTATAGAGCATGTAATTTGTGGATGTTATTCCAGCTCGCTAACATATAATAAATGACAGGAGAGACAAAACTGGGGAACGATACTACCTTTAACCAATGCTACTACACAACCGCCCCAACCAGCACCTGTGAGCCACGCCCCCAGTGTGCCATTATCTCGACAGATTTTCACAATTTCTTCCAACTCTGGGCAGCTGTAAAGGGAAAATAACATTAAAAAAGATGAATGATGGTAGAACTTTGAAAATGTTCAAGAAACATACAGCTTAGCTGGTCCCTTATATAATAAACTAATATACTTAATATGAACTGGACTGGAACTAGCGAGTTCACTTGCATAAATCACCATCCAGAGTGTAAATAGTTGACAACTATAAATAATTTGGTTTCTGAAACATACTGTTCTTTTATGTGCTAGCAAAACAATAGTACTGGACAACTGACTAATAAAAGAAATAGGATGAAGGCCATGATTGAAAGGTGACTATGAATGAAGGTGGTTGATAAGTCATACCTGCACTCATAAAGAACACTGCAGCTATAGTGGCTCTCATTCATGAGATCACCGAGTTTGCTGAGCTTGTTATCATCACTGCAAAAGATATCAATGGGAATTAGACATTTCAGCATGCTAATCTGCAAGGCTGATCATTGTTTCTCGGCATTAAGATAATATGTCCCAAATGGAAGGTAATCATCTTCAACAAAGGAAAAAAAAAAGATCGAAAAGGAGATGCAGAGAAAAGAAATTAGTAATCTATCCTTTTATACTAGGCAAGGATACGTACAATGTATTTGAAATCACAATGGAGTGTTGTTATGCAACCAACTCTCCAAGCATTAGAGTATATCTCTGTATTAACCTATTTTCATCTTTTTTATCATTGTCGACATTATGTGTTACCAATTTCAAGATAAACTATGCCATTATTTCGAACTAACCTACGAATTATAGCTTGTACGTACTAATACGAATTCTGAATTCTCAATCCTCTAATAATTTGTTAGAGAATAAATTGAAAGAAAGGTTGGAGATGTTGAATATGCACCTGAGTTTTGCTAAAACAGTATCCCTGAATGCATAGACATGCTTAGCTTCAGAGTAGACATGGGAGGCCCGCTGGAAATAATCATAAATTAGTACCCAATTAGATAATTGAGAAGAGAATGAACTTGCATCCACAATAACTATTATGCAGAGGAAACAAAGAAGAGTATATGCAATGGCATTTCACCATATAAATCTGCATCCTCTGTTACTATTGGCTTTTTCCTCACGTTCCCAATAATAAAATGTAACTGCTAGTACTATCATAGACATGTTTTCTTGATGAATAAAAGATCATGAATGGCAACTCCAAGAGAGTAGACTATGAATCACTTCAAAATATAGGATGAAAAGTATAATAAAGAAAACAAAAAAGAGAATCACCTGAAATAGCTTAAAATGCTTAGCAGCTTTTAGCACATCTAGTGAAGTTGCTGAATTTTTGAGGATCGATGTAAGGGCCTCCGATGTTATCTTTTCAATATCTTCTGCAGTATAGGGCTTCTCATTTAGTAGCTCCTGCATAAATGAAATGATGTTCTTTCAATATGTAGCCTACTAATATTGGCACAAACGAGGTTTGTTCACTATTCGCCTAGCTAAGAGAAATAATCTATACATTGAAGAATGCAAAAAGAAAGAAAAGAAGTACAAGTTGATTGCATTCAATTGCAACCACAGAATTACCAATGGATAGATTACTTCTGGATTCTAAAGGTAACAAAATATACAGGGTATGCATGCAAACTAATCTAAGGAAAGAGCGAAAGCAGTACCTTAACAGCGACTTGAGGATCGGAGGATCCACGACTCTCAGCAAATGATACGCATAACTGCTCAATACAAATGGTTCTGCTAAGCGACCACGTGGCACCTTCTAGGTGGCCCGCACAACATTTTATATTTACTTAATTTTTTAAAAGGCGGGACGTGTGGGATCAATGCGGACGTTAATACATAATTACATATATATATATATAGAGTCCGGCTAGAATACTATCGATAGCACCAAATAATTGGTGCTATTAAGTTTTCAGCCGTTGGATGAAAAGATATGCGGTTGGGATTATAGTGGTCCCTTAAGATTTTTACTATTCAACCAACCACCTAGTAAACCCTAGGGGACCACTATAATCCCAACCGTATATTTTTTCATCCAACGGCTAAAAACTTGATAGCACCAATGGCTTGGTGCTATCGATAGTATTCTAGCCTAATTCTATATATATATATATATATATATATATATATATATAAAATTAGTTAAGATGGGTGATGGAATACTATTGTAAAGCCCTGCACTAATTAGCAAATTTCGAACAGCCCCTGCTCCGCACAAACTTTTCAATGCGATACACTCAGACATTAATCTCGATTCTTTCATTACAGTACCAAGATAGACAGAAAAAAATAAAGGCAAAAAAGAACGCAATAGAAGATACAGACTTTTTTTTTTTGCAATAAGATCCATAAACAAAAATAGTATTTATGAAACATTATTTCCTGTCCTAGAGGAGAGCAAGGACATCCATGGCATATAATTTAAAAGTTTAAAGTAGCAGTTACGCCGCGCCGCAAACGTTTGTTGGAGCCAAACACTTTACTCCTTCAATTGAGGGGCAGATTCATCCTTAAGAGCTGGTTTTGTAGTGACTGCTTCGAGCGCATTATAGAACTCCTCAGGAAGGGGGCCGGGTCGGTGCTGAGGAATGTGTTTGGGGATTGGAGCATCGTCTTCGATGACCTCACATTCGTAATCGTCAGGAACACCCCAGGGATCCCACTCTGCAGTTTAGAAAGAGGTTAATATGGAGAGTAAATTCCCATTCTTTTTCTGTCAACAGAAAAAAGGAAAAAAGAAATTATAATTCATTTAAGTGGAGGATCCCTAAAAAACAAAAAACTCTGTTAAATAGTCAGTGATCTCGCCATCTAGCTGGTCTCTATGTACTACATTATATGACCTTCCCCTCCAAAATGGAAGCCCAACAATGTGAAAAAGCTCCTCGTTAACCAGTGTGCTGTCATGTACTACTACTAAACCTCATGAACAAGAAAAAACAGTACCATTACAATAATTAACAGGCTCTGGAGTACATTGGGCAGCAATAATCCAATTTAGATGAATTCTGGTTGGGTCAGCCTACAAGCAGGTCAATTTTTCTTGAAAGTACCAACCCATTTTTTAACATCAAATTGGGAAAAGGTAAATGAGCAGTCCTATCTGGTACAGTTTGCTGAGTCAACATGCACTCCCAGGAATTCATGACCTGACGTAAACCCTGCCTATATCAAGTCAACATTTCCTGCTCCGGATCGACTGCTTTATCAAATGTGTTGGGTAAACAGGTCACATTGAGTTGGGACGGTCTAATCAGGTTCATCTTTGTGACCCCTAGTCGTATCATCCTTTAAACATCTTATATGTCTAATTCATTACCTTGAGATCTGCTTGACCTTTTCCTAGTCATGAGATTAAAATTGTAGATACAACTCACACCCCTGCAGCCATGAGTTGCTTAAGTTAGTGCTCCAAACCAGCTCTTATCTACCTAAGTATATAATCAGCAACAATAGCTAACTAGTACTCTATAAATTCTATATAAAGGCTCAACACTGTTTGTTTCATGCTATTTTAGCTATGTTTTAAGAAAATAAGGTTGCTCTAAAAGGTTAGCCGCAAACACACAAAAAAAAAAGTTGCTGCTTTTAAGGTCTCTTTTCTATCAGCCCGCCTCTTTTCTAATTCTTTTCCAGAATAACAATAAAACTTACAGAATATTAGTTTTATCCATACATGTATAATACTGAATTCAGTGAGAAGAGTCAGTGAGCAGCAAACTGAGAACTATTCCTTCTCCAAGTTGACTGCAGGGGAGTTACTACATGAAGAGAATTCCCTTGCTGTATAAGGGTAAACCTAAAGCTTATTACCTTGTATATGGGATGTCTGGACGACCATGTTTATATATTGTTCAATAGTAAAATAAACTATGTGAGCTCTCCTCTATATTTTCATCCTTCCTCTCTTTTTCCCTCCATCTATTTCCTAAAAAATTGTAGATGTATACATTCGAGTGCAAACAAGATTTGGATATTGTTTTCTCGACAGATTTATAGTTAACAAGTGTAACATCTCTATAACTTCAAAATGGAGAATCAATATGTCATCACAGTCCACAAATCTACTTTGCAGTTTCTATAGGGTGGGGCCAGCAAACAAAAAGCGAAGGCAAGCAAATCCTCAAGCATAAACATCAATTGCATAAGCTAAATGAGATTGAAACATAGAAAACATAATCAAGATTCAAGAAATGCAAATGTAGATTGAAGCCATACAAGTTCCATATTCAAAAATTGTATAACCCTCAATACATATCAATTTCAAGATGAGTCACTGTCCATTTGATTGTATGAATGAAACGATAGAAGAAAACGTAAACATATAATAAACTATAAACTATTAGGATCTTAGCAAGAAGAGATTATAGTAGTAATTATATGGCCAGGCCGCCAATTCAAAGTTTTTGACACTTAAATCATATAAAACAAGTTTGCCTGTAACGCGGTTGGATCTCACACTACAATGCAGTTCCTTTCTTCATGTCTTATAGTAGGCTAACTCATAGAACAGAAGTTATAAAAGAATATGTGAAAAGATAGATGCCTATATGCAATTACGCTTTGATTAGCTTAAATCATACAAACTCCCATTCTATTTATCAATCTTCAACAAGAATTTATCCCCTCGCACATGTAATGTGCTAATGCCATATTTCTCGTAGGATGACGACCCAAATAATTTTGTCTAGGCAACTAGGAAATAGAATATTGGGTACTTTAGCGCTTCGCACAATTTGGATCATTTACATTCTTAAGCAAACAATAATTGATCGCTTACCAAAAAGTTTTAGATATTATTAATAGTTCCTCACCTCTTTCACTAAGTAGGATGATCCACATCATGAAATTAAAGCCTGGGCTATATGGAAAAAAATGGTTACCAATCCAACCACTTCGATCTCTTGTTATGCAACCCTCTCCATCCTTTCCAATCCTCACAGAAAAAAGGTGTGCGCTCCTCCGATAGGCCATTAAGAAATTCATTCGATTGGTATTACTATTGCCATGATAAGTCCATTTATGATCAAATTTCTAGAACCAGGAAATATTGTCACGCCACACCACTCATTTAGTGAAAAACCAATCCACATGCATTAGTTTCTAACAGCTACAGATCATAGAGAATAGCTTATCAACCTCTCCTTTGAAAACCCTAAATCTAAGCTACAGTTCAGCAGAAATGGTATATATGATCTACCTTTCTAGACGAATACTCATCTCTACTTTCAATTCCGATCTAAGATATGTAAGACAACACAACCAATCCACATTACGAACTACCAAATCAAACCAAAAACTACCATCCATCAAATAGTACATCAAGAGATCAAAATGGAGCAAAATTAACGGGCAACTGCGAAGAAAGGGGAGCTAGAGCAAACCGATCATCTTTGCGATGAGCTTGAGCTCATCCTCGGCTTCTTCGATGAGCTCCTCCACTTGTCCGCAGCCGACGCGCTTCTCGATCTGCTCCCAATCCTCTTCTTCCTGGCAAACGCCGAGGCGGTGGCGCGTGAAGCTCTCCACGGCCTTGCGATAGCCCTCATCCTCGGGAACGGCTTGGATCTCCTTGAGCGTCTTCGTGTAGAGCGAGATCAGCACCTCCCGCGCGTTGGGCACCACCTCTAACCCTACGATCCCCGTCGTCTGCTTCACCTTCGCCATCACCATCCCCCCCAATCCCCCGCTCAGAATCCGCCGCAGAAACATCTTTCTCTCCCTCTCTCTCTCTCTCCCTCTCCCTCGATTAATCGATCGATCGATCGCTCTCGTAGAAGATGAAGGCGAAGAGGGTGTTGATCGAGGAGAGTGGAAATGTGGACTGGAGCAGAGGTTCGAGAGACGACGAACGGTGTGCACGATCGGATCATGATCCGACGGCTGATATTGATTTTAGTTTCGCCGAGATGGATTCCATTTGCAAATGGGCTGAATCGGCCCATTAAACCAACAATTAATTTAATTAATTCGTGCCATATTGTTTTGGCCCATTAGAATAGGCACCATTTTTTTTTAAGTGTTGTTAATTAATTATTTATTGACGATTCTTTTAAAACATTATAAATTAATTATTTATTGATGATTCTTTTTAAGTATCGTAAATTAATTATTTATTAATGATTTTTTTTAAGTATCGTTAATTTATTATTTATTGACGACGTTTAATTATTATTGTGTCGGCATATAATAAATATTAAAAACGCTATAATAAAACATTATCTAAAAGCGTCTATTAACATATTTTATTGTAGTGTGTATATCTACTATTTCAATTCCTCCCTTTCTTTTCCATAAATTTAGTTAGTTCCCCAGTCAGCCCAAGTTGCAAATATGTCTTGGTGACCGTTGCCGATATCCTACATTCGAAACCTAATTGTTAATTCATATTTCTAGTTCAAAACTTAAATCATTGCGATCCAAGATTAGAAATTTGAAGTCTAATTGATTCATATTTTTTAGTTGAGTTTATTTTTTAAAATTAAATAAATTGGCTTGATAATTGCTATTTAAGATCTGAAATTCAAAATCTAATTTGCTGCATATTTCTAGTTGAGTTTATTTATAAAAAAAAATAAAAACTGATAGTTTGCAATTATATATATATATGTATATATCTTTATAAAATATTGCATTATTTGTCCTATTTGACCTAGTTCTATTCCATGGTGTATAATGTTTAGATTCTTTAAAAAGTTTTTGTTTGGTCCTTGTGCATATTTAATATTAGAGGGCAAATTTGTAGTACATTGAACATACAGTTGAATTAGATATGTGCAATAACTTTTTTCTTGAGGTAAGGACCAAAATCAAATGCTGTTAAAAATTTAGTAAATAAATTTGAACAGTATTGAAAGTTCATGTCTTAAAATTTCAAAATTCGAGAACCAAATCGAAACTTACTCAAAGTTCAGGAACTAGTAGTGCAATTTACTCGGCGAAAAACAACATTAAAGGCCCTACTAAGGATGCAAATGGAACGAATCTGGGAGCGGGAGGAGTCCCCGACCTCAACGGTAGCGAAGCTTTTATAGATATTTTTATAGATTGAAATAGATTTTAGATTTAAGATGAATTATTATTAATTTTTATTTTTGATATTTAATTATCACGCTGTTCGGCACAAATCGAATTAAGAACTTTCACATTTATACTTTCAAAAATAATTAGATGCCCTGTCTTATTGAATTTCTAATTTTTAAAAACGAACGAAACGGATGGTTGAAAAAGACAGGGCGCCACTAATTAGATGAGTAATCAAAAATTATCTAATCATTAGCTTTAATACCAATCATTAGGCCCGTTTGGTAACGGGATAAGTCGGAACTAGCTATTCTAGAAATAGGTATAAAATACGGAACTAGAGTGAAAAAACGTTTGGAATGATTTAAGTGATAAAAGATTTTGTGTTTGGTATGAGAATGAGTAATAAGAAGAATAAAGAGTATTAGTTGGGATAAATTATCTTTTTGCCTTTAACTTTATTATGTAATAATAAGGTGAGAGATGATGCCTCGGTAGACGTGGGAGGATATTTAAAGAAAAAGTAAAAAGATGATTGGAAAGAGTGAGAACAGTAATTACAGCTTATCCTAGTTGTACTGAAACAAATTATACCGATTGATTCCAAATGTGTTTGATAGAACAAGAAAAATATCCCGTTATTCTTGGTTCTAGTCCTGAACCAAACTAAGAGAGCTGCAGCTCAACTTAGGCTACTCCAAGATCAAGAACAAGGCATATCTAATAAAATTATCCAACTTAAAAATTTAAAGTGTTAAACTTGGACCGATTGATCGCTATGTAATAATTCTTTAATCTCTTTTTAATTATTTGATGTTGGATTATTCATAAATCAATTCCTAACAAAGCATGCATTCAACTCATCTTTTTTTATTCACCTAAAAATACTTTCGATCTCTTTTTTTTTTTTTTTTTTTTTTTTTTTTTTTTTTTTTTTTTTTTTTTTTTTTTTTTTTTTTAAGCATGAATCGTTACAGTGGCACCAGATAGTTACACATTTTTTCGATGCCAATTGTAATTATAATTTTAAAACATCAAAAATATTTTTATAATTTTAAAAAATTTTATAGTATAAGAATAACAATTTTAGTCATGATATTACCAAAGTAGCATTAAGATTCTTCGGAGTTCTCTTTATAAATTTTAAATGAAGCACTTCTCCTTAATTTTCTGGGGAAATAAACTACAAGATGCAACAACATTCACTTCTTACAAACTGGATATTGTGCTATAAATTAATATTATTTTTATATTATAAAAATTTAAAATAATTTAATTATAATTATTTTTTTAATTTTTTATAAAATAAATTAATACTTTTAGTCACTACGGCATTTGGAATGGAAATGAAACCGGGAATAAGGGGATATCTCCTTATTCTATCAAACGCATCTGGAATCATCTGGTATTGTTTATCCCAGTAGAACTAGAATAATCTGGTATAACAAATTCTCTATATTATTTTAATATTTTATTTTTTACCATTTTACTTTTCTTTCCTCACTTTATCTCTTTCCAATAACAAAACTTTCTCCTCTCTCGCTCTCTCCTCTCCCCCCCTTTCCCACTTCCCGAGAGCATTCATTGCTCCCTGCTCTTTTTCTTTTTTCTCCATTATCTCCTCTCCCTCTCTTCTCCATTAGAGAGGGAAGCAAGAACTCTCTCCTCTCTCTCTCTCCGTTAAAAATTTATTATTTAAAATTAATATTATAAAATTTTAAATCTTAAAATTAAAATGTTGAAATTTTATATTTTAAATTTAAATTTTAATTTGAGAAAATAAAATATTAAATTAAATATTATTTTTCAATAATATAATTTAATTATGATTATACTTTTATTTTTATTTTTTTAAATTATTAATCCATTAATTAAAACGAACTAATTAGATTTTAACAATTTTTATCACATATTAACTCTTGAGGGCAAAAAAGTAATTTACTCAATTTATCCTCTCTATTCCTCTTATTTCTCATTATTAAACCAAACATATACTTATTCTAGATTTAACTAATTCTACCTTAATCCGATTGCAAACGCACCCATAATTACTAAACTTATTATGATTTAGGAGCCAACTTATTGATAAAAAACAAAGCGTTGCTCGTCAGCTGCGCTACGTTCACGACATGACTCCGCGCTACTTCTCCGGCGCCGCCGTCGCTGTTGCTACCGCTGCTACTGCTCGGGAGATCGCCGCCGAATCCCTCCATGCAGGTGTCGTCGTTCGTCAGCGCGGCGCTCACCCACGTCTGCACGTTGCCGATGTCGAACCCTTCCGCCCCCTGCGCGCCGCCGCTGCCTTTCATGCGGCGCATCTCCTCCGCGGACTCTCTGAGCTCGTCGACAGCGTCCCCCAGCATGTCGATGCAGTCGCGCACCGCGGCGGCCACCGCCTGGCTCATGCCACCGCCGGCGGACATCGCCGACATTGCGGACGACGTCGACCGCGCTCCGTCGAGGGTCACCGCCAGCGCAGCACGGGCCAGACGGAGCGGGCTGGTCCCGACGGCCGCCGCGTAAGCGGCGAGGGTCCGGAGGCACAGCGCTGGGTAGTCGGTGGCGTGGCACGAGTCCCGGATGAAGTCGGCGCCGGTTTGTACTTGACTGCCGACTCTTATGCCAGCGCATGCTTTGAGTTCTGTGCAGAAGAGGAGTACTAGGATGAGGAGTGGAGTGGTCCTTGTTGTTGCTTTTGTACTATCACCTGCCATTTCTGTGGCCTTAATTGGGGGCCGGAAAATGTTTGTGTGTACTTTGGATGAGAGAGATGAGGCTTCATATATATATATATATATACATATAGTGAGAGATAGAAAGTGTGAGGATAATTTGGTCATTTTATATTTATTTTCTAGATATATATATATGGTTTGGTTATTATACTCCTATGAGTAAAATTCTTTTGTTCCTGAGTGAAGGAATGTACGGTTAGGATTATAATAGTCCCTAAAATTTATATTATTTTTCCAACAATCTAGTACATCCTAGGGGTACCATTATCATTCTAACCATACATTCATTCATCTAAGTATAAAAAAATTATCAGTATAAAAAAATTTATACTCATAAGAGTATAATAGCCCTACGCTATATATATATATATATATATATATATATATATATATATAAGTGGGCTAGTTGATACATGCAATTGAAGGTGATGGAATTGGGTTGATTCATGACCTCAATAATCATGTACAAATTTTCTCTCAAAAAAAAAAATCATGTACAAACAATTTTTTAATCATATTATATTATCATAACCGCACATTCCTGATTTATTTTTTTTTTTTAATTTAAATTATAGTAATTTACTGTCATATAATTGTATAATTGTATGGTCGATGGTTAGGATAGGCCATCAAAATTATTGTGGAAATTAAATATGCAATGGTTGTATGGACAAACTAAAATGTTTAATATTAATGGTCTTATTCAGATAGTTTGATTGAGTTACATAATTTTCGCATCCCAATTTTCATATCATTTTAATAAAAAAATTTGACAAATAATTAGTATATATATATAATAATAATAATCAAAAGACGGTAAATTGTTATAATTCGAATCACGAGTTGGTAAAATAATATTGAAAGGAAAATGCTATGTGTACACCCCTTTCGGGGTGTACATCATACACCCCACCCATCTAAGGGTGGGGGTGTGATGATGGGTCTGATGTGACCCGTAAAAAGTATCGCCACTATTAAAATGGTGGAGGTGTATGATGTACACCCCTTCGGGATGTACATGTAGCATTGCTCATATTGAAAATACGATAGAATGATTCTCTTTATTCCTCATTAAATGCAATTTTCTGAAAACTATCTCAGAAAATAATTTTGAAAAATATTTTTTCTGGATATATATTTTGAGGAGCCAAATAAACATCCTATCCATTTGAGTTATTTTTCTCATTATTTTCTGCCTCAAAACAATTCTCTCATGCATGCTCTTCTTTAATTAATTATTGATGTGATCACAACAAATTATATATATCAATAGCATATATGCATCTCTCTTTCATTTCCTCAATTGCTAGTAGATTACCATGCCAATTAACACTACCAAGTCCATTTCAGTGGCACCCTACCTATTCCCACTTGTGACAATGCTACCCCAAAAAAATCTTATCAGAAGGGTCCCAAAAATATCAAACTTCTGTTTAATTATCTTTAAAAAGTGACAGACAAAATTTTGGCAAATAAAAAAATCTGGAAGCTAATTCTCTCTTTCTTTCTTTCTTTCTTTTATGTTGATGGTAGCACTACAACAAAATTAGGCTATAACGATATTTTTAAGTGTTTCTAAAATCTAAAAAAAGTATCGCTGACAAAATACCGACACTTATTGTAAGTGTTGCTATATGTACTGTCGCTAGAGTGTATAGCGACACATTTTTATAATGTGTCCCAAAAATATTTTCCTATAACCAAATTTTGGATATAGATGAAATATAGATAGCACAGTCATACAAAAATGTCACAAATATGTGTCCATATAATCTAATTTTGTTGTAGTGTAGACTGGAATCAGTAAGTGCTCCAGTTTGACTGATAAAGCTAAGCAACACTTCCAAAGAAGCTGTACTCAATCTAGTTAGTAATTAAATAAGTGCTATTTGAAAGTTCGGATACAATGCTATCAACAGTATCAAGCACGCCGCCGTTAGATCTATTATTTTGATCGTTTTCATCCATTAAATCATACTGTATATTCTACCAACCACTCACTAAATTTTAGAAGATCACTATTAATCTAACTGCACATCTCTTCATTTAAGGATTGAAAATCTAATAGCTTGCACAAATAATTCGGTGCCATTAACAGTATTCTAGCTTGGTTCGCTATTTGAAAGCAACTTTTGACGGACAAAAATTTAAAGATTTGGTGCGGCGAAAACGAATAGTTTGGCTTTAAAACCAAAAGATGTAAAACATTGGTCGACAGCACTTTTGCATAAAGATCACTGGATCATTATGATAAAATTTGGATCACTACTGTAGGAAGAACCTACAAGAAGCTCCATTTTGTGAGTCAAGTGTCACTCACAAAAGCCAGAGGCCCAGAAACTTAATTGGAGCAAGTTGATGCCTACATTAATGCATGGGATTACCTAAGATGATGATGATGCCACAGCTGTGGACATGCACTGGACAGGGCTTGCTTATATGAAGGGAACTCTCCCTGTTTCTTTCTGAGATGCACACTCCATTTTGTTCTCCCCAAATTAACCTTGTCATATGCATGTTCCACATGCACACACATAATAAGGAAAAAAAAAAAAAAAAAAAAAAAAAACAAATTGACCAGCTTATGGAGCACAAGATATGATTTTTCTAACGCAAGTGGCAAAGTATTTAGTAGTTGATATTCGCAATTTTTAACTAAATTTAGTTTTTTTTAAAAAAAAAAATAATGCTGATAGTATACTTGTACTACATCCTCACCAATATGTGACCGGCAAATTTTACTTTAAACTTTTAATTAATGTATCTAACTAGTCCTACTGCCATGCATTTACAATTCTTATCATGAATCTCTAATATTTTTTACTATGTGATAAATTTATCTTCATCCTCACCAGCGTGTGATTCTTTTCATTTCTCCACTAAACTTTTAATTAGTATATTCAAACAGTCTCATTGTCATATACAATCCTTACTTCTCTATTTTCAATTAATTCATTATGATCTTTTTTTTCTTATTTTTATTTTCTTTTCACATGACTTTTAATTAATGCATTTAAACGGTCTACAATCATCACTTCTCCATTTCAATTAATTCATCAACTCTCTCTTCCTCATCTTTTTCTATACCTCCCTCCCTTGCTCCCTCTCTCTCTCTCTCTCTTTCTCACTAATGCACATCCACCTCTCCCCTCCGCTATGGCCGAAGGTATTAATTTGTCGAATCGTTGGCGCTAATTATTAATTCCAAAATTCTGAGATGTGAGAAATACACAATTAATTCATTTAAAGCGTACAAACACAATACCGATAGGTATCGACCGGATTCAGCTCACCTAAACGTTAGGTCTATTATTGAATCTTTTGCTGTTAGGTTTCTTGTGGACCGCAACCCCACTTAACTTATTGGGCTCAAACAACTCAACTTATTAGTCTCCTAAAACTGATGTCACAAGACAAAAAGTTAAATCTATTTTTAATCTATAAATAAATAGTCAACAATATTGCCATCGCTGGTACTATCTCTGTCGTCAAAAAAGATGTTGTCGAGCCATCCCGACAGTGAATGAGTGAATGGACCTTTGATGAGTGTGATAAATACACAAAAAAAAATATTTGATGTTCATTTATTATTAATTACTTTTACAATTTTTACGAGTCTTACACTAGTTTAGTATTAATATATATTTTAAATAGCAAAGTTAAATAAATTTTAGATTAAATAGTTTAGTTTAAAAAGATATTATACCAAGTACATAAAAATTTGATTTTCAATTTATATTTAATTCATATTTGTCTTTTTTTTTTTTTTTCCAAAATGTCAAACCAATAATAGATATCTTCAATAAAACTGGCTCCGGTTATGCACAAAGCATACGACACAAAAATCTGGATTCTTATCTTGTCCATGCATTTTGAATATATTGTTTGGACTATATATATATTTGTAAATATTTATTATTATTTTTTTAAATTTTTAAAAATATCTTAGGTTGTGTTTGGCAACCAGAATAATGGGTTATCCCCCACCTTATCCCCAAACAGCAATTGGTTAGGGAGGAACAGCTGGGAACAACTGTTCCCCTCGGTAAAGGAGGGAACAGTTGTTCCCCCGGAATAACCCGGTAAAAGGGGGAACAGTTGTTCCCCCCATTTGGTGGAACTGTTTGAACTGTTCCACCTCTTTCCTTTTTTTCTTTTTTTCTTCTTTTTTTTTTAAAAAAAAAAAATTAAAATTTTTTAAATTATAAGATATTTAAATTTATAAAATTTAAAATTTATTTTTTTTTATTTTATAAATTTAAAAATTTTTAATTTTACTTTTTAATAAATCTAAAAATTTATTTATTTATTTAAATTTTATTAATTTGTACAAATACTTTTATAAATATTTTTAAATTTATACAAATTTTAAAATTAAAATTTTTGCTCCAACTTTTGTAATTGTTTGAGATAATTAAAATTAAAATTTTTAACATTAGATAATTTTTAAATTTTATAGCATTTAAAATTTTTAACTTTAATTTTTAATAAATTTAAAAATTTATAAAATTTATTAAATTTAAAATTTATACAAATTTTTAATTTTTAACTTTAACTTTTAATAAATTTATACTAAATTTTTAAAAATTTTAAAATTTATACCAATTTTTATATACAAAATTTTAAATTTTTAAAAATTTATACAGTTTTAAAAACCAAATTTGTTTTAATAATTTATATATATATATATATGGAAAATGCTACTTGTACACCCGTAAGGGGTGTACATCTCACACCCCCACCCATATAAGGGTGGGGGTGTGATGAGGGGTCACTTGATGTGACCCGTAAAAAACATCGCCACCATTAAAGAGGTGGAGATGTAGGATGTACACCCCTTCGGGGTGTACATGTAGCAATCCTCTATATATATATATATATATATAAGTAAAATATAAATTTTAATAATTTTTTTAATAAATATATTAAATTAAATATTTAAAATCATAACAGTAAAATTTTTATCTTAAATTAAAATTTTAATCCCCTCTATTCTTCTTATTTCTCTTTAATTTACCAAACATAATTTTTCTTATCCCCGTTATAACTCTTATACTCAACCAAACACAAAATTACTTTAGTTTTTATTTGTACCTGAACTTATACCTATCCCGAAAATATCTAATTTTCGCTTATACCCGAATTAAACGTAGCCTTAGAATATTATGGTGTTAATGGTAAGGACGAAATGACCAAATTATTTTTACTTTATTTTATAAGAAAAAAATAATTTTTTGATATATTTTTGTTATATTTAAAGATATCTTCGATATAAATTATAAAATAAAAAATGAATAGAATAGTGACGAAATTTTGATGGATGAGAGCTAAATGTATGAATGTTAATTTTTGAGTAGATAAAATTTAGATTTTTAAAAATCTTGGGTGGGGATGAAAATACAGATATTTACAGAAAAATTTTCTATATTTTAGCCATATGTTTTTAAGGGTAAAATATATAAAACTTATCTAAATCTTAATCCATTTTGACTAAACTATCTAATTTTTTAAAATTTTAATTTTAGCATCGAATCTTTTAATTTGTTTGATTTAAATAATTTGATGACTCTTCAATACAAAATTTAAATTAATTATTTATTTTAATAAATTTATAGTTAAATAAATTGTACTAAATATGCAAATTAAATTCGTAAATATAAACAGAACACTCAAATTTTAAAGTTAAAACTCACTAATCAGTATAAATTAAATAAATTAAAATATTAGATAGTAAACTAAAAATTCTTAAAAGTGAGGTAGTTACATCAGAAGGAAGAATAGCTGAGGTAAGTTTTATATATTTTTATATATTTATATATTTTTTTTTATTCTTACTATTGCCATATCGGGTTTTGACCAGGATTCGGATATTTGCGACCCCTCCGTGGGTTTTTGGATCCGGATTTTTTCCCTTTTTGTTTCATTTTCAAAAGTTAGGCTTGTTGGGCTCTCTCACAAGTGGCCCGGCCCGTTAAGACCACTAAATAATCCTGCACAGATTTATTTATTTATTTATTTATTTATTTTTTTTAAATAGCAGGTGTGGTAATATTTTTTAGCAAAAAAAATTACACAGTTCAGTTCTTTAAAAATTTAAATATTTCATATTATGTTTAATAATTCCGATTGTTGATCAAATTTCCTATTATCGATAATGAAATGAATATACCAAAACCCAAATAATTTTAAAAGTATTCTAATTTAGTTATGCTACATGGTTTCTGTACAAATCTTCCAATTATGTGAATTAAAATTGCAATTTTTGATAAAAAGTACACTAATTTGCTCTTTATTAAAAATGTGTTGAATATAAATAATAATTATCTCACATTATTTAAAATAGTATAAAAAGCTGGAGTCTAATATCTATGAAATTAAGAAGAGTGTTTAATATAAATAATTAAAAATATTATTAGTAGATCTTATATGCTTTTAAAAATACAAGACAATCTATATTTATAAATTTTTTATCATTGAATTTGTATTGAGATTTGTGCTTATTACTTTATCTTTCTCTCTCTATATGATATATATAGATCCCTTCGTACTCATAAGTTTTCGATTTTTGGATGAAAAAATATACGGTTAGAATTATACTGGTCCCCTAGGGTTTATACTATTTTACCAACAACTTACTAAACCCTAGGGTACCGTTTGGTTCGGGGATATGAAAAATTTTGTTATACCGGGGATAGGTATAAATTATGGTATTAGCAGGAATTAGTGTAAATTTGCGTTTGGTTGCGTTTATGAGTTATACCGGGTTTAAAGGAAATTGTCTTTGGTAAATTATATAGGAATAAGGAGAATAAGATGAATAGGAAAAAATTGTGTTTGGTTGAGTATAGAGGAATAAGAAGAATTGATAAGTGATAAATTTGTGTATTGACTATTTTGCTCTTTATGATATATTTTATAAATAAAATAATTTATAATATTAATCAACCTAATAATAAATTTAAAATATTATTTAAAATAGTAAAAAATATTTTAAAATAAATAATAAATAATTAAAAGTACTTAAAAATGATAGAAAATTATTTATTAAAATATTTAAAATTTTTGATTGTTTATCATTTTTAAACCATTAATCAATAGATAAGCAAATTTTAATTTTTTCCTTTTAAAATTTTCTATCATTTTTAAATACTTTTAAATATTTTTATACTTTTTAAATAATAATCTAAATTTATTATAAGGTTGATTAATAGCATCTTTTTATAATTTTTTAAATTTATCATGAAGGGTCAAATAGTGAATAAAAAAAGTTAATAAAATCAAGGCACTAATTATAAACAAGTCAATATACCATTTAAAGGAATCATTATTATCGAGCATTATTTATACCATTTAAAATATTTAAAAGTTAAATTTAAAATTTTTAAATATTATTAACTTAATAATATAATGATCCCTGTTAATTATAATTTAGTTAGAAATTTTTTAAAAGAAATTTATTTTTAGCCTATTTGATGCACAAAAGAATAATATCGAAAAAATATAAAATTTGAATTTTAAAAATTTCAAATGGTCTAGATCATGTTCAATAAAACCAATCGTCGATTCAAAAGTTTCACCATAAAAAAAATAAATCAGTAGCAACAAAAGCTGTTTGCTTCCGATAGTATTCTAACTGAAGTTGCAGAAACATATGAAACAACAATTTGCTTTTGCTGAGTGATCTAGCAGAACTCTGCAACATTCTTATCTCACCTTTCAGATTTCATGTTCATACATCGAATGACGGCGGCAGTACCGCAAAATCTAATGTAATATTACAATGGAAAAGAAAAGGAGCATTGAATCAATTATGATGAACTTCTGAATCAACCAAAACAGTTGTTGTCAAAATCCATATACATCCTATAAGCATCTCTTTCTGACGAATAGTAGCTTTTAACTAAACAATCGATCTGGAAACCGATCTTCGTGTAGAGAGAAACAGCAGGTGTTCGCGTTGGATCGACATGGAGGCATATCCGATGAACTCTCCTTCTTCTGCATTTTTCGATTGCTGCGTTTAGTAAGGCTTCTCCATAGCCCTTCCTCCTGTAATTTTCCTTCACTACAATATCAGCACAAGAGTTAGAACACCGAAGAAACCGAATTTTTAAGAACAAGTAAAGAAATTAATTCCAAAACTGAATTTCTTGGGTTTTCAATATTCTCTCTTGGTAGTTAGTTCACCTGCGCAGCTCGTAACAGGTATTAGAAATTGAAATTCGACAAGTAAAAAGTACATCAATTTTCAAAAACACATCTTACCTACATGTTACTCTTAACATGTTCTAGAACTACTTTTAAAGTTTGGATGAGTAGCATCTGAACAAATTACGCGGCCAAAAAACACATTGCCATCTAGAACCAATGAAAAAGATCAAATTTACCAAAGAACCAGCAGGAGGTTCCAATCTAGTCACATAAGAATGGCACAATTTTGGTTTTAAGTAACTAAACCACAGGGTCCAAGAAAAGGATGATAATCTAAACTACGAGCTCTAACGAATCGAAATCTTCAGAATGTTGCATAGTTTGTTGGATGGAACAACTCTAGTCTCTGAAAAGGTAAAATGACAGTAACACAGGAAGGTGAATACAAAATACAAATACGAGAGATGCAACTACGTACACTACGCGCAAAATCAGCAATTGAGATGCACTCCACCTTCGTATGGACAATCTGATCAACTGGTGCGCAGGGGTTTCCTTGTTCGCATGATGGCGATACAATCACATCAATGTAAGTTCTCTCTACGCGCCGAAACTTATTGTAATGTATGCATGTGTAGGAATAGGATACAACAACACCAATGTTAGTTTTCATCTTACAATCAGATCTAATTTTAACAGGGATGCTGCAGAAACAATACATGCAGATACAGAATCTGCAGAAAGATGAGATTTTTAAGATTGAATAATTGTAGCAAGCCCAACAAAGAAGAGCTTTTATAAAATCAATTGTGATTTTTTCACTCATTCCCAAAATTTACAACAAAATAGGTAGCTCGGGAAAACAATTTTGGACAAATAATTCTCTACACCGCAAATCAAATCAAAGCACATCCACTAACATTTCCAAATAGAAAATGTAATCGATTCAAATTTCCAATTCCATCTAAATCAATAGTTTGGAGGATTCGAAACAAAGTGTAAATTAAAGGCGTCAATATTTACACACCTGCGAGTTTGGTGATAGAGGCGCATAGAGAAGTGACAAAGGAGTGCATCACGTACCCTACCATCTCTTCTTCTTCTTCCTTTTCTCCGTCGCCATTAATGACCTTCGCGTACAGCAACCCCGCGTTCTTTTCGCCATTGATTCGTGCTTGGGGAAGATCCTCACGATCGGGCGTAGGGGTACCGCGAGGGAGAAGGTAGATCGGAGAAGACGAAGAAGGGGAGATGGTTGCCGCGGCGCGACCTCGGTTGCCGCAGAGGGGCCGCGACGGAGATGGTAGCTCGGACGCAGGGGGAACGCGACGGAGAAGGTAGATCGGGCGTAGGGGTACCGCGAGGGAGAAGGTAGATCGAAGAAGAAGAAGCAAGGATGGAGAAGGTAGATCGGAGAAGAAGAAGCAAGAATGGACATAATGGAGAAGAGGAGACAGTGGAGCAGAGTGCCTCGATCACCGTGCAAGAATTGGATTCTTGCCAATTCCGCCGAGTTCCATGTGGGGGTGGGAATTCGGATTCCCACCCCCATCCTCCCTATTCCGGAAAAGCAGGAATCCCAATTCCTGCTTTTCCGGTTCCCGTTTGGGTATGGAAACGGGGATAAGGGGGTTATTCCCCCCTTATCCCCGTTACCAAACGGGGCCTAGGGGTCTGTTTGGTAACGGGATAAGACCGAACTAGCTATTTCAGGGATAAGTATAAAGTACGGAACTAATGTAAAAAAACGTTTGGAATGGTCTCAGGGATAAGATGTCACGCCCCGGGGTCGAAACTGCGACCCGGGCTCGCCAACAGATCCGCCGCCCATACGGTGAACCCCGTATAGACGAAGCGTCTACCTGCAAAAGAAAGATGCTATACTAAACAGATATCAGAGCTGGAAGTAACTGCTAAAAATAAAATATATACAACTCCAAGTCCTCACCACAAGTACAAAAGTCGCTCAACTCTGAAATAAAAGTACAACTCTACACCTCACTACAAGGTCTCTCAACAAGTAACTCTCAAAATATAAAAGGGGTACATCTACTCTCAGGACAACGACTGGTAGGGATCTAGCTCGTGACTCCCTCACCTCGATCCGAAGAAGCAGCAACTGGAGCAGCAGAAACAGGAGCAGACGTCCCTGGGGAAAAATACACCACGACGGGTGTGAGAACTACATCCCACAGTAGTTCTCAGTGGGTGCCGTCAACAAGCCCAACGGTCTGCCCACTAAGTCTACTAGAGACATAAGGTAATAAATGAAATACTGAAGGAAAGAGCCGGAAATGAATAACTCTACAGCTACTATGCCCCTATCTAGATGCTCAAAAAGTGGAACAGATGATAACATGATGCATCTATTAACTCTCAGGTACAGTAACCCAAAACTATATTGACTGCCACATAGGGTCCAGTCAAACCTGCGCCCACCTACTGCTGCATATCCTCAACAGGACGGTCTACCGTAGGGTGTCCATGACTGCCACATCTGGGCCAGCCAGAGGGGCGGCGTCGACAAGTCACGATAGAAGAACTCAATCTCACGCCGGTTACAACAACCCGGTCTAAAGCTCAATCTCAACGCCGGTTACAACAACCCGGTCTAAAGCTCAATCTCAATGCCGGTTACAACAACCCGGTCTCACCTACTCCGGAGTGGCACTCGAGGGGAGCGACCCGCTCGAGTCCATAAGTAACCCATGTCCAACAGCTCTGTCATGCATCTCAGTCAATCGGGCAAAAGTCGACACTATGCTCAAAGTGGAGACTCACTCAATCCACAATGCAAAAACCCAGCCCCAACTGATGTATAACACTAATCGGTCAAACCGCCCACAGTTCGCGGTTACCGAAAAATTAACCCGAGTCGATAATCTGGTGCAATCCCACCCGACTCAACAATATAGCTATACTATCCCCCATCCCTGCTCTCTAACCCGAGCAACAAGGAACACTAGACAGTCGGGACCGCTGTCAACCCAACGGCTCACTAAAACAGGCATCACTGACAGGATAACTCCCCAACAGACACAATAAAGGGTCCGGGAACCCCGGAAGGCTAGAACCTACAACCCTAATCAAACAAGAACAGGCTCTAGGCATAGCCTCTCGTTGTTCTCGTCCCAAAGGAAAAAGGCAGACCTTGGAACCCAGACCACTCGAATCATCTCGGGTGGTTAAATTTATCGGAAAAAGTGATATTTCTTATTGAAAGCCATTTGATCTGAAAGAAATCCATATTTAATGATTTTTAGTTCTTTTTAGGAAAACGATTGAAAACAAGTTTTATATCCAAGCCTCGTAGAGCTAATGCTTTTGTCCAATCAAACAAGAACAGACTCGGCGACTCTACGATGCTCGGAAGAAAACATTGGTTAACTAAAATCATGTGCGTGTCCAAAAACAGTTCTGGGTTCAAGGTCCTGCTATCACTGGTACAAGCTGCCACTGACACAGTGGCGACAAATAAACAAGAAACCAAAACATCTCGGGACCGCCGTCTACCAACGGCTCCCGCCACAGATGAACGATCAACTATATCTACCAGACTCCACTCTGCTCCCAAGCACGAGTGTAAAATGCATCCCACACTAAAAGAAATCCGACCACTCGGCCCACTACCCGGGCGAGTAAAACACTATGTCCAGGAAAGAAAAGAAGTGTGGATGTCTAAAGCAGTATGAACCTAGCCCAAGTTGAAGTTTTCTACAGTCTGGCTACACATGCTGCATATGACGGGGGTGCTAGGTCAAATTCCAAGATAATAATAATAATTTTACAGAGTAGGAACAAGAGATCGCATGATCATCATATAACTCTAGAATCAACAGCTATCACCTTCTAGCATGCTACATAGGAATATCACTATTATGCATGGTCCTACTATAGCAGATTTAATGCACATTCCATCATTCTTGGAGACAGGGCCACCCACCTGAAGGTGCACAACTGTCCAGGGTCGCACAGTTAATAAAGCCCAGAAACAGATATACCAGCAAAATCACCGTGCCCACAGTACCAAAGTAGTGTTTACAGCATCCTGGGTACAAAATACCTCCAAAAATTACACTTAATTCCACTAAATTCCACAATTTAACAATTTGCGATGAACAGTCTTCTTTCTGCGAAATTTTCACCTGTAAAACAGCCTCCAAAAATTCCAGTAAAAATATGACGGCGATCCTCGCGTCGATACCTTCGAAACGGATACCTGTACGTCCAAAACCGAGTTCGGTAGGTCAAGATATAAATTCGGCAAGGTGGTGCACTCAAACAATTTCTGCATCAAAAACTGTAGCACTGTACACAGGGAAACAGGGATTTTCACCTCCAAATAAATTTCTGAAAAATCCAAGAAAAATACGAGCGCGTTCCTTGCGATCTGTAGATGAAAAAGTTGTATAAGCACGTTTCCGTCTGACGCTCATGCGCGAAGATAACGCCAAAACACTCAGATGCTGCCCCAAAATTCCTCACAGAAAAAGGGTCACAATGGCACCTCGGGATCCGTGCCAAACACTCAGAACGGAAAAGCGCGATCAATAAGAAAGATGAAGCCTTACCTCTTAGGAGTAAGTCGGCGCAAGAATCACTAAAAAAGGAGGTCGGGGTAACCCAGGGGGAATTTCACACCGATCTGCGACGAAGAAGAACACCGAAGATGAAACGCAGCTCCGCGCCGTAAAATCTGGAACCTCGGGATGCGTGCTCCTAAAAATCCCAAAACTCTGCAGGAAGATCGAGCACTCGGAGGTCTACAACTTTCCTAAAGGGTGCAAGGGTTGGGGAGCTCGGGAAGGTGGAGAAAAACTGAGGTGAAGGCAGCTCGGGTTCAAAAAAATTAAGCCAACCAAACAAAACAATTGGAGAAATGCCATCCATGTCCCGGAATTTTCTCGGTGCGCTTGGACCACGTGAGCCATCCACTCACAAGCCGACACGTGGCACCGAACAGCAAACAGGAAAGCCGGCCACTCCGCCGGCGAGACGTGGCAGCCGCGGGCGCCGCCACGTGGCCCGCCGCGCGCGGGGACAGCGCGTCAACGCCGCGCTGTCGGGCGCGGATCCCGAGGCCACCGCACTGCACTCCGTGGACCGAGCGCGCTAGACCGCACCAATCCAGAACCGCCACGTGTCCACCCCGGTCCACCGTGCACCCGACCCGCAGCATGGACCGCGCGCACCAAGACCGGCCAATGCCATCACGCCACGTGGCATGACCACGGTCCACCGTGCACCCCGCCAAGGCCCATGGACCGTGCCTGCTGCGGCGGCCAACCGGAGCGCGCCATGTGGCCAGCGCCCAGTGCACGCCTCCCGCGGTGGACCGCGCGCCTGCGTTGCCACCCGCCGCCGCGCTCCGCCGCGCTCCGCTGCCGCCGCCGCCGTTCCGGCCGCCGGAACAGTAACCCTTGCCTCAAAAAACGTGTTTTCGCATCCGGGCTCTGAAAAATTCAAGTAAATAGTCCATCTTGACCGTTTTCGCGCGTTGAATCCAAATCCGAAGTCCGATTGGCCAAAATCCACTTCTATAATTTCCCAAAAATTCCCGGAAAAGTAAACCTGATCCTTTTTCGTGCCGGGTCACTTTCTTGGTTCCAATAAGCGCGCACAAATCTCAATCATCCAATATGGGCTTCCTGATAAGCAATTTTTGCTCCAATTACTCCAGAAATCCAATAACTTGGGCCCGACACGTGCACAAACACCTCCCGAAGACACTAATCCAACAATAACCCTTAAGCGGGGATTCGGGTCCTCACATAAGAAATTTTGTGTTTGGTATTAGAATGAGGAATATGATGAATAAAAAGTTTTAATTAGGGTAAATTATTTTTTTGCCCTCAAATTTTATTATGTAATAATAAGGTGAGAGATGGTGCCTCGGTAGACGTGGAAGGTTATTTAAGAAAAAAAGTAAGAGGGTGGTTCGAAAGAGTGAGAACAGTAATTCTCACTTATTCTAGTTGTACTAGAACAAGCTATACCGATTGATTACTGATCCGTTTGAAAGAATAAGAGGGATATCCCTCCTATTCCCGGTTCTATACCGAATCCAAACAAACCCGGGTCCGTGGACCACGATCATCCTAATCGCACATTCCTTCATCCAAAGGTGAAAAAATTATGAGTACAAAAAAGTCTATACTCAAAGAGTATAGTAGCCCTACGCATTAATGGGTCCAGTTACTATACTTTTATGAGTATAAATCTCTTCGTACTCATAAGTTTTCGGTCTTTGAATTAAAAAATATGCGGTTAGAATTATAGTAATCCTCTAGGATTTATATTATTTCACCAACAACTCATTAAATTTTAGGAAGACCATTATTATCCTAACCGCACATCCCTTCATCTAAAGATGAAAGAGTTATGAATACAAAAAAATTTATACTCATCATAATTAGAACATGTTGATCCATTTTCAAAAGTATCGGGCTCTGGTCACTAGGTAAAGAATGAGGTGACATTGGTTCTGATAAGAGCAACGCTACATGTACACCCCCAAAGGGGGTGTACATCTTACACCCACCCATCTAAGGGTGGGGGGGGGGGGGTCACTTCACAAATTGTGAAGTGACCCCTCACCACACCCCACCCATTGGATGGGTGGGGTGTGCGATGTACACCCCCAAATGGGGTGTACAAGTAACATTTTCCTTCTGATAAACTCGGATCAAATCCGGCACTAGATTCGATACGATGTGATTGTTAAAATTTATTATTCGATAAATATTTATATTTTAAAAAAAATATAAAAAAATATAAATGCGAATATGATTTTTTACAGACCCGCTTCATCCCTAAGAGATAAAAGAGATGTTAATATATATTGTAGGGGGTACAATGATTTTCTATTAAGCTCTTTGTTTATTTTACCATAAATTTTATTTAAAATTATATTTATATTTATTAAAATATTAAAATTTATTAAATAAAATATAGATATAAAAAGTTTGAACACGAATGTAAACTTTCAATTATATTGTGTATTTTATTTATGCTAATTAATTTTAATTTATATTTATATTTACGTATTAGTATGTATCATTATCCGAATAATATTCAAAAATAATTATGGATGTAAATATGATTTGTCAAAAATTTAACTGTATTCGTCCGTTTTCACCATAAATTCTATGTCTTTGTCAAATTTATCGAACGAGCCCGACTTTTTGTCTTTCTAATTAATAAGATTGAGACTCCGTTCTTAGAGTTAATATATAACGCTCAATTTAATAGATTTTACATAAATATTATTTTAATATAACTATTCAAAAAATTAATAATATTTTTTTTAATATATACTTTCTAAAAATTTGCTATTATTATTATTATTGTTAGGCTAAATTACAGAAAATTTTTCATAATATACTATTTTTTTACTTTACCCTATGTATTTAAAAAATCTACATTTTACTCTCTCGTAATTATGAAATTGTGCATTTACATCCCCGCATTCTGTTGGTTTGCCGTGAATTTTTTAGATAATATACCGAAAATACTCTTCAATCTCTTCTTCTTCCAATCGCTCCGAGGCCGAGCTCCGTCGCGATGCGACGGCGATCGTCGGCGCAGTCGCCGTCTGGGCCCTCCTCGACGATGGGGCTCCAGGTCGGGCGCGGCCCGAGACTCAGTATATTATAGGAGAGTTTTCTGTAATTTAGCCTTATTGTTATTATTATTTTGAGGAGAAAAACAGCAAGCAATTTGTTGAGCTTTTTCTTTTTCTTTTTTTTTTTTTTTTTTTTTCTTTCTTTTGGGGGGAGACTATTCCAGAAATTATTTTTCGCTTGAAAAAATATTTTTTTATGTATTTATTTAGTCATAAAAAAATTATTATTATTATTATTTTTTTTTGTAATTGAAAATCTTGTATTTTCTTTGATATCAAATTTTGAGAATTCGCAATTCGCTCCAGTACTAACTGTCGTTGATCTAGTACCAACTGTCGTATTAAATCAAATACGAAAATAAAGAATCAATAATATCCAGTACCAACTGCCGTTGATCCAGTACCAACTGTCGTATTAAATCAAATACGAAAATAAAGAATCAATAATAATCTGATTCAGAAATTTTAAATATATAATTATATCGAAATAATCTGTAATATTATATAACGCGCACTCTTAATTCAAAATAATTCAAAATGCTTAGGCGATCTAATTAAACTACCAAAATCAAAATTTTGAAAATTCGTAATTCGAACTATCGTATTAAATCAAATACGAAAATAAAAAATCAATAATAATCTGATTCAGAAATTTTAAATATATAATTATATCGAAATAATCTGTAATATTATATAATGCGCACCCTTAATTGAAAATAATTCAAAATGCTTAGGCGATCTAATTAAACTACCAAAACCAAAAGGCTAGTTCTTATGTACCAAAATATAATCCTTAATTATACTGTTCAATGTGGACCAACACATGTGATATCACCCTCTCATTTGTAATATTTTATCCCATCCCAGGAGAGATGTAAATGGGTACGGATGCTTAAAATTTTATCCGAATTCGAACAGAATGAATTTTCGATATTAAACGAATATTAATTCGTATTAAACGGATATAAAAAACGGATATAAATTTTGAATGTACCCGATCCGAATTCGAATTCGAACCGAACCCGAATTGATTTTATATTATATAATATATGCGTATATAAATATTTGATATTATATTTAAATTTATTTTTTAAAAATTTAGATTCAATTTAATATATTTTTAAATATTGTAAAGAGAAAGGAAAAAATAATTGTTTCGGATTTGAATTTTCGAGTTCGGATTCGAATTCGGATTCGGATTTTGAATTTTTGATCGGGCTCGAATTTGGATATGAATTTTTTAAATCTATCAGATTCGGATTCGAATTCAAATTTTGAATTTGATAGTCGGATTCGGATTCGAATTAAATTGAAAATTCGCTCCGAATCCGAACCGTTGACTAAACCTACTGCAGGTCTATTTGGCTCCTGATTACAAAAGTATGACAAAAAAAAATTTCGGCAAAAAAATATTTTGTGATTTTTTTTTTAGTGTTCCGTCCCTTTGATAATTTTTTTTTCTAAAAAAAGGACTAGTTTGAAAAGTTTTTTTCCAAATTTGAAAAACTAGTATTTTTATTTTCCTAAAAATAAAACTTTAAAAATAAAATTACCATTTTTTTCATAAAATTTGAAATTTTATTTAATTTTTTTTTTAGAATAAAAAGACGAAAAACTAAAGCAAAGTTTTTTCAGATTTTTTTTTTTCCACACTTTTTTGCGAAACCAAGTTCGAAATTTAGATCCAATACATTTCTTGCTGAATTGATTTTTCAAAAGATGAACGAAGTAGAAATTTGACTACTATATTATCAATAGCATAAATTATTTAGTGCTATTAAATTTTTCACCATTAAATATATATTTTTAATTATTTTTATTTTTAAATTATATTATTTTTTAAATCATCCATTATTATTCAAACCACACATTTTTTTCATTCATAATAAAAAAATTTAATAATATTAAAAATTATTCTTGAACCAATAAATTAACTATACTTTGTCTCAAATATTGTGCTTGTTATGTAGGTCATAATTTTAGAATTTTTATCTTTAATTTTTAATGCATGAGAATAATTAATACTCAGACTAAAATGCAAAAGTGCTTTTTAATAATTTAGCCAAAAAAACCATACTAATTAGCAAATTTGCACTTAACTATTCACACCAGCATATATATAAGAGCAATGCTAGGTCTACATTCCCAAATGGAGTGTACATCCTACACCCATCCATCTTAGGATTGGTATTCATCCACTCGTCACTCGATGTGACGAGTGAAATTCACCCACCCCTAGGATGGGGTGGGTGTAAGATGTACACCCCATTTGGGGGTGTACATCTAGCATTTTCCTATATATAAATGGAAAATGCTACTTGTACACCCGTAAGGGGTGTACATCTCACACCCCCACCCATCTAAGGGTGGGGGTGTGATGAGTGGTGACTTGATGTGACCCGTAAAAAATATCGACACCATTAAAGGGATGGAGGTGTAGGATGTACACCCCTTCGGGGTGTACATGTAGCATTACTCTATATAAATATGGAAAATGCTATGTGTACACCCGTAAGGGGTGTACATCTCACACCCCCACCCATCTAAGGGTGGGGGTGATTTATAGAGCAATGCTACATGTACACCCCGAAGGGGTGTACATCATACATCTCCACCATTTTAATGGTGGCGATATTTTTTACGGGTCACATCAAGTGACCCATCATCACACCCCCACCCTTAGATGGGTGGGGATGTGAGATGTACACCCCTTACGGGTGTACACATAGCATTTTCCATATATATATTCATCACTCCACAAAGGCATTTATTTTTTTTTAAAAAAAAAGAATAAAGAAAAAAACACTCGAACATATATTTATCAACATAAATAAAATAAAAAAAAAATATTATGATCCCCTCAATTATTATGACTTTTTCTTATGCGCTATGCTACACCTCAAATGAAGTGTACATATAAAAAATATTAAAAAATTTACAAGCACGACGTGTTTGGAAGATTTATGTACAATTTTGTATTTGAATTTAGATACTGAGGGCCTGGTCAAAGCCGGCGGCGGCGAGGACGCGGCGGGCGGTGTCGAGGCGGTCGGAGAGCTCCCGGATGCGCGCGAGATACTCGCGCGCCTGCTCGACGGCCTCCGCCTCGATCTCGCCGAGCTCGGCGGCGAGCCGCTCCTCGGCGTCCTCCGCCGCGCGCAAACGCGCGGCGCCCCGCTCCAGCTCCCGCCGCGCCGCCGCCTCCCGCTCCCGCCCCTCCGTCACCTCCGTCTCCAGCTCCGTATTCCTCCGACGCAGCGCTTCGATCTCTATCTCTATCGACATCGTTAAATTGTTGGTATTTTGGTATGCGAGAGTTATTATTATTATTATTATTATTAGGTAGAGAAAAAAAAGAATAAGAGGGATCGGTGTAGTTCAATTGGGTTTTATGTAAGGTGGGGTGTGTGCGGATAGGACGTCCAGGTTCAACGAACCTGGCGCGCGTACGTCATGAGTGAATATAAAAGGGAATTCTGTTCCGTGCCGTTCCGGAAAAGTTAGGAATCTATAATTTCAACTGTTGATGATGTAAGCCACGGTATTATTATTATTATTATTATTATACATAAAATTAAATTTTTATATTTTTAAAACTATCAAAGTATATTAGGGATCGTTTGGCTTGTACCCAAACAGTATTTAAGTGTGGGGGAAACAGCTGTTCCACCCCACAGGTGGAACACCACATATTGCTTATTATTTTTATTTTTTTAATTAAAATTTTTTAAATTATAAGATATTTAAATTTATAAAATTTTAAGTTTTTTTATTTTATTTTATAAATTTTAATCCACTCTATTATTGTTAGTCCTCTTTAACTTACTAAACACAATTTTTCTTATCCCAGTACAACCTTTATACTCAACCAAACACAAAATTACTATAATTCTTGCTTGTACCTGAACTTATACCTATCTCCGGAATAACCAATTTTTCTGAGCGCTTATAAATTTTTAATTTTTGAATAAAAAGTTGTGATTAGAATACTAATGGATCGGTTGGATTAAGTGAGCGATTTGTGGAGTAAAATGATCTAAGAGATAAAATTAATCAACGGAGTAGATCTAGCGGTAGAAAACTTACAAGCATCAATTGCTTGGTGCTTGTACAAACATAATATATATATATAGAGAGAGAGAGTTCGGTTATGGTGCTTGTAAAAATGTCAATCATTTGGTATTTGTAAATTTCTAACCGTTGGATCTATTACTTTAATCAATTCCACCTTTTAGATCATGCTATTTCACCTACCACCTACTAAACCCTAGGGGCCCGCTATTATTATCCCAATCACCCATCCTTTATCTAGGGATTAAAGCTAAATTATGTAGACATAATTTAATATACATGATAATAAATTATTTTTATAATAAATATATATAGAGAGAGAATTGAGTTATTATGTTTTTAAAAGTGTACATCCATTTTTGGGTGTACATCGTACACCCCACCCATCCTAGGATGGGGTAAATTTTATCCATCACTTTAAAGTGATAGGCGGAGAAGCTCCTACCCTTGGATGAGTGGGGTGTAGGATCTACACCAAAAAATAGGTGTAGAGATAGCATTGCTCTTGCTCCAAATATAATTCTCAAGTATTGATCAAATCAAACACAAAGGGCATGTTTGTTAACACGGAGCTCCATTTCCACAGAAGACCGCGAGTTCCGTTCGTACAACGGATAGAACGTAACTTTACGAGTGACTAGCGCAAAATCATGAATTCACGCCATGCGGACGAAACTCGCCATCCTGCGAGACTCTATCATGCGTGAGGGGCGGTGCAGGCCCACGAAAGTCGGAGACCGACGTTTCTCTAAACGCTGATAATTTCGAGTTACATAAATTTACGAATTCTGCGCAAAATTTTGGTCTAAACAAGCATGCTCTAATGGGAACACATCGTTCTTGTATTGTGCGTTTTGATTTGATTATCCTGCGAAGACCCATTCCGAATCTCAAAGCGCTGATTAATTCTGGCGTGCATTCTCATTTGATTGGTGTATTTTTTGACTTTGTTGTTGGCCTATGGAATATTGACACGTGTACTGCAGAATAAGCAGAAAAGAAGATTCCTGTAGACTAAGCAGAAAAGACGATGTAACGGTTCCATTTTTTTTTTGAGCAATGCTACATGTACTTTTTTTGAGCAATGCTACATGTACACCCCGAAGGGGTGTACATCATACACCTCCACCATTTTAATGGTGCCGATATTTTTTACGGGTCACATCGAGTGACCCATCATCACACCCCCACCCTTAGATGGGTGGTGTGTATGATGTACACCCCGAAAGGGGTGTTTCCTTTTTTTTTTGGGGTCTTGGTTTAGCTGTTGGGGCCGCTGCTGTGATGACCTATTGGACTGCGACACGTGTACATTTATCAATCACATGTTATGGTGGGATCTTATAAGCCGGGCTCGTCCAATCAGATGACTTTAGATGATTCTAGAAGATTGAGCATAACAAGCATTCTTATTTGCCAGGGGTACGCTTTACTTCACCCACAAGCA
>CM055067.1:47450111-47575111 GCA_029204045.2 Tillandsia leiboldiana | reverse complement strand
TAGAGATAACAGTAAGCTCAACTAAGCGCTCGTTTGGTCTTTAGATTCTAAAAAAGTAATTTCTGTAGAATTGATTTTGATTTGGAGAATTAATTTCTGGTTAAAAACTATAGAGCGTTTGGCTGAGCTTAGATGAAAAGTAATTTTTCTGATGTGATTTTTTAAAGCTGTTTGGTTAAATTTTTTCTTTATTTGTAAATAATAATTTTTTTTCTAAATTTTATTTTAAAATAATTTAAATTTTGAATTTAAATTTAAATTTTAAAAATAAATTTAAAATTTGATATTTTAATTTAAAATATAAATTTGAAATTTAAAAATTAAAATTTTAAATTTTTAAATCAAAATTTAAATTTTTATTTTCAAATTTAAAATCTAAATTTGAAATTTAAAATTCAAAATTTAAATTTAATAATTAAATTTGAAATATAATCATAAATTTGAAATTTGAAATTTAAAATTATAAAATTTAAGATTTGAAATTTAAAATTTAAAATTGAAATTAAATAGCTAAATTTAAAATTTAAAATTTGAAATTTCAAAGTTAAAATTACAAAATTTAAAAATCAAATTTAAAATTAAAAATTAAATTTAACTTCAAATTTTAAATCTACAATCAAAATAAAATTTAAAATTTGAATCCAAAATCAGAATCAGTTTTCAAGAAGCAGGTTTTAACTGCTTTTGATTTTGGACCTCGAAAATCAGAAAACTGATTCTAAACATCAGAATCAGATTTTGAAAACTTAGTTGCCAAACGCTCGCTCTATTGACCCGAAAATCACTTTTAGACCCAAAATCACTTTTCAAAAGCTAGGCCAAATAACCCCTAACTCTTCTGTAAGGTTTGAAACAGCTTTTCTACTCTGCTACGCACATAAATAATCATAATATATTTTTTTATCGTAATTTTTCACCGCACGTAATACAATCATATGTCTGTAATTCTAACAGAAGCCTTAATCATCAGAGTTTGGCAAGGAGTTTCTATATGGCATAAAGGGGAAACAATCTTCTGAGCCCAAAAATAGAAACCCTATTTCAAAGATTCTGTTTCTGTTTAACTAAGGAGCTGCTAAGGTGATTCTAGTAGAAAATATGTTTATACTTCTTCCTACAACCGTCGATACAAATTCCTTTAACAAAAGCTACAGTCTATAAAAGCCAAAAGAAGGGACTTTTATTTTTATCACTAACCCGAGTTAAAAGGCGACAAGTATCAACCTGAGCAGGACTATCAAGATTTGGGTGATTAAGTAGATACTGTATTCCCACCAGAATTTGCGTCACGGTAATGGCTGGTTTCCACCCCTGAATGTAATTTACAAATTAGTAAGAACATCATGTTAACAAAGTTAGGACATTAAACCCAACCAAAGCTTCTAGAAATGCAAAATAAACCGAAATAAAAGGCAATTAGCCTTTTACATTTTGAGCCCCAAAAACATAATTTTAGATTTTCGCTATGTAAAAACTCTGGAATCTTTGTTAGGCCAAACACTTGGTTTCTAGAAGCTTGTGCTTTCAGAAGTAGGAAAGCTATTCTAGAAACCAACAGAAATTGGAACTAAGCCTTGAGGAATAACATCACGAAGAACTTACTTGATATTCATTGAGAATTGATAGGCAAACCGCCCCAGAAGAGAAGACGTTTGGATGGAAAAACCCTTGAGGGAACGTGCATGTAGGAGGCTTGGTTGGATAATCTTCACTGAACACTAGAATGAGAGGATAATAACCGCCCTCCCAATCAGTCTGCAGTACCAAATGTCAGGGAGTTTATATTTCCTTTTCTTTTCCTCTTTTTATTTTTCAATAAGAAATTTATTAGCAAAAATTGAAGAGCACATTAATAATGTTTAAAGAAAGGAAGAATATACAAATTAGGACCAAAAACCAGAATGAGAAGCAGTATCTTTTCATAAACTTGTTTGCGAATTCAGAGTCACAGAATAGACAAGAGAGACTTCTCACCAGCGATAGACTTAGTGCAGCAAGAGGCTTCTTGATCAAGAGAACTTTGTGAATTTGCCAAAATAACACCATTTGGCTCTCGGATTTAAGTGTACATAAACGATTTCATTTTTCTCCTTGATCTAGAATACTCAAGAAAAATTCTCAAAGATTTGCACCCTAGTTAAATGAGCAAGATATACACAAACGTCAATTCACAAAAAAAACTTATCATCTTTATGCCGTATTCTAGCCAAAATTCATGATCATGAACTTTAAACGGCACGTCCATCTGTTTGTCTGCATACGTATCAAAAATTAACGAGGCAAAGAGTGCTGTCTCACAAAAAGCTCAGGTAAGATCAATCCATTTGAATATGGATTTGAGCTCTTGAGAATCCTTGTCTAAATTCTTGAATGTTCTTCTCTAATATGGTGACTCTTATATAACCACAACAGATAATCAAAAATAGCACAAAAAAGGAAATTCTAAAACCTAAGAGGTGATAAAAAATCAAAATGAAACAACAAAAAGAGAGGAAAGAGAGAAGAGATGGGAGTTAACCCCTTGCATTCCAGGGATGGTGCAGTGCCACACCATAAGATTGACGGAGCCATCAAGTAATGTAGGCTTCGCCACAAAACCCTATCGAGCCAAAGGAAACAATAATAGCTTAGGTTCATAGAAAAGAGGAAACAGGAGCAAGATAGAGATCAATAGATAGATTAGATAGATAGAGGACATGGGGATGATTCTTGCGCCAAGCCTTGCGCTCTTCTGCAAGCCGAGCACGAGCAATGCCCCCTACCATGGCCTGCTCCTACTCTCTCACCTGCAAATTACTTGTAGTAATATTGGCCCTGTACAAAGTACATCTGTTACTCAAAATTGTTTTTTTTTTTGTTTTTTTTTTTTTTTTTTTCTGAAGCTTATTTCTATAAATTTTGGAATAAACAAGATCACAACAAGCATTATACTTAGGATAAACAAACAAGTTAACAAAATTAAAGCTTTTGGAGACCAAACAAGCCATATTACACTAAACAGAAACATACTTGATCGAACGTAAACATGATTTGATTTGAGGTTATCCGATACTCATTCAATTTTACATTGCTTCATGCATGATTTTGATATATCACAAAGCAGACTAAAATTTGGTCATAAGCAATAGTAGTAATTGCATGCACCTAATGCATGGTGCACCATGCACCGCAAACTATATCCAGAGATCAAAGTCTTAAAAACAAAATCTAATCCGACCAACATACTCAACGACATCTAAAGAAGCTAGTGGCCTAAGCAAGGACTTAAGTGTGCATCAGCACAGGCCGTGCGCACCATGCCGTACCAAGCCGAGAAGGTATCAACACAGTACAACCCCCTTGCTGATGGCATAGCTCAAAATCCTCATTAAGTAATTACATTGATAGAGCACAAAAGATTTGTTAAAACATATATTAAGAGCCATTAGAATATACCGTCGCAAAAAAAAAAGGGATATTTCATGTCAAAGTGCGTAGGTCCCGTACTGTGTTGACAAATGCTAAGCACGACCAAATATCACGGCACTTGAATTCTTAGAGCTAAGTACAAAAAAAAGTCATAAATTTTCAATTCTATTATCTATGCATCATGCAGTCCCACGAGTAACCCCCAAAAGCCAACGATAGATAAAAGAATCATTTTCTGATTCATGAGAAATAGGTGCCCGAAGTTTATAATTTTGATACATCAAAACTTTGAATGCCGAAAAACACAGCAAACGAATCAAATTCCAATATTGAAATCTCTAATCTTAGGGTTTATGAGTGCTATACAACAATTTCACCTGAGAAACATATTTCAACAGTGCAACAACAAGTGCTTCAAACGTCAAAATCATTACATCTATGCAATTATCAACTAGCGATTTGAAGTTTTTCAAAAGAAAACCAGGTTTTACTTCTATAAGATAAAGAATTTTTTTTCCTTTAGGGTTTTAGAAACTAACCGTGCAATGCGAGGGGGCGAAGATCGAGCAAAGGGGTATGCATCGATTAGAAGTGTATATATAGGAACTATAAGAGAAGGAGAACGAAGAGGTAGGGGACGACTCCTAGGGTTTTGGGGAAATCGCCATGGGAAAGAGAGAGAGAGAGAGAGAGAGAGAGAGAGAGAGAGGGAGAGGGGTTAGGGTTTCGGGTAACGGTCATAAATTCGGAATGGGGATCGAAGAGGGAGAGAGGGAGACGAAGCGGAGGAGGAGGAGGAGGAGATGAGCGGGTATTTGTGGGCCGGGTCTAATTGGGCCCGCCCATTTAAAGAGTATTATGCTTTTTAATATTTAATAAACAAAATTAATAAAAAATGGTTAATTTTAGAAAAATTCTGCACATCTTATTACATATTAGGTTAATTGCATATGCCTCCCTGTAAACATATCGAATAGCAGATATATTCATACAAAGTTTAACTTTTCATATTTATCTCTTCAAAAGTCCAACGTTATTCATATATATTCCTCTGGTTTATTATCGTTAGTTCATTATTTATTTTTTAACCGATTATATGTAAAATGACAGTTTTACCCTTTCAAAAATATCCCTCAAAAAAATAATGCAGAAATATCTGAGAGGGTAAAAAAATAAATTTACCTCACTAACTAACCAAGATTAAGTATTTAACCTATGGTTAACTAGATTTTTCTAACAGAGATAGACGGTAAGGATATATATGAATACCGTTGGATTTTTGAAGGGATAAATATGAAAAGTTAAACTTTGTAGGGATATATCTGCTATTCGATATATTTATAGGGAGCCGTATGTAATTAACCCTACATATTATATCCCCATTTTAAAGCTCACAAAAATTTATATAGCAACTTAATCTATCACACCCTAAATTACAGCAAAAATTCGTGCTATTCAGCAGATCCATTACATACACGAAAAGTCTCATGCACACGAAGCATCTAACCAGAAAAAGTCCGCCCCATATACAAAAAGTTTCGTGCACACGAAGCATCTAACCTGAAAAGTACGTAAACAATTAGAATTAAATAGATATTAGAGATATAAAAAGTCACACTCCAAATACATGCATACTTTAGTATTATTTTTATTATTTAATATATTATATTATTATTATTTTCAAAAACATTATTATATTTTATCAATTTTTATATTTTTATATTATATTTAAGATTTTTTAAGATATTATTATGTTATTATATTTTTATCAATCTATACCCTGTTTTTTAGATTTTTTTTTTTTGCTTGTACTATTCTCTTTTCTCATTGATATTGTTATAATTTGGTTTAGATTTGTATTTATCTAAATTGAAGTTAAATCCTAATCTAATTAGGATAATATAAGATTTAGATTGTTGGGTAAAACTAGAATTTAATTAGGAGTTTAATTAGACTACAAATCCTAATTAGATTCTAGTTTGGAGGCATATATTATATATAGCATACCCGGCCACTTTAATGACGCCGCAACTTTTAATTAGCCGAAGCGCTAATTAATTTAGGTCAATCAAGGAAGATACGTGTTGTTGGTGTTGGTACATACGGCTATATTAATGAAGCCGGGATTTTAATTAGAGGCCATGCTCTAATTAATTTAAGCAACCCAAGAGAAGAGAGGCCGTATTGGAGGAGCATATGTTGCTAATGAAGCCGGCAATTAATTAAGGAATTGAAGCTCTAAGGTGAGGGCGTCCATACGATTGGATTCTTAGGAATCGTTAGGGTGGGTGCAAATTTTGATATTTCGGATCAATTTGGAGTTTCGGTTTTCTTGAGAGATATAATCTTTGTATTCTTCTTTTGGCTTTAATAAAAGTCTTTGCTCCGTCTTCGCCCGTGGATGTAGGCCGGTGGCCGAACCACGTAAAACTTGGTGTGCTCTTTCTTTTCTTTTCTTACATTATTTTTTTTGGATCTATTTTTCGCCGTTTCGATTTAACAAACTGGTATCGGAGCCTTCTATTCCCTTGAGGATTAAGAATTATGACGACGAAGTTCGAGATCCAGAAATTTGACAGGACCAACAGTTTTGCATTATGGCAAATCAAGATGCGTGCTATACTAACGCATCAAGGATTGAAAAAGGCACTGTTGGGAAAAGAAAAGATGTCCGATTCGTTAACGGCGGAGCAGAAGGAGGAGATTGATGACAAAGCTCTTACGGCAATACAATTATGTTTATCCGATGAGGTATTGCGAGAGGTCTTGGATGAAAAGACCGCTGCAGGGCTTTGGCTTAAATTGGAATCTCTCTACATGACGAAGTCTCTCACCAACAAGTTATATTTGAAGCAACGTCTCTTCATGTTGCGCATGGCGGAAGGTACCTCTATTAAATCACATTTAGATGAATTTAATTCTATTATTATGGATCTTCGGTCGATAGATGTTAAGATCGATGAGGAAGATGAAGCCCTTTTATTATTATGTTCTCTACCACTCTCTTATAAGAATTTTCGCGAAACCTTCTTGTTTGGTCGAAATGCTCTATGTCTCGATGATGTCAAATCCTCTCTACTATCAAAAGAAAGGATTGATATGCAGATAAGTAATGAGACAGGTGGAGTTTCAGGAGAAGGTTTAGTTGCTAGAGGGAGGTCTCGGGAAAGGGGTTCCGGTAATAGAGGTACATCGAGATCAAAGTCAAAACACAGGAATCTGATTTGCGGCTATTGCAAGAAGAAGGGTCACATAAAAGCTGATTATTTCAAGTTGAAAAATAAAGAGCAGCGGAAGAATAACGGTGATAAGAATCAAGATCAGAAAAACACCAATGCTAAACCAGAAGCAAGTGTTGCAGCAGGAGAATCAGATGGCGGCGATATTGTCTTCACAGTTACGGATAAGACACGCAGGCAGGATGAGTGGCTTATGGACTCCGCATGTTCCTTCCATATTTGTTCACATAGAGATTGGTTCTCGACGTACAAGCCTATTGATGGTGGAGATGTATTGATGGGAAATCACTCTAAGTGTACAGTTATTGGTATTGGCACTGTTCAGGTACGGATGTACGATGGAGTAGTGAGGACTATATCTGAGGTTCGGCATGTTCCGGATATGAGAAAAAATCTGATTTCATTAGGTACACTTGATGCTAAAGGTTTTAAGTATTCTTCGGTTGATGGATTAATGAAGGTCGCTAAAGGGAATCTTGTAGTGATGAAGGCCAAGTTGTCCGACATGTTATATGTTCTACAGGGTTCCACTGTGACAGGTTCAGCAGCGGTGACTTCTTCCTCTATGTCAGATTCAGATAGCACCAAATTATGGCATATGCGACTAGGCCATATGAGCGAGTATGGTATGATGAAGTTGAACGAGAGAGGTTTACTTGGTAATCAGAGTTTAGAAAAGTTGGATTTCTGCGAGCATTGTGTTCTTGGCAAACAAAAGAGAGTCAGCTTTAAAGCCACAGTTCATCGAACAAAAGGTACTCTAGATTATATTCATTCTGATCTTTGGGGACCATCTCGTACTCCTACTCATGGTGGTGCTAAATATATGTTGACTTTTATTGATGACTATTCTCGTAAGGTGTGGGTATTCTTTCTGAAAAGTAAGGACGAGGTGTTCAGTTATTTTAAGCAGTGGAAGGTTATGATCGAGAAGCAAACTGAAAAGAAAATCAAAATATTAAGGACTGATAATGGTTTGGAATTCTGTTCGTCAGAGTTTGAAAAATTCTGCAAGAATGAAGGGATCGTTCGACACAAGACCGTTAGGCATACTCCACAGCAGAATGGGGTGGCCGAACGGATGAATAGAACTCTTTTAGAGAGAGCACGTTGCATGCTCTCTAATGCTGGCTTAGCGAAGAGTTTCTGGGCAGAGGCGATCTCTACGGCATGCTATCTGGTAAATCGTTCTCCACATTCGGCACTTGATTGCAAAACTCCGGAGGAGGTATGGTCTGGTAGCCCTTCTGATTATTCTAATTTGCGCATATTTGGTTGTCCTGCTTATTTTCATGTAAATGAAGGCAAGTTAGAACCTAGGGCTAAAAAGTGCATCTTTATTGGTTATGCGACGAGGGTTAAGGGATATAGATTGTGGTGTCCTGAATCGTCTAAATTAATTATTAGTAGGGATGTCACGTTTGATGAGTCTATTATGCTATATCCTAACCGAAATTCTTCTGATGAGACCCCGAGTGCTAGCAAGCAGGTGGAGGTAGAGACCGATGGTATAGTTCAGTCACAGAATTCTTCTCAGTCAAAGGAAGTTCAGTCGCCAGACACCTCAGTTACTGAAACCCCACAAGTTGAGAGGCAGAGCATTGCTACAAGTAGAGCGAGGAGACAGATAAAACCACCGCAGAGATATGGTTATGAAGATATGGTTGCCTATGCTCTTTCAGTGGCACAAGATACAGAAGAAGAAGGAGAACCTTCCACATATAATCAAGCTATTTCTAGTGCCAGTTCTGCAGAGTGGTTGGTAGCAATGAATGAAGAGATGGAGTCTCTTCATAAGAATCACACATGGGAGTTAGTAAAACCGCCTACAGGCAAGAAAATTGTTGGCTGCAAGTGGGTCTTCAAGAAAAAGGAAGGAATCCTTGGCGTGGAAGATACAAGGTATAAAGCTCGTTTAGTTGCTAAGGGCTACAGTCAGGTAGAAGGTGTTGATTTTAATGATATTTTCTCACCCGTCGTGAAGCATACTTCTATTCGTGTTCTTCTATCATTAGTAGCCATGCATGATTTGTATCTTGAGCAGCTTGATGTTAAGACAGCTTTTCTCCATGGAGAACTTGAGGAGCAAATTTATATGAAGCAGCCAGAGGGATTCATTATTGAAGGGAAGGAGGACCATGTTTGCCTGTTAAGAAAATCGCTTTATGGCTTGAAGCAGTCTCCTCGACAATGGTACAAGCGGTTTGACTCCTTTATGACAGGTCACGGATATTCAAGAAGCAAGCGTGACAGTTGCGTATATTTTAGGAAGCTTGATCAGGGATCTTTCATATATTTGTTGCTCTATGTCGATGATATGTTGATTGCTTCCGACGACATAGTTGAGATTAATAAGTTGAAGGCTTCATTAAAGGGTGAGTTTGAGATGAAAGATCTGGGTGGTGCTAAGAAAATTCTTGGTATGGAAATTAAGAGAGACAAGAATTCAGGACTTCTGCATTTATCACAAGAAAAATATATAGAGAAAATTCTAAAGCGTTTCGGTATGGCAGACGCAAAACCGGTGAGCACTCCTTTTGCGGCGCATTTCAAACTTTCGGCCGAGTTATCACCACAGTCCGATGATGATAAGGAGTACATGTCACATGTTCCATATTCTAGCGCTGTCGGGAGCATCATGTACGCCATGGTTTGCACACGACCGGACATCTCTTACGCAGTGAGCATGGTTAGCAGATATATGACCAATCCTGGTAAGGCTCATTGGCAAGCTGTTAAGTGGATTATGAGATACTTACGAGGTACCACTAGCACTTGTTTGGAGTTTGGGAGGTGTAAGGATGGTGTGATTGGATATGTTGATTCGGATTTCGCAGGTGATTTGGATAGGAGGAGATCACTTTCGGGGTATATTTTCTCTATTGGAGGATGTGCAGTTAGTTGGAAAGCTTCATTACAACCCATTGTCGCCTTGTCCACGACCGAGGCGGAATATATTGCTATGACAGAGGGTGTGAAGGAAGCTATGTGGTTAAGAGGCTTATATGGAGAGCTTACTTCTTGTTGGGAGCCGACGATTGTTTAGTCAGATAGTCAGAGTGCTATTCATTTGTCTAAAGATCAAATGTTTCATGATAGGACGAAGCACATCGATGTAAAGTTTCACTTTGTTCGGGATGTGATCGGAAAGCGCACAGTGACTGTTAAGAAAATTGGTACCGAGGACAATCCGGCGGACATGCTTACTAAGTCTCTTACAGTTGCCAAGTTCAAACATTGTTTGGACTTGGTGGCAGTTAGTAGCATTTGAGGCCCTATGGGGCGTTTGGAGAAGACGGAGCATTAAGCAGCATTAAGGTGAAATTCAAGTCAAGGTGGAGTTTTGTGACAACCTCAACACAGCGGCTAAAGACTACAAATCAAACCAAGGTGGAGATTGTTATAATTTGGTTTAGATTTGTATTTATCTAAATTGAAGTTAAATCCTAATCTAATTAGGATAATATAAGATTTAGATTGTTGGGTAAAACTAGAATTTAATTAGGAGTTTAATTAGACTACAAATCCTAATTAGATTCTAGTTTGGAGGCATATATTATATATAGCATACCCGGCCACTTTAATGACGCCGCAACTTTTAATTAGCCGAAGCGCTAATTAATTTAGGTCAATCAAGAAAGATACGTGTTGTTGGTGTTGGTACATACGGCCATATTAATGAAGCCGGGATTTTAATTAGAGACCACGCTCTAATTAATTTAAGCAACCCAAGAGAAGAGAGGCCGTATTGGAGGAGCATATGTTGCTAATGAAGCCGGCAATTAATTAAGGAATTGAAGCTCTAAGGTGAGGGCGTCCATACGATTGGATTCTTAGGAATCGTTAGGGTGGATGCAAATTTTGATATTTCGGATCAATTTGGAGTTTCGGTTTTCTTGAGAGATATAATCTTTGTATTCTTTTTTTGGCTTTAATAAAAGTCTTTGCTCCGTCTTCGCCCGTGGATGTAGGCCGGTGGCCGAACCACGTAAAACTTGGTGTGCTCTTTCTTTTCTTTTCTTACATTATTTTTCTTGGATCTATTTTTCGCCGTTTCGATTTAACAGATATCAATAAACCTTTTTTTTTTTTTTGTCAATTTTTATATTATTGTTGATAAATTTATTAATTTAGACAAAAAAGAATAATAATTTTTATTAAGAGACACTGATTAAATAGTAAAAAATTATAAACTAGATTTTCATAATAGATTTATTAAAAGTTTCTATTAAATTATTATTATTATTTTTTATTTTTATGTGTTTTATTACTGTTCATGTCAAATGAACTCATACTCTGCTCTTTTTGGCCAGTATTTTTTTAATAAATTTTATATAAAATTACATGTTTATTATTTATAGTGTAGAAATAATAATAATAATAAAAAGTTGATTGGTGCCTTTGAAAAAATAATAGTGCACTGTAATAGGTTAAAAAAACCTTTTTAAGCAGAATATGATACAGAATAGTTAAGCCATAATTTTATATATATCCCTACAAAGTGATAAAATTGCATTAGTTATCCCTATGAAGCTTTAGTTATTTTATATTTATAAATATATATATATATATATATATATATATATATATATATATATATATATATATATATATATATATATATATATATATATATATATATATATCCCTCCAAAATAGTATAATTTACAAATATATCATTATACATTGACTTTTCTTCTATAAAATAATCATTCTAACCTTAAATAAATAAAATTTTAATTATATTTTAAATTATTGATCAATTTTAATATTATTATTATATTTTTTATGTCATTCTACTTGTATTATAAAGTATAAGTTCTAAAAGAAAAATTAAAAATAAAATTGTTTTTTATAAGGGTGTAACTGTCCAAATGGTCAAAATTTAGGAACCAACTAATGATAGTCAACTAATATATATATATATATATATATATATATATATATATATATATATATATATATATATATATATATATATATATATATATATATATATATATATATATATATATATATATATATATATATATTTTGAAGCTTCACCCAGATATATTTGATAATTAAAATTTGTAGGAATAAAGTTATAATTTTTGTTTGGTTGGGGAATAAAAAAAAAAGGATAATTTTTTTTTTCTCTCCTTTATTTTCCAAACATTAAAAAAAAAAGGGGGATTTGTTATTCCCTTAACGGGTTATTCTGGAATAGTTCGTTAAGAAGGGGATAATAATTTCATCCATTGGTGGAAACAAGGTTGTTTTCGGATGGAAACAATCTTATTTTCATTTTTTTTAAAAAAAAAAATTTAAATTAAAATTTATAAAATTTTAAATTTAATTTTTTTATTTTATAAATTTTAAAATTTTTAACTTTATTTTTTATAAATTTAAAAATTTAAAAATTTAAAAATTTAAAATTTATACAAATTTTGTATATATAAATTTTTAAATTTTTTATAGAAATTTTTTAATTTATACAAATTTAAAAATTAAAATTTTTACATCATCTTTTACACATTTTTAGAGATAATTAAAATATAAAATTTTAAATTTACAGAAATTTTAAATTTCATAATTTTTAAAATTTATAACTTTAATTTTTAATAAATTTAATAAATTTTAAAATTTATACAAATTTTAAAATTTTTAACTTTAATTTCTAAAAAATTAAACGGTATTATTTACTAAAATATAAACTTTAATTTATACAAATATTAATTATTATTTAATTAATATTTTATATTAATTAATTAGATAAAATATTATTATTTTAAAATTATGATTATTCTTATTTTTTTATTATTCTCGCTTATTCTAAAAAATGAACTAAACATAATTTCAGTTCTTCCTAAAAATAACAACTTTACAAATCAAACATTAATTTTTTTTTATACGTGACTATTTTGAAATAGCAAGTTATCACAGAAATAAAAAAATTTATCTCTAAGCTTATAATTTTCAAACCAAACGGTACCTTAAAATTTTGTAAGAATACGTATAAAATTATCCTGACAAAATATTATCAATAAAAAGAAAAGAAAATAAAATCACTTTTAGTTGTTAAAACCTTGAGAAGAGAAAACAAGAGAGCTCGAGAGAAACAAAGAGAAACTGATTGATCGTCCATAACGATTAATTTCTTTTTTCTTCAAAACTAGAGAGAACAAAAAAATTGTTCCTTTTCTCTTGGGTCGAAATTTGAGATTAAAAAAAAAAAAAAAAAAAAAAGGTGATGAAGAGAAACTAAAAGAAAATAATATTTCATGCATATCCTTCCTCAGTGTTCTGTGTTTATGTTTGATTTTGCTTCTTTTTTTTTTTTTTTTCTCTCTCTCAAACTTACTAGCTGTAGATGTTGTGAAAACCTGAGATAGCTAGGCAGCTATGTTAGTTGTTATTTTATTATTATTATTATTTTTTTTTGGTGACGATGAGACATTGTAACGATCCGACCAATTAGTAATAATAACTCGTTGGAGTTAAACCACCGGCTCAAAATATTTAACTTCAGTTATTATTATTTGTATTCATAGTCTTTTATATACTTAATCACTATTGGGGTATGACAAATAAAAGTAATCATGGTTTCGTTTAGACATGAAATTCATCTTGCCCTACATATTCTGCCTCAGTGGAGATTTCTTGTCATTCAGATCTTGTCTTAATCGAGATTCGTTACACATTTTCAGCTGGTGATTAACTTTAATACCAAATGTAGCGATCCGATCCACTAATAATAATAATTCGTTGGGCTTAAATCATTAGTCCAAAATATTTAAGTCCAGTTATTATTAATCGTATTCATAGTCTCTCATATATCTAATTATAATTTTATTTTTATCCGATTTGAGACTATTAGTGTGTGACAAATGCATATGATCAAAGTATGAACGCTAAGAATAGCGGAGAAAATGACGCATAACAATAAAAATTCACTGCATGTATGAATATTTTATAAAAAAATTAAATTTAAATTCAAATTCACCGAGGACAAAATAGGACACACAAGATCCAACAAGAATAAGATGTGACATCGATTCAATCATTAATTTGTACAGATCTTTCGTTGTCTTAGCCTGGAAATAATGAGAGAGAGAGAGAGAGTAACATGCATGCATGATTGAGCATGAATAGTATTAGGATATGCCCCCTCTCCGTTTGGTGCGTGTAGATTCGGTTCATGAAAATTCCTAAAACACATTGAAGTTGAATTCCATTGGTGTTGTAAGTTTCGTGATTATTTGGAATACGGCTCAATTTTTTAGACTAAGATTTGTAGGTGGAGTAGGGAAAATATATATATATATATATATATATATATATATTTCGGGTGCAGGAGAGTGTGTGTGCGCGCCTGTGGCCAAATTAATACACGGCGTCCCGGATGGCCTTACGATGGCACGCGAGAGGCAGCCTCGCATGGTCGTAGGCTGGAGGCGCTACATTCACACGCTTCCCTCGGCTGGAGTTGGAGAGACGACCTGACGAGAAAGACGGAGTGGCCTCCAAATAGAGTTGGCAGCGGGGTAAAAGTTTTTGACCAATTGTTTGAGCGATTTGAATTTTTCGAATTGGCGGTAGAACGAAGGTTTTTGAACAATTGCCAGAGCGGTTTGAATTCATCGAAACAATGACATAAAGATTCACACGCTTTCCTCGGCTCGAGTTGGAGGGACAACCTGACGAGAAAGACGGAGTGGCCTCCAAATAGAGTTGGTAGCGGGGTAAAAATTTTTGATCAATTATTTGAGCGATTTGAATTTTTCGAGTTGGCGGCAGAACGAAGGTTCTTGAACAATTGCCAAAGCGGTTTGAATTCATCGAAACAATGACATAAAGATTCACACGCTTTCCTCGGCTGGAGTTGGAGGGACGGCCTGACGAGAAAGACGGAGTGGCCTCCAAATAGAGTTGGCAGCGGGGCAAAAGTTTTTGACCAATTGTTTGAGCGGTTTGAATTTTTCGAGTTGGCGGCAGAACGAAGGTTCTTGAACAATTGCCAGAGCGGTTTGAATTCATCGAAACAATGACATAAAGAGGATTTGGTCAGAAATTCTTTATACTTCTCTAATTTAGTCTTCTCGATTATGGAGTTTTACGAAAAGCTTTTTTACATTTTTTGGATTATATTCTGAAGTTTTTGTTGAAATAAGAGAAAGGTGGGATTTTTCGTAAAATTTTTAGTCTTTTTATCTAAAGAAGACATAAGGTATAAGGTTGAACTTTTGGTTCTAAAATATATCTCTCTCGCTCTTTCCGTGAACGTAAGTAATTGTCGAATAACGTAAATTTCAGTCTTTTCTTTTTTGCTTTTATTTCTTTTACCATATGATTTTTTATTTTTTTGTGTGTCTATGTTGATAGCGCATGACGGACAATCTATTCGGTTCTAAACAAATACAACTTTCATTTCTAACCGTTAGATATGTCTCAAAAGTTGGTTATCATTTTTTGAATTTATGAGAAAGAAAAAATATATGTCTATTGGTAGGAAATGGAGGGCTCAAGCCGTGACAGGACAGGAGTGCGGGGGTGGAGTCCCCATAGTACGGATCGGATCCGATAAGAATAAATCTATTTAGTAACTTTTTTTTCTTTTTGTCCTAGAAGTGATTCTATGCTCTTTTATCGTATAATCTTTGTATTCTTCAATTTTCTTTGGTGCAAGTTATGATTCATTTATTTTGTACTCGTTTGTGTTTGTTTAATGGGGGAATATGGAGGAGGTAATTAATTAAGTGTAAGTCTACTAGTAAAGATAACTCGTGTTTAAACCACAACTCATAATAACTCGTTGATGTGGGATTATTGGGGTGGGCCCAAGATCACCAGGCATCTTGTCATTTAGATTCAGATTCAGTCGAGATTCGTCACATACTTTTGGTTGATAATTGATTTTGATACTAAATATAATTAGCAATAATAACTTGTTATACCCAAACTACTGTTCAAAATATTTAAACTCACTTATTATTACTAATGTCCATATCTCTTATATACTCAATCACAATCACAATTTTATTTTCATCTATTATAGGACTATTGGGTGTCACATTAGATGCTTTGGTTTCTCTCGAATATTTCAGAATAACATAAATGTAACATAATAAAGGGACAAGTGCTTTCATGCCCTTATTTTTTTTTTGATTTTTTATATGTTTACCTTAGAAAACTAATATTAAAAGTATTTTTTTAAGATTCTAAATTTTTTCAAATATACTCTTAGTTAAATTTTATATTAGTGAAATGTTATCAACTCGTTATTTCTATAAAATTACTATTTTATTCTTTCAAATATATTATTCTACCATAATAATTTTATTTTTTTTTATTTGCCCTAATTAACTTGGGGGCAATAGAAGTTTTTTTATTTGCTCTCAAGTTAAGGATAAAGTAGATATTTTAATTTTTTTAAATTCAGATAAAAATTTAATTCAAGATAATTTAACGGACAGTGGAGATATTTTTGAATAACGGATGAATATATAAAGGATATATTTGAAAAAAAAGAAATAAATAAATAAAATATTTCTAAAGTATTGAATGGTATATAAAAAATTATCCTTATAATGAAAATGAAGAAACATACAATACAATGCTATTCGATACATGAATGCATGCAATTGGTAAATATGGAAAGGTTGAAGCAGATTATCAAACAAGAGAAAAGAGAAGCTAAACTACTGATAGAAATAGAAATAACTTCTTTTTTTATTTTTTTATTTTTTTATTTTTATTTTTTTTCTTGTGTGTATTTGTGTGATTCTGTGTGCGCGCGCGCAGAGAAAGAGATATTAGATTATAGAAGCTCAAACCCTACAATAGGATATGAGTAATGTATATTTATAGCAAGGTAAGTGTAACTATTATAAGATCTACCCACAAGTAATAAGATATTCTTAATTCCATGTGAGATAGTTGAGAATTGAAGGTGAGTTCAACAGGAACAAAATGTTTTATATTTGAGATAGATGGTATCTTATCTAGAAAAGATGATTTGTTAAGTTTTGAATAGATTTGTAGTTGAATCATAGTTTGATTAAGATTAATATTTAAATCTTAAAGAGATAAGTTTGTTAAGATTTTAATATTAAGTAAAATAAAATATATTCAGACTAGAATTTGGATAGCTTTTGATGTAAGCTATAAATATAGCATATGTGTTATTATTTGACGATGGTGGTGGGGGCTAGGATTTAGCCACACCCATATAGTGGTATCCACAGCACGGTGGTGATAACACCCATGAAGGTGGTTCGGGCTAGAATTTAGCCACACCCATAGTCTTCTAGGTTTATAAAAAACGAGAGAAGGGTGAGAGAGATTCAGGAGGAGGGCTAGGGTTGAAACTACTCTATTGCAGAAGAGAAGTCTGTGTAATCGGTATAATTCTTCTCTTGGTTAATGAATCTTATTTCACCCGCATATTTCCTTGTATTGGTTTTTCCTCGCTTTGTGGTTGTATTGGTTCCAGTTTTGTTGAGAGGACGGATTTATGATAAAAATCCGATTTGAAGTTTTCGCTGCGGAATCCCAACTCTAGTCGGTACCAGAGCGGATTGCGGTATCGAAATGGATTGCGAATTTAGAAAATCTGGTACCAGGATGAGTACCGAATTTTTCCAACATGATTCATAGGAAGATTGTGATCCAACATCACTAGAATGTTGATGAGACAACAGGAGGATATATTTATGAGGGAAAAGAAAAGAAAAGAGTTGATAGAAGACAAGATGATATGAATGAGCAAGAAGAACAAAAATAAGATTCAGGAGTTTAATTACTGTGATCTCTGATACCATATTAAATTATATGAAATCTCAAACTCTAATAAGGTATGAGTAATGTATGTAACAAAATAGCGAGATCCGATAAATGGAAGCTCACTATCTTCAAATAGTGGAGAAGAACACCACTAGCCCAAGATCATACCAAAATAAATAAATTAGAGCTTGAAGATTGTAAATGGAGAATAATTATGAAGTTTTATTAAGGTAGAGTAAAACCCAAGAACTAACTTAAAACAAAACAAGAACTACTATGGGGTAGTTACTTTGTAGTTACTTTAACCATACAAAAGAAAACCATAAAATTCACTTTAGAATTTAACACCCCCCTTAAAGTGAATTTTAGAAATAAGTCCGAGCTTCTCGCGTAGTAGTTCGAACGGTCCTTTAGAAAGCGACTTGGTGAAGATATCCGCACAGTTGTCTTTGCTTTGAACTTCTACCACATGAATGATGTTTTGAAAAACTTTCTCGCGGATGAAATGATGCTCGATCTCAATATGCTTTGAGCGCGCATGACAAACTGGATTAGTTGCAAGCTTTAATGCGCTTTGATTGTCACCATGAATTATAGTCGGATTAGAAATTGGTGAAAGAACATCTTCGACCAACCGCCGCAGCCAAACACACTCTTGAGCGGCCAATGATGATGCCTTGTATTCGGCCTCCGTAGTAGAGAGCGACACCGAATCTTGCTTTTTGCTACACCAAGAGATAGCCGCTGAGCCACATGTAAACACATAGCCGGATGTAGAGCGTCGATCATCCAAATCCCCTCCTAAGTCAGCATCCGCATAACCTTGCAATAGAAAAGGAACTCCATTCCTGAAAAATAACCCAAAATCAAGAGTAGAGTTGACATATTTTAATATTCGTTTTGCCGCTTCGAGGTGAGGCTTCCTTGGAGATTGCATGTAGCGACTCACAAGACCAACAGAAAATGCAATGTCCGGTCTTGTAATAGTCAAATAAATAAGACTTCCAACAAGTGCTCGATATGGTTGAGGATCTGGGAGAAGCTTGCCTTCTTCTCGACGTAACTTTATATTAGTATCAAGTGGAGTAGAGCACCGCTTCGAATTTATTATACCAAACCTCCTAACAATTTTTTGAGCATAGCCTTTTTGATGCAAGAAAATTCCATTTTCCACTTTCTCCACCTCCAACCCAAGAAAATGATGAAGTTCACCTAAGTCCTTCATTTCAAACCGAATAGAGAGCTCGGCTCGAAGTCTTACAATTTCTCCGTCATTATTGCCAGTGACAATCATGTCATCCACATACAAGAGAACAATAACATGCAAGTTTCCAAATTTCTTGATAAACAAGCTAGAATCAGCATTTGAAGCAAGATAACCGCAAAATTGTAAATATTCGGCAATTTTACCATACCATGCCCTTGGCGCTTGCTTAAGCCCGTAAAGTGCCTTCTTGAGTTTGCAAACATAATCTGGATGAATTTCTGAATTGTAGCCCAGAGGTTGCTCCATGTATATGTCTTTGTCAATCTCGCCATATAGGAACGCATTCTTGACGTCAAGTTGCCATAGCCCCCAACCAAGACTAGCCGCCAAGGATATCACCACACGAACGGAAGTCATTTTTGCAACAGGGCTGAAGGTTTCTTCATAATCTTCGCCATATATTTGTGAAAAACCCCTCGCCACAAGCCGCGCTTTATAGCGAGCAACACTACCATTTGGGTTACGCTTCACTTTGTAAACCCATTTGCAAGTGATGGGCTTCACATTTTCAGATTTTGGAACAAGATCCCAAGTCTCGTTCTTGATGAGCGCCTTCATTTCTTCATCCATAGCATCATCCCATTCTTTCACACCATGTGCTTCGCTGAAATTAGAAGGTTCAAGTTCATCAATAGGACCGGCGAAAAAACAAGAAACCATACTCACTAGGTTCCCATCCCGATAGCGAACCGGCTTCACAATTTTTCTTTGCGAGCGTCGAAGTAATTGCACTTCATCTTGATGATCTTCATTTTCATGGCTCCCCCTCGGACTCTGCTCCCCCTCCAAAATAGAAGCCGAAGTGGGTGAAGTAGGAGCACTAGAAAGAACTTGCATACTTTCGCTTGCTTGAGGTACCATCCCTTCTTGCGCATGGCTCGCCACCTCCATTGTAGAAGTGGATTTGGAAGAAAAGTAAGAAGATAACTCATCAAATACTACATCCCTTGAGACCACAAATTTCTTGGTCTCCGGATCCATGCATTTCCATCCTTTCTTTCGCTCGTCATAGCCAATGAAAATGCACTTCTTAGCTTTCGGATGAAGTTTGCCTCTCAAATCACCTGGAACATGAACATAACAAGTAGAGCCAAATACTTTAAAGTGCTTAACATTAGGTTTCTCACCCCACATCAATTCATAAGGAGACTTGAAATTGGTAGGACATAAAGGCACATGATTTATCACATATGCCGCACATGCCATACCCTCCGCCCATAAGGCTTTGGGTAAATTCTTTGCATGCAACCAAGACTTGCATGTCTCCACGAGATGCCGAATTTTTCTCTCCGCCACTCCATTTTGTTGAGGGGTGTAGGCACAAGAAAGCTCCCGTTTGATTCCTTGTTGACGACAAAAAGAGAAGAACTTATTTGAAGTAAACTCGCCGCCGTTGTCGGTACGCAAGCATTTGATCTTGCGATTGAGCACACCTTCAACAGTCTCTTTGAACTCCACAAACTTAGAAAATACCTCAGACTTCTCCTTGACAAAATACACCCAAGTATATCTTGTAAAATCATCAACAAATAATAACATATAACGAGAGCCCGAGTAAGAAGGTGTCGAAGTAGGACCCATCAAGTCACTATGGACAAGATCCAATGGAGCTTTACTTTTAATGACGGACTTTTCGAATGGAAGGCGATGTGCCTTTCCATATTGACATCCTTCACAAACTATACCACTACCAAGGTTTGCAAGATTGGGTAAACCATTTACCAAATTTTTTGATACCATAACCTTTAGTTTTTGCATACTAAGGTGTCCCAGTCTTGCATGCCATATAGCAGCCCCATCATTAGATTTCATCTTATCAACATAAGAAGAAGAAATAGAAGCCGATAAGACAAAAAGATCATTTACCCTTGCACCGGTGTGAATTACCTCCGCTTTCAAGTCGGTGATGTTCTTTAGAAACTTCACGTCTTTAGGCCCAAACAAGACATAGTGTCCAGCATCCACGGCATTTGCAACAGAAAAAAGGTTCTTCTTCATCCCGGGCACATGATAGACGCTATTGAGAGCGATGGACTTGTCATTGTTGCTACCTTTGATAGTAATAGGGCCTTCGTGCTCCACCGAGTGAATTGTGTTATCCGCCGTGATGATAGCATCATTGCCTTCATGTCGTCGAAGACTAGAAAACTTAGAATCATTTCCGGTGAGATGATGACCATATCCGGAGTCCACAATCCAATCCTCTTCATAATTAATAGAAGTCGAGGCTTCAACAGTTGAAGTCTCTGCCATGAAGCAATTTCCCCAATCTTCTACATCATGAGAGCCGGTGAATTTGTCGGCAACGTTTCCTTCCTTCAACTTGACTCGACAGTTCTTCTTGATATGGCCTAACTTGCCACATCGATAACACTTGATCACCTTCTTCCACTTCTTCTCGCTGCTGGAAGTAGATTCTCCATCTTTCTTTTGATCTTTCTTCTTCCACTCTTTGCTGTAGCCCTTCTTGTTTCCGGCGAACAAAACATCCCCATTGCCTCCCGAAATAGAACACCCGGCCATTTGTCGAGCTAAGGACTCTTGGGAAGCGAGAAGATTTTCAAACTCCACCAAGGATGGTTGTATTTGCCACCCCTGAATAGAGGTAATAAAGGCATGGTACTCCTTGTTGAGGCCGCGGATAATGTTACGCTTCATCCGCGCCTCCGAAATAGGCTCATCCGGATCCAACGCCGAAATTTCCGAACAAAGATTTTTGACCTTTAAGAAATATTGGGAGATAGAAAGATCACCTTGAATGGTATTAGCTAATTCATTCTCAATTAGTTGTAGCCGAGCACTATTCTTTTTATTCATCAACTCATCTAGAGTCTCCCAAATTTCTCGCGCCGACTTGCACCCGATAATGTGCTCGAACAAGTCATGAGAGATGGACCTCTTCAGGATAAACTCCGCCTTTGCATTCAAGGTCCTCCATCTCTTCAAGGCCTCCATATTCTCAGGAGTATCCGCTGGAGCCTGTCGAAAACCACCGCCGACGACATCCCAAAGGTCTTCGCCGATAAGGTACGACTCCAAACATGACTTCCAAACTTTGTAGTTTGATTGGTTGAGAATCTCCACCCCGAGTCCGACAACTCGACCACTTCCCTCCATCATCTACACTATCTTCTTCTCTAAGGAAATCTTGGCTCTGATACCATGTAACAAAATAGCGAGATCCGATAAATGGAAGCTCACTATCTTCAAATAGTGGAGAAGAACACCACTAGCCCAAGATCATACCAAAATAAATAAATTAGAGCTTGAAGATTGTAAATGGAGAATAATTATGAAGTTTTATTAAGGTAGAGTAAAATCCAAGAACTAACTTAAAACAAAACAAGAACTACTATGGGGTAGTTACGTACTTTGTAGTTACTTTAACCATACAAAAGAAAACCATAAAATTCACTTTAGAATTTAACAATGTATGCTTACATATAGCAAGATAAGTGCAACTATTAAAAGAATACCAACAAGTAATAAGATATTACAAGATATATCAATATGTTAGAATTTGATTAGATTTGTAATTAAATTTTTAATCGGATTAGAATTAATATTTAAATCTGTAAGAGATAAATTAATTTGGATTTAAATATTAATTAGAGTATAATTCTAATTTAAGTAGATGTAAATATATGTTAAATGGAGCTTTATATATATATATATATATATATATATATATATATATATATATATATATATATATATATATATATATATATATATATATATATAAGAGTATGTAAATCGTACTTTAAAAAAAGTTATATAGAAAAATAGAAGTTTTTTGGATTTACAAAAGATGAGAGAATGATAAGAAAGATTTAGAAAGAGGGTTCGGATTTTTTTAATTAATGAATTTTAGTTCATCCGTATTTTCTGTTTTATTTTTTTTTTTTTTGTGTGATTGTATTGGTTCCAGTTTTGATTGAGGAGAGAGGTTTACGGTAAAAATTGGATTTGACGTTTTTATTACGAAATCTCAATACTAGACAGTACCGGAGAATTGTGAAACCGAAACGGATTACGAATTTAAAAAATCTGGTATCGAAACCAATACCAGATTCTCAACACAACAAGAGAGAGAAAGAGAGAGAGAGAGAGAGAGAGAGAGAGAGAGAGAGAGAGAGAGAGAGAGAGAGAGAGGTTTAGTAATATAATGATCAATAGGCCAACTCCTAATCAGGTAGAAACAGGCTAGAGTGGTACTGAGAGGGAGTGAATTTCCCTTTTAAGAGAGAGAGAGAAATTGTTTTTTAAGTGGGAGAGAGAGAGAGAGAGAGAGAGAGTCAACAAAATTAAAATAGTCAAGCTTTTCTCAATTCCTGCATAACTGGCAAGAATTAAATATGACCTCAGGCCAAAAAAAAAATAAGAATGGGATGGTGACTTATCTTGTCTCTCGCAAAATCAGCTTGTCTTCTATCCTCTACTCAACACAACTAGTGTTTGTCTTAATAAGAGAAATGATTCAATACTTAATTTTGTAAAAAAAAAAAAAAAAAAAAAAAATTAATCATTGATCAATAAAAAATAAAAAAATTATTTTATTCTTTATATCGAGAGTATTTTTGTAATTAAATATTACAAAAAAATTTAAATAAATTTGATTGATATCCCTTCTACAAATTTAATCATTAATTTTATACTAATTTTTTAAAAAAATTAGAATTAGAATTTAGATATTAATTTATATTAATATTTAAAAAATTTGAATGTGGGTAAATATTCAACTTTAACATATTTTATATGTTTAAGAAATTTTAGAATTTTTCTAATGTATACATTATTTAATATATTTAAAAATTATAATCTTTTTCAAAAATACAAACTCCCACATTTGGTAGAGTTTTTTTTTTTTTTTTTTTTTTTTTTTTTTTCAATTTGAAATTCTATTGCAGGTTTGGAGTCACCGTCAGAGTCTTTGTAGAGTATCTTTTAGAAAGTCTTGACTACGCCATTTTTTTTTTTTTTTTTTTTTTTTGAATGAAGAGAAAAGAGAAAAAAAAAATATCGAGATATATGTGGACAGAGAGAGAGAGAACAAAATTACTTAATTATTTAATTATTTATGAATTAAAAGATTAAAATATATTTTTTTCTTTTTTTAAATATCTAGCGACCGATACTTCTCTCAAGATCTATATTACATACCACAATTAAATAAAAATTAAACCTAACCTAGCTGCTGACCTCGAAGGCTCAAATCTCTTGCATTGCAGAATCTGAACCTAGAGCTGTGAAAAGAGGAAACAAGGGATTGATTACCTGCACAAACAAGGTGAGAGCTTTCAAAAACAGCTTAAGGATACATATAATTAGCTTGATTCATTGCATACTGAATCATTGGTACTTTGATATGATAGTTTTTGAGTTAGAAGATGGCAGAAAAAGTCGAATCCAGACTGCCATCAGTCATGCAGAAGACTACCTTCTCCGTATCAGGCCTCTGCTGTGCTTCAGAAGCTGCTTTGGTTCATAAGCTGCTGGAGCCTCTACAAGGAATTGAGAATGTTTCAGTAAATACAGTGGCAAAGACTGTAATTGTCCTCCATGATTCTACTCAAGTTCCAGCTTCTCGTATAGGTAAAAACCAATTCTGGTACTTAAGTAGAGCTGATCGAAGAAGCACTGTCGTAGGAGAAGCAGAACAAGTTGGAGCTTCGACCGCATCTCTGTCGGTCAGAAGCTCGTTCCAGTTTCTGGCTGAGCAAACACCTGATTGCTGTTTCTGAATAAGGCACTGACTCTGTATATCTTTCGTTGGCAGTCGATGCGCTGAATAAGGCGAAGCTGAGCGCCAGTATCCGAGAGCTTGGAAAAGTTAGAGAGAGAAGGAAACCGTGGCCGAGCTGGAACATAATAGCTTGCGGATTGCTGCTGATCATAGCCATGTTCAGCTATATTTACCAACCACTAATTTGGGTCGCATTGGCATCGATTGCTGTCGGAATTCTGGGCATGTTGAGACGGTCCTGGGCTGCTATTCGTCGATTCGTGCTGGATATTAACGTCTTGATGGTGATTGCAGGTTAATTCCAAACCTACCCATTTATCCTGCTCTAGAAAGGAGGAGAATTATTATAGTATGTAGCAATTACTATATTCTGTTGTGTCATGCTGTTTTACCTAAATTCTGTTGTGTCATGCTGTTTTAAACTTCCCGCCATAACAAAAGCTTCAGGCCTTTTGTCCACCAAACATGTGCACTTCAGGCCTGTTTGGCCTAGCTAGTACTTTGCAGAAAGTGCTAGCGAAGAAGCTCATTTCAACTTTCTGCACCAGTTGGAAGTTTCAAAATTTTATTTTGTCAAACACTCGACTTTTGCTTCGTCGGTGAAAAAGTTGTTTCAAAAGTCAGGCTAAACAAGCACTTTACTTTACTAGAGAACAAGTTTGCTCAAATAGTTGACAGGAACAAAAGCAAATTTTGATTCAATGTAGCGTTCGGAGCAATCGGGCTCGGAGATTTCATCGAAGGAGCTTCGATAGTTTTCCTCTTCACATTCGCGGAGTGGCTGGAAGAAATGTCTACAGACAAGGTTAAGAAATAAGAATATTCACAAAATATAGAAATCTTTCCTACCAGGTTCTGTAAGCCTAGATGCTATGCATGCCAAAAGAATAAAAAGATGTTATTTACATATATATATATATATATATATATATATATATATATATATATATATATATAACCCTGCAAAATCATCTCTCTCTCTCTAAATCTATTCTAAATTTTCTTTATGCCCCTACAAATTCATTTCTTGCATGTTTTTATCTCCCTAAACACCATAATTGAATACGAAAAAAACTACCCTTGAAGGAAAATTTTGTCAGAACTTGTATTTTCAAGTACATAATATATTAATATGAAAACTCAGATTTTACACTGACACACTTACATATATATAAACTGGATAAAAAAAATTGGCTTGAGCTTTCTTTCTCATCTTTTCAGGCAAGAACTACGCTGGAATCACTTATAAACTCAGCACCTAGAACGGCAGTTATTGCAGAAAACGGAGAAGTGGTACCGGTGGAAAATGTTAGGATTGATACAATTGTTTCAGTTAAAGCTGGCGAACAGGTTCCTGTCGATGGAGTAATAGTGTCAGGGGAAAGCTCTGTAGACGAGAGTAGCTTGACCGGAGAGTTTATGCCGGTGGATAAACAGATAGGTTCAAATGTATGGGCTGGAACAGTTGTCCTCACAGGTAAATTTTCTCCAAATGCAACAGGGGTCCTCAACCTTTTAGTGAAGTTTCAGATTGGTCGTCAGCGTATAGATCGTTACAATTAGGTTCCTAACCTTTGCGTTTTGTTTTCATCTTCCAAGCTCTGACAAGTTGTGGGTTTAAATTATGCAGGGTATATTAATGTGGCTGCTAAGGCAATAAAAGATGACTCGGCTGTTGCGAGAATGGTGAAGCTCGTCGAAGATGCTCAGAATCAAAGGTCCAAAATAGAAGAGTTCATAGAGAAGTTTGCCAAGTACTACACACCAGGTTTGGTTTCAAAATGTTAAAATGCTTAAAATGGCATGTAAAAGGAGCATCAGAAATTTGAGCCGAAAGTAAAATATCCCCACCCCATAAGAAGTTAAAACTCAAAATTCATTTAATGATTGAAGACACATAGTTCAAGAGCAACAAGTTAAAATGAAACATTCCTAGCAAGATTTGGTGACATCATAGCAGCAGTAATACACCAAAAATACTAATTAGTGTCATTGAGCCTCTTGTTTCTCTGGTAAAATATAAGTCGAGTGAGAACAAACCAAACTTGAAAAGGCTTCATATGAAAAGGCTGTACAGATTGATAATTTTTCTGACTTAAACATCAATTAAACAACAGCAAAAACAGTAACTAACTAAGCCCTCAGTGGTAAGTATTTGTCGTCGATCTTACGGATTGAATGAATCCATTCAACTCTGTTCTGAGTAAGATCTACAGTGCTAAAGTTAATTTACATTGGATAGGATCATAGGATCAACCAGTAATCTTTTGCAGGAACCCCAGGTCACCACACATCCACCTCACCTCAATACCTCATCTTCGTTATACTCGTATTTTTACATGTACACTCTCTTGGTTATTTAATCTCCCAATTCATAACAATTAGGTGCACTTATAGCTACACAATAAGATTATAAAGTAACTGCACAAACATTAAATAATTTTCTCAATCTTACTATCTGGAAGTTTGTTTGCAACCTAACATCAATGATCAAGATAATTTTGCCATGCTGCACAATAAAATGTATGCATATTTTATCGAGATGCATCATCACAAGGGCGAGAGTAAAGAGAAATCCACTTGTGGGAAAAGGTATACTTGTACGTATTAATGTATACGTAAGTATATTAGTAAACATGAGGTATTTTTCAGTCCAAAGTTCGAAAAAGCAGGTCAAAGTTGCAAAATCGAAAAGCAAGTGGATTTCAAGATGGCCGATTTATTTTGTTACGTTACGTGAGAAGCAAGATATAATAAGTAACTACTTGCAAAATTACCAGGGGTTGTATTGATTGCTGGAGTAATTGCGATTGTGCCGTTGGTTCTAAGACTTCACGAGATCCGCCAGTGGTTGTATTTGTCTCTTGTGCTCGTCGTAGTTGCATGCCCATGCGCATTAGTAATTTCGACGCCGGTAGCCAAAGTGTGTGGCCTTTCTGCTGCTGCCAAAATGGGTCTAATCATAAAAGGAGGGAGTCACTTGGAAGCATTGGCAAAAGTGAAAGCAATGGCATTTGACAAAACAGGAACACTAACAGAAGGCGCATTCAAGGTTGTGGAATTGCGGAATGTGTACCCACAGGAGGATATTTATCAGCTGTTATACTGGTAAGAAAATTGTCAGAAAAAAAAAGAAAAGAAAAAGGATTGAATCTGTGGATATATATAATTCCCTGTACTATCAAAACAGCCCCTGAACTTGTTCAGTGAAAATTTCTGGGACTAGGTCAAAATATCATGTAAATACGAAAGACTATTCGTGCAATTTATCATACACAGCACATTTCATTCTTAATTTTCTGAAACTGAAGCACTGACTCTTCAGGATTTCGAGTCTGGAGAACCTCTCGAGCCACCCCATGGCAAAAGCTCTAGTAGAATATGCGAGGTTACAAGGAATTGAACCGAGTAGAGAAGTAAAAGATTTCAAAATAGTTCCAGGCGAGGGAATTTCCGGAGTTGTCGATGGGCGACTTATTGAAATTGGGAACGTAAAGCTAGCCAGCGTCAAAGGCTGGCTTACAAATAGTAATGGAACTCCATCTTTCCAACTGGGTTAATTACAAATTCAGTATCTGAAGTTTGATCTCGAAATCTATTACCTCCGCAGAGATTCACTTGCAGCAGTTCAGTCCCTGAGTTCTGCCTGCATAAATTTGGCCTGCAGTAATACCGCATCAATGTCAGCACACTTTGATTGTACTGATGCGGCGTCTTAGTCGGACTGTAGACTAACAAAAAGACTGAATTGTTAAACAGAACAAACTTCAGGAACTGACTTCTTGAAATTGACACTCGGAGGATGTAATTGACATCGGAGTTTTATAGCTTAATTTCTTTCTGTTTCAGGCCAGTTTTATATCAACGAGGAAGGTATAACAGTTGGTTACGTGGGGATGGATAACCGCTTCATTGGATTCTTCTGCCTTGGAGATCAAATCCGCGAGGAAGCAGCAGAAGCAGTAAATGAACTACAGGTAGAAGAAACGAAAGATCTCTTAGTTTTGGCTAAATTAGACGACTACCCTTGCAATTTCCCTTTCGGTCTCAATTAGTCCTGTACATTTTAAAAATAAAAAGAATTGGGATTACTATTAAATTCAAACTCAAAATCTGGATTAAACATGGCAGAAAAGAATCATACGAATGGAATAATTGGTGTAATAAGCAGTCAATATTAGATACATCCAGTAAAGCAGATATCTCATTTTACTGCAGTAGATATATTTTCTGTGCGATTGCAGCTAAGAAGTTTTGAGTACATAATCCATGTTATCTGCCAACTTACTCATATTAAGTTCGGTAGCTGAATTTAATATTGATCGCAAATTTTCAGACTTTCGTCAGACGAGAGTAAAACGCAAGGTTGATAACCGTAAAGGTAAAAGATGCAGGGAAAATGAAAGGGTGGTTTTTGTAATTCATAGTTTCATTTTCCCATCAGCTCAAAGTTATAGATAGTATCATGAAACTGCCTATGACTATGATATTCCAGATGCAAGGTATCCATGTGACAGTTCTAACTGGTGATTCGAATGCGGCGGCAAGAATAATCCAACAGCAGGTAAGAAAACGAAGAAATCCTCTTTATATCTATGCCCTATAAGATCTGAACTTTAGAAGTCCATACTTACAAGAGCATATATGTAAACATATGATTTTGTATGGACGTACGTAAAAGTCCCCTTACAAAATAGATTCAACGGGGATTATTTTAACTTGGTTGTGCAGATTGGGGAAAATATCGAAGTCAAAGCGAGCTTATCGCCAGAAGGAAAGATGAAGAAAATCGCAGAGCTCAGAGAGAAGTGGGGTCTAACCGCGATGGTCGGGGACGGGATCAACGATGCACCGGCACTGGCGACAAGCGATGTAGGCATTGCCATGGGGGTCGCAGGGTCTGCAGTAGCAACCGAAACTGCCGACGTGGCACTCATGTCAAACGACCTACGTAAGATATCAGAAGCCGTAAAACTAGCAAGAAACTCTCTCAGAAAGGTCTACCAGAATGTGGCATTGTCCTTAATTGTGAAAATAATATTCTTTGCATTGGCCTTCGGAGGCGTGGCGTCCCTCTGGGCAGCTGTTGTTGCCGATATGGGCACGTCATTGCTGGTTACTTTCAATAGCATACTGCTGCTTAGAACGAATGCAAAGACGAAGCAAATGGCTTGCGAAAAAAGTTGTCAAAAGACATGCTGCAGCACTGCTGCCAGTTCGAGCTCGGCGATGAAAGACGAAGTGCGGTTAGATTTGGAAGTTTTACATGAACCACTACTACCGAAAAAGGAAAGAACGGAGAATGCAGGATCGAGCTCGTGCTGTAAGGGTTGCTGTGGAGGAACAGCATCTGAAGCATCTGAAGAACACAATTTGCTGTAAGAAATACTAAGTAGAAAGTTTTCTATGCAAAAGTAGATTTGCGACGAAGCATATGATTGTATCTTTTATGTCTGAAACAAATTTGGTGACAGGAACTGTGAAATTATATAAAACAACCGTATTCTAAAAGCTTAAAGGCGGGTAGAGAACGGTGTTTATATGTTTTATATTCAACACTACCCCTCACGTCTGGACTCGAGACTACCTTATAATTGAGGATGTCTCCAATTCTCCGTCCATTTTACCTTAAATCTCCATAGAGAGATATCCTCAAACACATAGAGGGCAATTCAAAAGCATTACATTACAAACAAAATTTCATAAAAAACAACAACAACAACAACTATCAATAAAATCCTAAGTGAAGCTCAATTATATCAAAAGAAAAAAAAAAAGAAAAAGGATGAAGTAACATGGAATTGAATATATTTGAAAACTAGGTAAGCATGAGCAATGTGTAACCAATGCCTATAGATGCATATAGTGTGGGGATTAGTAAGTAAAACATGACCCTATTGGAGTTGTAATCTTACACCATAACTCATCTAAATACTATAATTAACACACTAGTTTTATCATTTTTTTTTTAACTAAAAACTAAAAAGTATTGTTTTAACCCTTAAATCATTAGATTAGGGTTACATCCCAGGAGAGTTGTAGACTTATTTGAAAAATGCTAAGTCTATTTTTTGCCACCATATTTTATTGCGGTCAAATTTTGCTATTTCCAATTATTCTTGGATAATTTGGGATAAATTATTCCATCATAGACTATTCTTAATTTTAATTCCGTACTTTATTAATATTATAAATTAAAGTAAAGTAAATTATGTAGATATGATATATTACCTACTGTAATAAATTTTTTAATATAAATTATTAATTATATTCTATTAACATTTTTGTTTTTTACTTTTAGAGGTGCTCAGAGTTTTCATAGATTAATACATACTTTTTTGTACTTAAATATTATAATAAATTATATTTAAATATTATAATAAATTATTTTAATTAAATTTAAGTATAAGTTTGAGTAGAATTTGAAATATATATATATATATATATATATATATATATATATATATTTATAATAAAATATTTTTATGAAATGATATTTTATCATAAATTATTTTTTATTAAATATTATAATAAAGTATTTTTATTAAATTATTTTTATAATACATTATCTTTATTAAATTATATTTTATATAAATTCAACCACTACTTTTTATTCACTATCCCCTATTATTTTATAGTATTTTTGGGAATAGAAGCATTATACACTAAATATAATTTTATTTTTATTCCTAATTATTTTAAAATAATAAACTATTTTAGGGATAAAAAAATTTATGCCAATGTTCAGAATGAAAGAAGCCTTAGGCAATATTTGGTCGGGAAACAAAACCTAGCCTTATTCCTAACTATATAAGCTTGGAACTGCTGTCATAGTTAGTTAATTCAGATTCGGCAAAAATTCGGTACGGATATAATACGGATAAAATTCGTATTATAATTTTAAAATTTGTTGAAAAATTCGGCTAAAAAACGGGCTCGTCAATTATTCGGATACGTGATTTATACGAAAATAATACATTCACTAATTAAAAATTCGGGATAAAAAATTCGGCTATTAAATTAAAAAAAAAAATTAAAATATTTATACTATTAGTATAAACAATTATAATTTTTTAAAATAATTTAATCAATTTATATTAGAAATAAATAAAATATTCATTTAGAATAAAAAAAAATAATATAATTTTAAATTATTCCCGACAAAAAATAAAATAAAATAAATAATGACTAAAATATTAAAAAAAAAAAATTAAAAAATTAAATTAATTAAAACTTAAAAGTAAATATTAATTGTCTTCTTAAGACCAATGCGGAAAACGAGAGGGCATTTCTTCCTACGAAGGATAATATCTAGTGTATCATTAATTGCCCTCGTAAGACATGGCATATGTTATCTTGAACGATGGGGTATTTTTTATTTTTTTTTTCTTTGAAAATGAACGAATTTTTCACCCAAAAATTCGTAATTCGCGAATAATACTTTTTGATTTAAAAATTCACGAATTATTCCGAATTTTTGGAAAAAGTTGGAAACGGCACGTTTAATTCGAATTTTCAATAATTCGTGAATAATTCGCGAATAATTCGCGAATTAACTAACTTGGGCATCTACCTTTTTTTTGGTTTCCCAACTTTAGCTCATTTTTTGCTAATGGAATCTACCTATATTTTTAAAGATAAATTTCAAATTTTAAATTCAAATTCAATTTATACTGTTACTTATAAAACCAAATTTAATTATTTATTTAAATATAAAGTTTCTATTTTTAAAATTAAATAAATTTTTAAATTTTTAAATTTGAATTTAATTTGCACTATTACTTATGAAACTAACTTCTTGCTTTAAATTGAAATTAAAATTTTAAATTTGAACCGAAAGTAGATTATTTTTTTTTCTTACTAGCCCACTACTAAATTTGATAGTTTTCTAATTTTTGTTTGTTTTCTTACTTAATTTGAATACATTTTTCATTACTATTTTGTTTGTTGTGTGACAATTTAGTGACAATTGTTAAAACCTTTACCGCCCGCCAACGTAATTGCCACTAGATTTTTTACTGACCCTATCTAGAAAGATTGTCTGTAAGAAAAATAGTTGTGATTTTAATTGATGGTGATTTATAGAATAACTGCCTCGAAAAAATAATTTTGTTGTAGTGCGATCCAACTCTGACGAAGTCTTCTCGTTCTTCTTCGGAGGTTTCTTCTCCTCTTCTCGTGTAACTTCCTCGTTCCTTTGAACCATGGATTTCACCACCTTTTCTCGGCTTCTTTTTCACTTTCTTGCAAGCTGCTTCTGACCTGTGCTGATGCTGAATCGCAGGCTGGTCCTGGACAAGGGGGGAGGTGAGGGATGGGGCACTTATGTTTCTTAAGTGGTCAAGCGGTCCATTTTGGACCCCCTGATATTGAGTAAGTTTTTTAAAATTTAAAACTTAAAATTTAAAATTTAAATTTGAATTTTAAAAATTTAAAAGTTGAAAATTGAAAATTAAAAATTAAAAATTAAAACTTAAAATTTAAAATTTAAAAATATAAAATTTAAAAGCTTAAATTTTAAAAATTAAAAAATTTAAAATTTCAAAATTTAAATTTTATCTCAAATTTCTGAGAATTTTAAATTTGATATTTAAAATTTAAATTTTGAAAATTTAAAAATAAAATTTAATATCTACGTTTAAAATTTGAAAATTTGAAATTTAAAAATTTTATATAAAAAATAAAAAATAAAATTAAAATTTGAATCCATGATAAAAATAAAAATTTAAAATTTGAGCCTAAAATCAGAATCAGATTTTAAGAAATAGGTGTTTGGGTTAATATCTCCCCCACCCCTTTTCAAAAGGTGTTTGGGTTAACGGGATATCCCGTTATCCTCCAAGTTAACCCACTTCCAAACAAGGAAAATGAAAAGAGGGGGGGCGGGGGGAGAACAGCTCCCCCTTATTCAAAAGGTGTTTGGGTTATCCCCTTATCCTCCAAGTTAACCCACTTCCAAACAAGAAAAATTCAATTGGAATAAGGCCCGGAATAAATAAGGCCTAGAATAATTTTTTGTTTAAATGAACAGCAAAGAGAGAGAGAGAGAGAGAGAGAGAAAGAGACCAGGTCGGGTTGAGAATGAGGTCTCTGGGCCTTTTCTAAGCTTAGGGTTAGGGTTTGTGGATCCATCGGGGACGGAGATGGCGGCGGAGGCGGAGGCGGCGGCGTGCCGGAATCTCTAGAGGCCCGCGTGCCGGAATCTCTGGAGGCGCGGCCGGGGATCTAATGGTATCTACCATTATTTTGGTTTCCCAACTTTAGCTCATTTTTTGCTAATGGTATCTAACTATATTTTTAAAGATAAATTTCAAAATTTAAATTCAAATTCAGTTTATACTGTTACTTATAAAATCAAATTTAATTATTTATTTAAATATAAAGTTTCTATTTTTAAAATTAAATAAATTTTTAAATTTTTAAATTTGAATTTAATTTGCACTATTACTTATGAAACCAACTTCTTGCTTTAAATTGAAATTAAAATTTTAAATTTGAACCGAAAGTAGATTATTTTTTTTCTTACTAGCCGACTACTAAATTTGATAGTGCTCTAATTTTTGTTTATTTTCTTACTTAATTTGAATACATTTTTCATTACTATTTTGTTTGTTGAGTGACAATTTAGTGACAATTGTTAAAACCTTTACCGCCCGCCAACATAATTGCCACTAGGATTTTTACTGACCCTATCTAGAAAGATTGTCTATAAGGAAAATAGTAGTGATTATAATTGATGGTGATGTATAGAATAAATATTTCGAAAAAAATAATTTTGTTGTAGTGCGATCCAACTCTCACGAAGTCTTCTCGTTCTTCGCCGGAGGTTTCTTTTCCTCCTTCTTGTGTAACCTCCTCGTTCCTTTGAACCATGGATTTCACCACCTTTTCTCGGCTTCTTTTTCTCTTTCTTGCAAGCTGCTTCTGCCATGTGCTAATGCTGAACCGCAGGCTAGTCCTGGACAAGGGGGGAGGTGAGGGATGGGGCATTTATGTTTCTTCAAGTGGTCAAGCGGTCTATTTTGGGGGGGGGGGGGGGGGGGGGGAGGGCGGGGGGAACAGCTCCCCCCTTTTTCAAAAGGTGTTTGGGTTAACGGGATATCCCCTTATCCTCCAAGTTAACCCACTTCCAAACAAGGAAAATTCAATTGGAATAAGGCCCGGAATAAATAAGGTCTAGAATAAATTTTTGTTTAAATGAACAACAAAGATAGATAGAGAGAGAGAGAGAGAGAGAGAGAGAGAGAGAGAGAGAGAGAGAGAAAGAGACCAGGTCGGGTCGAGAAGGAGGTCTCTGGGCCTTCTCTAAGTTTAGGGTTAGGGTTTGTGGATCCATCGGGGACGGAGATGGCGGCGGAGGCGGAGGCGGAGGCGGCGGCGTGCCGGAATCTCTGGAGGCCCGCGTGCCGGAATCTCTGGAGGCGCGGCCGGAGATCTAATGGTATCTACCTTTATTTTGGTTTCTCAACTTTTAGCTCATTTTTTGCTAATGGTATCTACCTATATTTTTAAAGATAAATTTCAAATTTTAAATTCAAATTCAATTTATACTGTTACTTATAAAACCAAGTTTAATTATTTATTTAAATATAAAGTTTCTATTTTTAAAATTAAATAAATTTTTAAATTTTTAAATTTGAATTTAATTTGCATTATTACTTATGAAACCAACTTCTTGCTTTAAATTGAAATTAAAATTTTAAATTTGAACCGAAAGTAGATTATTTTTTTTCTTACTAGCCCACTACTAAATTTGATAGTGCTATAATTTTTGTTTGTTTTCTTACTTAATTTGAATACATTTTCATTACTATTTTGTTTGTTGAGTGACAATTTAGTGACAATTGTTAAAACCTTTACCTCCCGCCAACGTAATTGCCATTAGGATTTTTACTGACCCTATCTAGAAAGATTGTCTGTAAGAAAAATAGTTGTGATTATAATTGATGGTGATTTATAAAATAACTGCCTCGAAAAAATAATTTTGTTGTAGTGCGATCCAACTCTGACGAAGTCTTCTCGTTCTTCGTCGGAGGTTTCTTCTCCCCCTTCTCGTGTAACCTCCTCGTTCCTTTGAACCATGGATTTCACCACCTTTTCTCGGCTTCTTTTTCTATTTCTTGCAAGCTGCTTCTGGCTTGTGCTGATGCTGAACCGCAGGCTGGTCCTAGACAAGGGGGGAGGTGAGGGATGGAGCGCTTATGTTTCTTCAAGTGGTCAAGCATGAGTAAGTGTTTTAAAATTTAAAACTTAAAATTTAAAATTTAAATTTGAATTTTAAAAATTTAAAAGTTGAAAATTGAAAATTAAAAATTAAAAATTAAAAATTAAAACTTAACATTTAAAATTTAAAAATATAAAATTTAAAAGCTTAAATTTTAAAAATTAAAAAATTTAAAATTTCAAAATTTAAATTTTATCTCAAATTTCTGAGAATTTTAAATTTGATATTTAAAATTTAAATTTTGAAAATTTAAAAGTAAAATTTAATATCTAAATTTAAAATTTAAAATTTTGAAAATTTAAAATTTAAAAATATAATATAAAAAATAAAAAATACAGCTCCCCACCCCTATTTTCAAAAGGTGGAATAAGGCCCGGAATAAATAAGGCCTAGAATAAATTTTTGTTTAAATGAACAGCAAAGAGAGAGAGAAAGAGAGAGAGAAAAGGAGATAAGGTCGGGTCGAGAATGAGGTCTCTGGGACTTCTTTAAGCTTAGGGTCAGGGTTTGTGGATTCATCGGGGACGGAGATAGCAGCGGAGGCGGAGACGGCAGCGTGCCGTAATCTCTGGAGGTGCGGTCGGGGATCTAATGGTATCTACCATAGTTAGTTAATTCGGATTCGGCAAAAATTCGGTACGGATATAATACGGATAAAATTCGTATTATAATTTTAAAATTCGTTGAAAAATTCGGCTAAAAAACGGCTCGTCAATTATTCGGATACGTGATTTATACGAAAATAATACGTTCACTAATTAAAAATTCGGGATAAAAAATTCGGCTATTAAATTAAAAAAAATTTAAAATATTTATACTATTAGTATAAACAATTATAACTTTTTAAAATAATTTAATCAATTTATTTTAGAAATAAATAAAATATTCATTTAGAATAAAAAAATATATATATAATTTTAAATTATTCCCGACAAAAAATAAAATAAAATAAATAATGACTAAAATATTAAAAAAAAAATTAAAAAAAAATAAATTAATTAAAACTTAAAAGTAAATATTAATTGCCCTCGTAAGACCAGTGCGGGAAACGAGGGGGCATTTCTTGGATAATATCTAGTGTATCACTAATTATGTTATCTTGAACGATGGGGCATTTTTTATTTTTTTTTTCTTTGAAAAAGTACGAAATTTTCACCCAAAAATTCGTAATTCGCGAATAATTCGCGAATAATACTTTTTGATTCAAAAATTCACGAATTATTCCGAATTTTTGGAAAAAGTCGGAAACGGCACGTTTAATTCGGATTCTCAATAATTCGTGAATAATTCGCAAATAATTCGCGAATTAACTAACTTGGACGGCTGTTTCACCATTTTCTCTTAAACAAATTTATTTCCATTTTGAAAATAAGATTAATTAAAATAAATATAATTTTAATTATTGTATTAATTATTTAACTGATCTAATATTTTGACTAATCTAATTATTTTATTAACTAATTATCCTACTATTAAATAATTAACTAATTAATTTATAAATTTATTAGATTATTTGTATTTAATTAAATTATTAATTAATAATATTCATTGTTAATTATTTTATTAATTAATATTTTTTATTATCTAGCAATAGTTAATTAAATAAATTAAATTATTATTTAATTAATCTAATTATGTTAATTATTTAGATAAAATATTATTATTTAAAATTACTTTTATTCTCACTATTATAATCTAACTATTCAAATACTTATTTTTTTTATTCTCAGAAATAACTTAATTTTCATCCAAACGCAAAGTTAATCTTGTTTTTGCTTATTTTAAGAATTATACATATTTTTGGAATAAGCCTTTCTCGCTTATACCCAAAGCAAACACAGTCTTTCAGGTTTAGTATTAAAAAAAAAAAAAAAAACCTTATTTGCTGCATTTTAATTCTCGCTAAATTACATTTTAATTCTCAAATTATGAACGGTTTGACGCTTTGATCCTCAAAATTTTATTTGTTGCAATTCTAGCTTTTAAGTTGTTGCAATAAGTCTCACCACCTGTCTAGCTTATTTAACGCTAATTGTCGTTAATATAGAAGTAATATGACAATACTGCGATTAATGACATAACGATAATAAAAATATCATATTACTTATGTAATAGTAACACAATAATATTTAGTCAATTAAATTAGGTTATGAAATTTGATTGTAATATTTTTAAAAATTCGAACAAAAAATTATAATAAATTAAAATTTGAAAATTAAAGTGTCGTGCACCTTATAGTTTGAAAACCAATTTTATTTAACTTTTCACCTAGCTACCACAAGTTTTTTTTTTAATAAACTTTAATTTGCCACATTTTTTTAACCCTCCCACTTTATGATTCAAAAGGTTCAACCAGATTAAAACTCTTTACCACATTTTTATTTTATCACTCTAGTTAAATACATTGCATTTGAGTATCCAATACTTTTATTTTTTTCTCACCCTAAGGACCTATATTAAATAGGATAGATATTTTTTAGAAATTATAAACATAATTGTGAATTTTTTTTAGTATAGAGTAAAGTTAGAATAACCTATATTAAATTTTTATCGGAGTTAAAAAATAATAATAAAATACCTACTTTGTCCTTAATTTGAGGAAAAATAAAAAATAGTTGGTGACCGTAGAAATGTATATTTGAAAAGGCAAAAAAATTAAAATATTTTTATTGCCACTAACTTAAGAGTAAAAAAGAAAAGTTAGTTACAGTCTAAGGACATATTTGAAAAGATAAAATAATAATTTTATAGAGATAACGATTGTTGCTAACAGTAACTTGAAACATTAAAAGAATATTTTAATATTAATTTTCGAAGAGAGATAAATAAAAACGTTGAGAATATAATTGGCTGAATGTAAATGATATGGTGTGACTGCTATATAGTAAACTTGCTCCGTTATATATAGAATAAGTATAATTTTTTTTATTAAAAATATCATTTCCTATGATGAATAGAGTTCTTTTATTAGAATCTATATAATTTTTTTTTTTTTGTCCTATTTTAGAGACAGTTAGTGAGCTTCCCTTATTATTATTTTTTTTTTTAAATTATCTATAAATATAAAGCAGCTAAACTACGAACATAAATTCTTAGATATCAATCATCATATATTTAATCAACTGCACTACGATTCGTCTGTTATTGTATTGTTAACTAGCTTGCCATATAATTTACAAGCAAAAAAATATGTTCTTAAAAATTCAATGAAATAGGAAACAAAAAACAAAGGTTACTACTATATTTTTATTTTGTAAAAGTGTATAAAATTTATCAAAATTATAAATCAGTTTAATTCAACTATTCAACTTTTTAAAATTTTAATCTTAGTATTCAACTCTCCAATTTATTTGATAAATCATGCGGTGGCTTTTTCGGTATAAAACTTAAGTTGATTATTTATTTTAGTAGATTTATTATCATGTGAATTGTATAAAATATAATTATAACATTATTCTTAAAAATAAATAATATATTTAAATTTTAAAGTTAAATAATTAGATCAAAATTTGTGATAGTTGAGATAAGGTTTATATATTTTTGCTCTTTTTTTTTTTAACAATTGAGACCCATTAACTTTTTTTTTTCTTTTTTTTTTTTTTTACACATGTTCTAGTTTATACCATAATAATATTATTTATGCTCTAAACTGAAAAAAAAAAAAAAAAAAAAATTATTCTTTAAAATTTAGCTCTCAAACCAAACACTACTTTATTAGTAACATCTAAGCTCCTAATAAATCGGATTCGGATCTTACGATTTTAACCAGATCCATTATTTCCCCATTCCCATCCACCGCCCCGCCCATGCCGTGCGCGTCTCTCACCGGTTCACGCAACAATTGCTTGAACGTGGTGCACCACGTCATCCGTGGACCATCCAATATCCACCCTCCATTCTATATATTCTTGAAACCACCACCGCACATTGAAACCCACCATTTTCAAAAGAGCAACATTTCTAATTTTTCTCCAATTTTTAAATTATATATATATATATATATATATATATATATATATATATATATATATATATATATATATATATATATATATATATATATATATATATATATATATATATGTATTTTTATAAAAACTCCTACTTAGCATTTTCTAAAAACTATATAAAAAAGTGCTAACCCTTTTCACTACTTTTATATTTATTATTATAAATATTGCGTACACATTCTTCTATTATAACTTTATTTTATTTTATAATATTTTATTTTTGAAAACCACTCTAAATAAATAAAAATCTAAATTTACAATGAAATAGTGAAACATATTTTGATAAAAATTTTTTTTTTAAAAAAAATAAAAACTCAACAATTTATATGAAAAAACAAAAGAGATAGTTTATATGAATAGATATTTATTTTTTCAAATTAAATTAAATTATAGATATCAAATAAATAATTTAAAAGAATAATTTATTGAGACATAAAAGTTAAAAGAATTATGTTAAAAGAAAAAAAAAAAAACTTGGGACGGTTCATAGATGACGTGGTGTACCAAGTCCAGGCGATTACGTAAGAATCAAAATCAATTTTAACTTCCACCGCAATAATCCCTTTTCTCTCTTCCGTTCTATCTCACCTTCTCGCCCTTTCTCCTTCGATCCCTCTCTCTCTCTCTCTCTCTCTCTCTCGCGTCTCCAATCCCCAAATTCTCCCTAATCCCGAACCCTAATCCCCAATTCCTAACCCTAATCTCTCTCTTTCTCGCTTTCCAATCTCGATTTCGTGGGGGGGGGGGAGCACACCTCGGGCGCGCGATCCATGGCCTCGTCGGCGGAGGCGGTGGAGGCGGTGGCGCTGCGGGGCGCTGCCGCAGCCGCCGATTGGTGGGAGGAATTGAACAACTCGACCGTGTGGCAGGATCGGATCTTCCACGCGCTCGCCGCGCTCTACGGATTAGTTGGAGTCGTGGCCCTCGTAAGTTTCGATTTTGGATCCTTTCGATTTGTTTTTCCCGTTGATATGTAGGATCTGTTATTAGGGTTCTCCAATTGTTGATGTGTTGATTTTAATTTCAATAATTGCAGAATCTCGGTAAAGAATATGCACTCTCCTTTTTTATATGAATTAATCCCTAACATTGTCAATTGTGGCTCTAGTCGCAAATAGGGCTGGAAATAGGGAGATTGTTGAATTTGGATGCAAAAAACTTATGGAATTGAGTTAGGATGATGTGGATTATACTAAAATATAAAAATAGTTACACAATTGAATAAATTGTGTGGTACATTGCCTATTAAGGTAGGTCGCGTACAATGTTGCCTGGAATGGAATACGTTGTGGTGTGCGTCGTAGGAGTCCGGAGACATGGTTCACTAGTTTCATAGGAATCCGGTACGAGGGGCGTAGGATTAATCCAAATGTTATTCCGGAATGTGGTTCGTTTAGAATGTCAATATAGATCAACATGTATTAAAAAGTCAATAACTTACATTTGTTATCATATAGTTTTTTTTCTTTCATTTAGGTTGGATTGCCTCAATTTTTTCCATAAGAATGTGACTCTTTTTTATTATTGTATTTAGTAAAACGTTTTTTTTTTACGGTAACAAACACATTAGATCAAGATAAATTTAAATACTTCTTTACTATTCCGGTTCACCACTTTTTGTGATCCGGATCGAGACCCCACCACGAATCGGTATGCGCAATCCAGATCATGGTTCGGAGGGGTCTCGTAACGGAAGATGTTTCTTTTGTTTTGGTTTTAGATCTATCATTTAGACAGCAACTTTGATATGCCAACTAACTCCTGTGAATTTTGCATCTAGGCTTTATAGTTAATCATATTATTTGAACCTATTTGAGATGAGAGTATAGTGCAATGGTTCAAATTTCGACAATTCTAAATGTTCGGGGATAATTAGAAAGATGGGAACCAAGGATGATTTTTGTAAGTTAAGCCATGATAATTTGGGAAAACTTTATATGCATCTGTGTTGTAAAATTATCCCTATTCCACTTTAAGATCCTATATCTCTAACTGCAACACTTTAATGCCTTGAGGTGTTTTTCCTATTTCCTGTTAGGATCTTCTAGTTAATGTTAATTATAACTAGGCACTTGTTTATCATTTGGGTCGTCAAAAACAAGATTTAATTGGTTAATTTATTGATTCGAGTGATAATGAATCGTACGTTATTCATCTTATCTAGCATCCAAAATTTGAGTCTTTTCAAATGCTGTCAGATTTCCTTGTTCGATGTGAATTTAGACTCTGTATCTTTTCCCTCTAGACATAGATAGGAATTATAGTGCTCGATTTGATTCTAGAATATGGTATTCATTTACCTTAATATATAATCAAACATAAAATTCTACTGTGTGTTTGACAATGTGCATTTTTTTCCATGCTTTCTGGTATCTTCCAATTTATTTGTTGTACATATTTAATTGTCGATGATATCTCTATGGATCCGTTTAGTGCGCGTTATGTAACAGTACATGATATTTTGACATAACCAAATGGCTAAGATTTCTGAATTAGATTACTACCGATCTTGCAATAAAATTTATTACTACCGATCTTGCAACAAAATATAGTCTATTCCAAAATTACTCTTGTGGTCAAATTTAATATTAATTTTTACTAAACTATAATTTTAATATATTTTGCACTTAAATTTAAATTCTGAATTTAAATTTAAAATTTTAAATTTAAAATCTGAACAAAAATATAAAATTCAATATTTTAATTTAAAATATAAATTTGAAATTTAAAATTTTAAAAATTTAAAATTTAAAATATAAGTATAAATTTAAAATTTAGAATTTAAAATCTAAATTGAAAATTAAAATTTAAAATCTAAATTTGAAATTTGAAATTTAAAATTTTAAATCTAAATTTGAAAATTAAAATTTAAAATTTAAAATTTAAATTTGAAAATTTAAATTAAAATTTTAAAAAGGCCATATTGAAAGAATTTGGGGGATAGAGGGGTAAACTTGTAATTTTTATAACATGCAAGATAATCCACCATCAGTAATACTTGATACTCACCTTCCTGTTCAGTAATATTTTCAGAGTATTCCTGCATCATTTGTAATGTTACATTACTGACCAGATTATAGGCTAGATGAACCAAACGTAGTAATTTTAACAGGAGTATCTGTAATTCTGACAGGATAGCCAGAACTAAACACGCCCTATATGTCAAACGAACTTGAATTTAGTTGTTGTACAGTTCATTTGCATGTCTGTTTGAAGCTAACATGGTTTCCACACTGTTACCCATATATTATCTATATTCTATTCGTATCTAAAGGCATGAGTTTGAACATTTTCATTTTGACTTTGTACTTCCATGTTCTCCTCAAAAAAAAAAGAAAGTATCTAAGGGCTGTAGTAAATTTTAACTCTATGTACTAAATTTCCCCTTTCAGATCCAATTGATTAGAATCGAATGCAGAGTGCCTGAGTATGGATGGACAACACAGAAGGTTTTCCATTTCTTGAATTTCTTGGTGAATGGCGGTATGTCTGAACACCCATTATAACATGGTATTTTCGTGTTTTGATAACTCTTACACTGACACTGCTTTTCTGTTGCTTACTTGTAGTACGTTCGGTTGTCTTTGCTTTACGACGTAGTGTGCAAAAGATTAAGCCCGAGGTACGAAAGTGACCTGGCAATATCTACTGGTATATATCTTTTGAATATAATGCATTAAGCTTATAGCACTTGTGCTCCAGATCTTTCAACATGTTCTCCTTGATCTACCCGGCCTTGCATTTTTCACAACTTACGCACTCCTGGTTCTCTTCTGGGCTGAAATATATTATCAGGTCCGTCTCACTTGGTATTGATCAGTGCTTATTTTTTTAGATCTCATTCGGTCATGCTTCCTTATTTTCTCTCTCTGAAATGGGACATGACAGGCGCGTGCAATATCCACTGATGGGCTTAGACCAACTTTCTACACAATCAATGGAGTCGTGTATGCCATACAGGTAACATATTGCCTGCATTATTAGGTCATCACCTCGACGGTATGCCCACATCTCATATACACTTTTAAGCACTGGACATTTTTAATTTTTAGTGTAACAAGACTGGAAGCTAACTTTGTTAAGAAAATCTTTGTAATTTGCCAACATACGAAAGGAAGGTAGCTAGTTATTTCACATATGTTGAGACTCTAGTCTTTTGATGGGTAAGTTGTACGATGATTTGATTTGAGCCAATGAAAATAAGTCAAACCAAAACGAGCAAAAGTTGAGGGATTGTCAAAAAAAAAAAAAAAACACCGTAAGTTTGAGGTTCTATATTAAAATGACCTACGTTAGTTTGTGGGGGGACGGGTGGGGGTGGACATCTTCCTTCTTTTGATATTAGGTTGCATTCTAGTGGGCTTAAGAACATAGGCATTTGAATTTTATTTTAACTCCCCTAGGCTGTTCTGCCCTTGATGACATAATGCTGCAACCTATTTGGTTATTGGGTTCACATACATTAGCTTGAATGTGAATACATAGCATAAATAGCAAGTCCAGCTATTTCTGACATTTGGAGTTTCTTTCGGTTAGTGGTTTACATTGTTGTTGATCTATTGGTAATTTTTGCTACTCTTCTCAATGTTGTGACTTAGCTCATTCTTACTTCTACCAGATAGCTCTTTGGTTGCTTTTGTGGTGGAAGCCTGTCCATGCTATGATAGTCTTGTCGAAGATATTCTTTGCAGGTGAAGTTTATACTTTCCTGGTTTTCTTACTCATTTTTCTGCAATTTCTTCTGTACCCAAGAAGTCTTATATTTTTTTATTGGCAGGGGTCTCGTTGTTTGCAGCCCTTGGGTTCCTACTCTATGGAGGAAGGTAATGATACTTTCTCTATTTATGACTACTTTGGTTGGTCTTTCATGTTACCGTTCTTTCCATTAATTTCCCTCTATTAGCTAGCGTTTATATATGTTTCTAAATTAACATAAACTTGGCAACTAACATATTTGAAATTTGACAATGCCGGTTCCTTCCTTCTTGTTGTTTCCCTCTTTGCAATTAGCGTCTGATGCAATTTAATTTGGAGAATCAATAAATCACTTATATTTGTGTCAAAATTTTGTCCAATTTAGTCAGTTGATTGCTTTAGAGTTTAGATTCAATATTTTTTTAGTAGATTAAATGGGTTTCTAATGGATTTAAGTTTCTTTTTAGTTTGGGTTGATCCTGTGTCAACTAATATTCAGTCCGAAATCAGGTCTAATAGGATTATGTGATGGGTTCTATATAGTTTAATATTATTTGGCTACTCAAAACATCAGAAGTAAATGCCGATATGACTGTGAGATTAACAGGCTTTTTTTAATATGACTATTGCTTAACATAGTCCAGATGTACAAAAGTTACTACTATTTCCAGTTTCTGATATAGTTTTCTGAAGAATATTAATTGCCCCATGCTATGGTTGGCTTTTCATACTCTAGAATTTTGTGAAGTAATAATTTGCTGGTGTGCCAGTTTCGGACAGAGTGCTGATTTTGAGATGATTTACTTCCTTTTACTTGTTCAGACTTTCTTCTATTACACAATTGTACTGTTTTGTTACATAGACTACTCATAGGGAATTATGCATTTTACATTGATATTTTTCTTTGGTTCATTTATGCTAGGCTTTTCTTCATGTTGCAACGTTTTCCTGTTGAATCTAAAGGGCGGCGCAAAAAGTTGCAGGAGGTATTCTTTGGTGTCATTAACTTTATATTAATACAAATTTAGTTCCTGAAGTATGAACAGATTATCAGTTTGACTCTTATTTTAATTTTGTGTTTGGAGTTTAGATTTTAAGAACAACATAAATGTCATTCTGGAATTTGAATTTCAACTTAGGTAACTTTTTTAACAGTATGCTAACAAAAGGACTTAATTGTTTTGTATAACAAACTTTAGGGACTAAATTTGTTACCCATATTAATTGAAAGCAGGCCTTCTAATGGTAATCTTTGGCTTATAACCTTGTTCTTTCTTGTTTTTGTAATTTTTTATAGGTTGGTTATGTGACCACCATATGCTTTTCTTGCTTCTTGGTGAGATGCATAATGGTACGTGTGGCACATCTCAATTTCTTCTGAGATTGTTTCGGTGTTACAGTAAGAGATTAACTAACTTATATAAATATATATATATGTGACACAGATGTTCTTCAATGCATTTGATAAAGCGGCAGACCTAGATGTTCTGAACCATCCGATTCTCAACTTTTTATACTACTTGGTAAGCCTGAATCCATATTCCTCTATTTTCCTGGCATGATAAAACTTGGATTAAATTTGATATTTTGTTGTTAATTGGGTTGCCATTTGAAGCTGTGAGCAAAGTGATCCTTTACATGGAACAACAGGTTATGAAAATAGAAATTCTGAGTTGATTTTGTGGCTACTGATTTCGACTAAATTATGCTTAGTAAACTAGTGGTGGAACTCTAATTTACTTTTTTAAGACTAAGGCAGTTAGAAAAATAAGTCTGTTTCAGAGTAATGAGGCGAGCTTTACTTTCTTTTGAATATAAACAAGGAAGAGGAGGAAACCTTGAGAAAAATGTGCAGAATTACCTACAAGGGCTCGAAAGCGTACCTTGACAATAGAGCATGTGTCCAGAGACTAGTTAATAAGAGCCATGCTATTTGTGCTTTGATGTGCTTTTCAATTATTCACCATCTCAGTTTACCAAGTTCAACGTCAGCTAGATTAGTTGCCGCATAGTGGCAGAATAAGTTTCAACTGTGACAAACACAAATAAAGCTGTGAGGGTTACTTGAAATTACTGACAATAGGCAGGATTAATCACAATGTAGTTTGATCCCGATTTGACTCATTAGTTTAAGCTGTGAACACAGAAAATTGCTATGTCAGCAAACCGCAACAAGGATGCTGACATAGCGGTCTTTTCTCAGACAGTGGACTACAAGGACTCAATTGTCCACCTTGCCAAATAGCAGAATAAATGTTGAAATTGAAACATTGAGGTGTGATGAAGTCTAGATCAAACAACGACTAAACTTTGGAATTAAAGCGAACAAAATAACCTCTAATTGCGCTTCAAGATCATTCAACATGCTTGAATCGTTATCACCCCTTAAAAAAAAAAAAAAAAGATTGTAGAGATATTCAAGATGATTTCCGCTCACAGGAGAGTAAATTTTTTTAAAGAAGACATAGTTCCAACTGGCTGCAACACTCTTTTTAAGTATATCAGAAAGTAGCTTATTCCATCCTAATAATCTACTTGTTAAATTATGGTAAGTGCAATATCAGTACTAAAGTAACTAAACATATATATATATATATATATATATTTTAAATAAAAAGGGAAGGGAGGGGGGTAAGGGCCTAACTAAAGTGCCTTTTACTTATAATTATAGCTACAGGATCCAGAAATCATAAAATTATCCATAAGAGCCTCATTGGATATGATAGAGAACACGAAGCAAACAGACGGCACGATTCTTTATATCATAATATGCATCTTCTGAAAAACAATGTTATCTTTTCTTCTTCTCTTTTTTTTGGGTCTATGTTTGTATCAATAACGTTTGCTTAATATTTTGCAGCTGGTTGAAATTCTCCCTTCAGATCTAGTTCTTTTCATCTTGAGGAAGCTACCGCCCAAACGTGGGATAACACAATATCATCCAATCCATTAGAATTAATGGACCTCTCTCTCTCTCTCTCTCTCTCTCTCTCTCTCTCTCTCTCTCTCTCCCTCTCTCTCTCTCTCTCCAGGACAGAAGAGCAAGGTAAATACAAATGCTCTGAAAGCTCGGCGGTCACAGGTCTTAAGGTTTCAAAAGCTTGATCAATTCTAAATCTCTACATTTTAGCGGCCAAATGCCATCATGCAAGTCCTGTATTATAATATTGAGTCCTCAGTGTAATCCGCAGAATTAGAAAACTTATTTTCATGTTTAAACCAACAATCTTCTTTCAAATTCTCTTTGTTGGATTTCTTTTGAAATATTAAATTATATCAAAAAATGAAAATCTATCTTTCTGGTGGTTATATCAAAATTTCTACCTAGTTTACTTATATCTACGATTCGCATGTTAGTTAACTAGTATTGAAGAGATGATAATAGTACTGATGTGAGATACATATCCTACTACTATTTGGCGCGTTTAGGGTATTTTTGTTTTTGTTTTTGGTTGGATCTTTTGTGCGGTCGCTGTTTGAGCAGATCTGTTCAGAAAATTGTCGAGACGAAAATCTGCCAGGAAACAACACTGCACTTTTTGTGACAAGAGAACAGAAGATCAAGCTTTGAATTGGGGATTTCTATTTTGGGGAGGGAGATTATTTGAGATTTGTGTTACAGCAATAACATGAAAAAACTCTGTACATGCCAAAGAGCAAATGGGGCATTAATTAGGCATTTGGGACTTAAAAAAGAAGACATGGATGAGCTTTTCCTACTTTGTTTTATTAGCTGCAGCGTGAAGCTGTCGGGAGTGAGAAGAAGCTCACCTTTCAAATCTGCAGTTGCAGGCCACACTGCTCCCAACGTAGCTGCGCCCGAAATGCTATCTTCTGAGCAAACAAACTGAACCAGAAAAAATGGAAGCAAAGCGATCAGCAGATGGAAGAAGAAGATATTTTTTTTTTGTTGGGAGGAAGAATGAGAAGAAAGACTGGAGAATTTCAAGGCCAATGTTCTTTTCTAAGCGACCAGTCGTGAGGGCTACCGTTTGAACGTTAGGTTTCTCTTTTCTCTACATTTTTGGGATTGCATTGTTAAGTATAAAGAACTTTCCATTGAGAATATACACCCTATAATTAGTAACACAATACTATATACGAAAATTAATTAATGAGTAGTGCTAGGTGTACACCCCCAAATGGGGTGTACATCCTACACCCACCCATCCTAGGGTGGGTATCCATCCACTCGTCACTCGATGTGACGAGTGGAATTCACCCACCCTTAGGATGGGGTGGGTGTAAGATGTACACCCCATTTGGAGTGTACATCTAGCATTTTCCTTAATTAATAGGATTAGACGATTTTTAATACAGAATAAGTTCTAACACGGCAGTGAAGTTCTAGCTAAAACTCTCTCTCTCTCGTTAAATTTAGAGCCGACGCAATTCGCCGAATTAGTTAAGTAAAATTTTGCATTCAAATTTCATTAAAACAAGTTAATGTGTGAGTTAAAACTAATACAATTTTTTATATATAAAATAATTGAGATTATTTTTTTTTTGAAAAATACTAGATGTACATTTCAAAATAAAGTGGGATGAATTTTACTGGTAGCTTTCATCCCTTTTTGAATGGATTGGATATATATCGTACATCAAAAAATGAGTGAACTAATAGCATTGCCTTTTTCTTTTTCTTTTTCTTCTTTTTTTTTTAAGTTTTGACAAAAAAAAAATAAATAAATAAATAAAAATAAAAATACAGAGGCCTCTCAACAATGAGCAATTTTGAATTCAGAGGCTGTCACTTTTTTTTTTTGGACAGCTTTTCAATATTTATTGTTTTAATTTGAGCTGTTCCCATGGGATGGGATGAATTAAAAAATATTTATTGTGAACAAAACCGTTTTATTTACAAAATTATCATCAAATTGATGAAATTCTTAATGCATTTAACAAAAATTAATTTAAATCAACATCTAAATCCGTGTCGGGATCTGATACAAAATTGTAATGGACGGAACGTCTCCGATTCATTTCAAGCCAGGCATGAAAATGGTTTCGGATTTTTGACAAAATCATATTATAAATATGATTTAGATACAAATTTGCATTCATATATTTTTTAAAAAATTCAAATTTGCATTCATATATTTTTTAAATTTTTAAAAATATAAATTTAGATACAAATATATATCAAATTATAAATTTTAATATCCTATCAAATTCAATATCGACTAAAATTTAATTATAAGTATAAACTAATTAAATTTTATTTTTTGAAATATCAAATATCAACAATCAAATTATTTGACAACCCAAGCATCTTTCCTTCTGTAGTCAACGGTGTAGGATCGTTGGCGCTAACCATTAATTCCAAAAGCTCGAGCTGCTAGAAATACGCAACCAATTCACTTAAAGTGTACAGATACAGCGCCCACGGGTCTCGACCGGACTCAACCCACCTGGACGTCGGGTCTCGACCGGACTCAACCCACCTGAACGTTGGGTCTATTCTTGGGCCTCTTGCCGTTAGGTTTATTGTGGACCGCAGTCCCACTCAACTTATTGGGCTCACCCAACTCAACTTATTAATTTTCTGGGCCTATTGTCATGGATAGAAATTGGATCTATTTTTAACCCATAAATAAATAGCAACAAACGGCTGGACTAGTTGAAAACTTCTTGCTCCTTTTTGCCATCCTTCGTATCATGAGCACCGTCGTTCGCGGCGGCGGCGGCGGCGGCGGCGATGATGTGCCGTCGCCGGCGATGCGGTACGCAAATCGGGTGTTCACGGCGCTCTCCTTGGCCTCTCTCTACATCCTCCTCAACCGCCGCAGCCGGCGCGGCGACGAAGAGCTGTTCTTCACCCCCGCGGCCACCGCCGCCGCCGCCTCCCTCGCCGTCTCCCTGATCTGGCTTTATCTCCCCCCTCTCCTCCTCCAATTCGGCGTCACTCGCCGCCGAGATCGCGATTGAATTCAATCTACTTTGAGAGCAAACTGTGCAAATGTTCGGATCGAATCTGGCCGCGCTCGTGCTCCCTTCGTGCTCGACGAAATGCCGCAAAGAGCCGCTCTGGAACGACAAACATTTGGTGTTCTTTTTCTTCCATTCTCGTTTGAATTCAGTTAAATAATTTATAGGAATCGCTGCAATCATCTCTGATTGAATTAACAACTAACAACAACAGCTGATCTTATAATTTTCACAAAAAAATAATAAAAGATAAAAATAAAAATATAGCATTTATGTAATTTACATACAGAACCCCTTAAGCAAATAGATCTAGAAGGGTCTGGTTAGATACACTACTTCCTTGTCTCTGTGGAGCCATGGAAGTGCTTCTGCTCAAAAAGCTCCTCCTCCTCCTCCTCCTTAAGCCAACAAGTGTGGAAAAACTGCTTCTTGATGACCTTTTTGCTATGGTATTGGAGCTCTTTGATGGCTTGAGCTTCTGCTTCTTCTTGTGTAGCTTCTCTGGTTTGATTAGATCCTTCAAACACCTCACACTTGATAAGGATGTGAAGGATTGGGACTTTCCTTGGAAGTGCTTTGAGAGCCCTCTCCTGCAATATTAACAACGATTTAAGTGCCCTTGCACGAGATCGTGCCGAAAATTTGCCGGTACGATGCGTGCTGAGTAATGTTGATCGATAAGTGTCGGTCACAAAAAATATATCTGTGCCGACACATAATGACATAAAATATTTATTCTTTTTAGCAATAATTTTTTTTAATTACTCATTAGATGCGTTCTGAGTTTCCAGCTATGTCATCGGCACGGAGATTGTATCGTGCCGATATTCTTGTTGGCACGATACAGCCCGATGAATACTTAAATTCTTGAAAATTAGTGCATGAGTTAGAAGAGTAGTGCTAATTAACTAGTTCAAATTTGGCCCAAAATTTATTAGATTCATGAAATCTTTTTTCCTAGCTAATTGTGAGATCACCATATTTTTCAAAAGCTTAGGCAAACTAGAGAAAACCGCAAATACTTGAGCCTTTTGCGGTTTTGCTCATCATCATTTTGCCGACTTATGACTCGAAGAGTTGTGCGCAATTTACTATCATGTGGTGTCATTTCTGTTTATTTTACCATTACTATTTATATGGTTTGCAATGTATAGCATGTTACTTATGTATTTAAGAGCAAGTTGTTATGATGAAATAAAAGTAAAACTATGGAGTAACAAAGTGCAATAAGAAAGAGCAAATAGGTTGATGTACAAGAGGGCTAATTTAAAGCCTATCCTTGTTTAAGCACATGGCCAATGCAATAGGAGGAGATCAAATGATTATACAAGGGGAAATAAACTGGATACATTCTCCTCTTTTAGTAACCAAATTCGATATCTACAAAGCAAAAGTTTAAGCTGATAGAGAACGATCAAATTGCATTGTATGATATAAATTTCCTTCTTTTATTGAACTTACTTGGTAGGTAGTTGTGCTAGGAGAGATGACATCTCAAATGGAGAAGAACCCTGTTCGAATTTATCATTCGTCGTCGACGACGACGACGAATTCGAAGAAGTCGCATCTCCGTCTTCGTCCGAGAACGAAGAGCTTGTAGAATTGCATGAAGGCTCTAGCTCTTCTTCAAAGAATGATGCCATAGACTCAAGATTATCTTCTTCATCCACCATCCAATTGTTTCTTAACTTGCCTTGTGGGATGTTGAATGAATCCTCCATTATAATTGCTTAGCAAAATGATATTAATTCCCTTATAGAATTCACTTTGTAATGTGTATGCAATGAGAGAGAGAGAGAGAGAGGAGAGAGAGAGAGAGAGAGAGGGGATTCTAGCTATGAGGTGAGAAGTATATATATATATATATATGAGGGGAAGGGTGGTGAGGATAAGAATGGAATAGTTTGTTTATGTATATATAAATAAATAAATAAATAAATAAATAAATAAATATATATATATATATATATATATATATATATATATATATATAAATATAAGAATAATTGAATTAACAAGTAAATAAATAAATAGATGAAAATTGGGAGTTGTCCCCACATGTGTACTAGCAAGGAGAGAGAGAGAGAGAGAGAGAGAGAGAGAGAGAGAGAGAGAGAGAGAGAGAGAGAGAGAGAGAGAGAGAGAGGGGATAAGGCCTCCACATCCCTTCTACATAGCTGACCCATTTGATATCATCCTAAGCCTTAAACAATGAGTGGCCCATTCATGAATAGTTCATAAAGTCCTAACTCTCCACATGTATTTTGTTCTCCTATATATAGAAAATATTTTACATGTATAATTGCTTATACTTGTCAAATATACATATAGAATAGGACCCCACACCTTGTACCTTTTCTTTTTTGTTCATATATAAAATAATTACTCTAGATCTTCATAACATTAAAGTAGAATATTTGTTAGTGTGTACGCAAGATGAACGAGATTTGTTTGTTGACAGAATCAGATGCTTGGATTATATCAACTACAAATGATGTTGAATGATTGCGATCACTTGAGCAGATATCTGATCACCAAATTCATCCACATGCCCTAGTCGGTAGTAAACAATAAAGATTATGACTTATTAATTAATGAGTATATATATATATATATATATATATATATATATATATATATATATATATATATATATATATATATATATATATAATTGAGCTTCTATGTTTTTAAAGGTATCAATACTAATTCATTGGTGCTTGTAGATTTTTAGTTTTTGGATGAAAAGATGTGTGGCTAGAATGATAATAGATCTCTTAGATTAAATGAGTGGTCGGTGGAATAGAAATATAAAGTTTTAAATATTTTTCTGCAAATAATTGTTAGCTGCTTCTATAAAACAAAGAAATTGTTTTAGAAATCTGCGTGAGTCATTGAATTTTTGGATTTGATGTGGATTCAGAAATTTTTACATCAGGCAAACGCTGAACATGCATATAGAAGTCTTATACCGCAATTAGTTGCTGTATTATTACGAGTTTTCTAAATATTATCCTTATGCATTATTCTTATGCCGTGTTTGGTTCGGATTATCTCGCTAGAATTATAGATAATTTTGTTAGTATTACTATATTGATTCATGTTAGGATTTTCATATATGTGGCCTAATTAATTATATTTAAATTTAAATTTACTATAGATAAGGTCAATCTTAAAAGATATAGAATTACTTGCATATGGTATATCTTATCTCTTTCCCATCCATTTAAATTAAATAAAATTCTAATCAGACTTTGATGGGAAGTCGATCTGGAATCTATATAAAAGGGTACTAGTCCTGCCACCTACTTATGTGAATTCTGATAAGATTATCCATTAAATTCACACCATACAGAAGAGTGCCTGAGAAAGGAGGAGAAATCATATTACCTAGTACCGACTGTTTAGTATTGCAACCGAATTTATTGCTTCCGCTGTTTAATCAAGAATTTTTCTCGATGGCGCTCTGTAAGTTATTTTACAGTTTTATTTATGATCCTGAATATTGGTATGTATTGATTTTATTTTATGCCATATAAATTCCATCAATTCATTCAATTTGTAATTTGATCGGTGATATAGCATTACAAATGTTATATGATTACTCCGAAAATATTATCGAGAGTGGGTGAGTATCTCGTACTTACTGATAGTGGGTTATCTTGTATGTTATGTAAAATTAAAATTTACTTTCCAACTCTTCCAAATTCTTTCAATAAGTTATTTTTAAAATTTTAATTTTAAATTTTAAATAGTCAAATTTTAAATTTCAAATTAGATTTAAATTTTTAATTTTCAATTTAGGTTTTAATTTTTAAATTTTAAATTTCAAATATAGTTTTAAAATTTTTAATTTTCAATTTAGATTTTAAATTTTAAATTTTAAAATTTCAATGTATATTTATATTTTAAATTTTGAATTTTAAATTTTAAATTTTAAATTTATAATTTAAATTAGAATATTAAATATTTAGATTTTAAATTTAAATTTTAAATTTTAAATTTAAGTGTAAATTATATTAAAGTTATAGTTTAGTAAAAAATAGCATTAAATTAGACCATAAGGATAATTTTAGAATATACCACATTTTATAGTAGCATTACTAAATTTTATAATATAAACTAAACATAATAATTCTATATATACTGTAATTAAAAATTATATTACTAAATTAAATTCGCAATAATACAAAATTTGATTCAATCAAATATTGTAAGAATATATCTAATTTAAATTCCTGGATGACACAGGTGGGACCCACTGAGTAGGAGATGTGGGGAGTCGCTTTGAGAATTTTTTGAATTTTTAATTTATAAATTTATAAATTTGTTATGAAAAAATAATTTACTAAATGAAATATTTAAAATATATTAGTTTATTTTTTTTTCTATTATAATTTAAAAAGAAAAATGACACAGGTGGCAGTGAGATCGATAGGACACATTCCTGGATGCTGACGTGGTCGGTCCTTATTGAACAGCATTGCGGGACCCAATCGGGGGTATTGACGAATTAAAACTGGACGGCGGTGATCTACTCTGAGTAGACAACTTATGCGACGTTGCCGACGTTTCTCGCGGTTCTGATTTTGCCACGTGTCATGACAATTTGACTTTCAATTTTTTTTTTTACTCTGCATTTATTAAATGATGAAATAAAGCTGCATTACCACTTTCTGAAAAAATATTAAATAGTAAATAAATTTTTATAAAGTTTTAATAATTAGATTTATTTTTTTTAAAAAAAAATTCGTCTATAAATATATATTTTTTTTTATTATAAAATTATAGATAACTATAAATAAAAAAGATTAATTTTATATAATTTTTTATAAATATTAATTTTTCATATATAAACAACTTAAGAATTTTGAATGGATAAATATGAAAAATTAAATTTGGTAAGAATATATCTGTTATTCGATATGTTTACAGAGAACTATATAAAATTAATCAAAAAAAAAAAAGAAAAAAAAGATTAACTCTGCTTAGATAAGGAGTAAAATAAATTTTTTTAATGGTCACGCAATTTTGAGGGTGTGAGTAGAGAGAATGATAAATTTATAAGTATAAAATAGTTATTTTACGAGAACTAGTTTTGAAATAATATATTTACAAATGATAAAACTTTTGAAGAAATAAATTTGGTTGTCTAATCTTTTTATGAATTTACTTGCTATTCGGCATTAAAATTAATAATTTTATATATTTTATAAAAAGTATAATTTTATAAAAAAATATATTATTTTAAAATGGAAGTAATGTTTTATGTTTGTATTTGACTATATAATAAGCTGATTTGAGAATATCTTTATTTGCTATAATTAAAGTGTTACAAAAGATACTTTAACCTTCTTAATCCTTCTATTAATAATTAAAGCCACCCTAGCAAAAAATTATCAACCACCTCAACTTGTACTTGACTTGGACTTTGGATTAGACTCAATCTAAGAAGATTAGATTGTACTAATTAAATATCATTCTAACACAATTCTCAATAATAATAATAATAATAATAATAATAATAAAAAGAATTTGGTGGCATCAGATTACTTGGTGGATTAGCCTCAAGTGATAACATTATATTGGTTAAATATATTATGCCTCTCTTTTTATATATTGATTATTTATTATTAGTTAAAGTTGATTCGATTTTTTGTTCTATGATAATAAGTTCAGAATATTTATAAATTGAGTAGAGCTGCCATCCATGATAGATCTGGCGGTAAGGAGCCCAACGATAGATTTAAGGTGCATATGAATTGAGTCAAGTCGAAATCAGTAAGCGCTATGTTTGAGCCCGTGTTCTTAAATACGATGGATGTGTTTTTTTTTTTTTTATCAGCACATGTTTTTAAAGATAATTGATTAGTATTTATAATCCACAACATATTTTTGAATTTTTTTTGTCACTCTCACTAGAACCGTCGGTATAAATTAAATAAATAAATAATATAGTAAAAATTTCCTATAATAAAAAAATGCTTATTCTAACATTATGTCATTCCAAAAGATAACTTAAATTTCAGTCAATTTGATTCAAAATGATCTAACATTTTGTTTTGTTTTTGGTTTTTTTTTTTTTTTTTGGTGAAACCAATTCCAACCAAATTGAGGAAAGATTTGAGTTGGGTTTGGATGGGCTGGGCTTTTAGAAGAATGAAAGGATGAGATTTATTTTTGTTGAGAGAAAAAGGATGAGATTTTTAGTTATTTATTTATTTATTTTCTATCAAATTTTGGTCTAATTTAGAAGAAACTGCAAATATAAAATTTAGAAAATACTTGGCTTACAAATAAATCTAATAATATTTTACAAGCTCTACAACTTAACATTTAGATTTCAATACTGAATGTGTGATAATAAAAATTACTTACTTTTTTTTTTCAGAATTCAAATATTGAGTGTATGATAATAAAAATTTTAATGAGATATCGAACAAAAAATTAAAAAAAAAAAAAAAAAAAAATCATTTCTTCCTAAAACTTAAAAGCATTGCTGCTGCCATTTTTCCACTGCCCCAATTGTGGCATCTTACTACAGACAAAATTTATATAGATATCATCTCTAAACTATCTTTGTTATTTTAATTTGATCAAATTTGGTATAAAATTTAATACTATAAATTTAATAGGGTTATTAGTCTCAATTCTTGAATGGTTTGGATATAAAATGTATGAGTATAAATGTTATATTCAAGCAAAATTCAAGTATTAAGACAATTCTTTTAGATTTAAAATATTAAATTTGATACTAAATTTAATTAAGTTTTATTATTAAAGTTGATAATAAAACTTATTAAAAAAACCACTGACATTTTTGTTTTTTTTTTTTTGTCAAATCAGATGATATTTTTTAGAGCAATGCTACATGTACACCCCGAAGGGGTGTACATCATACACCTCCACCATTTTAATGGTGGCGATATTTTTTACGGGTCACATCAAGTGATCCATCATCACACCCCCATCCTTAGATGGATGGGGTGTATGATGTACACCCCGAAAGGGGTGTACACATAGCATTTTCCTATTTTTTAATATGGCAGATTAAAAACGGAATTTTTAAAAAACAAACTAAAATAGTCTTATTATTTCTTTTCTCTCCTTCCTCCTTCATGCACGTACGTCACACTACAATAAAATTATGTTATAGCGACATTATTAAGTGTTGCTAAAAACTAAAAAAAATGCTGCTAGAAAAAATACCGATACTTATCATTAGTGTTGCTATATGTGCCGTCGTTAGGGTGTATAGCGACACATTACTATAATATGTCCCAAAAATGTGTCCATATAATCTAATTTTGAATATAGATGGAGTATAAATAGGATATTTACAAAAAAAAATGTCATAAATATATATTTCTATAATTTAATTTTGTTATAGTGTCACGGGACTTCTCCCCCTACATCGCCTACATTTTTGCTGCTAGTAATGTTGTCTGTGAGGGTTCGAACACGACACGAATCACAAAAGTAAAATTAGTATATGAACATCGACAAAATTGGACGCGACGGAGTACTAAAGCCTTAGACCGGAGAACATCAATGCTCTCCTTGTGACGCCCCACTTCCCAGGGGATCACCCATCCTAGAACTACTCTAGCTCTAGCACGCTTAACTCTCATGTTCCTCTTGGATCTTGCTACCATCCAAAATACTATAGCCGGGTTAAGAGATTTAGTCCTATTATATTATTTATATATAGGACTAATCCAAATTTCGGGAGTGTCACATTCTTCCCCCCTTTAAGCCCTGACGTCCACGTCAGGCTCAAGCACACTCACAAGCACCAGGCTATGTGAGACTCGTCTCGCTAGCCTTAGCCGACCTTGTGAGGAGCTACACTCCACTCACAACGGTCATTAGCCGGGGAGGCTCGCTCTACCCGCTATATAACCCTGGCTCAGCCGAGACTCATCCCACATTTCCGGCTGGTGAATGGCTCTGATACCAACTGTGACGCCCCATTTCCCAGGGAGTCACCCATCCTAGAACTACTCTAGCTCTAGCACGCTTAACTCTCATGTTCCTCTTGGATCTTGCTACCATCCAAAATGCTATAGCCGGGTTAAGAGATTTAGTCATACTATATCATTTATATATAGGACTAATCCAAATTCCGGGAGTGTCACACTCCTCCTCCCTTCTTCTCTTTTATTTTTATACCATTTAATTATATATAAATGTACAATTTGATTAGTATAATATATCGTAATAATATAATATATATAGAGAAGAGTTTATATACTTAAAAAATATAAGTCTAATTATATTTGTAAATTTTTTATTATTGAATTTGTATTGAAATCCGTGCGACTGTATTTTCTCTTTCTCTCTCTGTAGTTGATTTTACAATAGCGTACAAATTCAATGATAAAAAAATCACAAGTATATTTGGATTTGCATTTTTAAAATATATAAACTCTACTCTCATATATATATATATATATATATATATATATATATATATATATATATATATATATATATATATATATATATATATATATATATATATATATATATAGAGAGAGAGAGAGAGAGAGAGAGAGAGAGAGAGGGGTTGGAATACTATCGATAGTACCAAATTATTGGTGCTATCAATTTTTTAGTCTTTGGATTAAGAAATGTGCGGTTAGGATGATAATGGTTCCCTAGAGTTTAGTGGGTAGTTGGTTGAATAGTAAAAATTCTAGAGAACCATTATAATTTCAACCGCAAATTCTTTCATCGAAAGGCTGAAAATTTGATAGCACCAATTGCTTGGTGCTAACGATAATATTCCAGCCAACTCTCTCTCTCTCTCTCACTCTCTCTCACACACACTCTCTCTCTCTCTCTCTCTCTCTCTCTCTCTCTCTATATATATATATATATATATATATATATATATATATATATATATATAATATTTTAATAATTTTAGCCACGTGGCAAAATTTTCTTCACCCTCACCACTATGATTTTTTATTTTTTCACTACTAAATTTTTAATCCTCCTTCGTCAATGTCATCAATGACAAGAAATGTCAAGAGTCATGAACTCCTTCATCAATGCCATTAATGACAAGAGATGTCAATAGTCATGAACTACTTCATCAATGCTATTAATGATAAGAAATGTCAAGAGTCATGAATAACCTACAAAATTGTAGTGGACTTAGTGGGTATTTAATTTAGACATTAGTGAGTGTCTTAAGTGTAGGCTTAGTGGGTGAGTTATGTACATGAGATAAATAACGGAGTTAGTTATGGCTAAAGTAACAAGAGAGAGTTGTATTTTGCAGTTATTATTTTCTAAATAAGAAAGTATTTAGTTTTTCTACAGAACCTCTGCTATTTTCTCTTTTCTCTGTTTTTGCACTTAGTCATAGAGCGCAAAGGTCCGAGCTAGCAAACGGAGAGCAAGCCTTGCCCTCTTCGAGCAGGAAGGCGGGCGCCACACGAATTTTTGTTAGGCGAAAAGCTAAAGTTTGTAATTTTTATCTCAAATTAATTCATCATAATATTTTTTTTCTCTCCTCTCTTTCCCACTCCGCTGCAATTGAAGGGATTGTCGTCACCTTTTTATCACCTTCGCCGGTAAAAATCTCATCGAGCTTATTCCCACTGCCAATAATAAGAGACTTTTAATGGATATAACAAATGAGATACAAAAAAAAAAAAAAATTAATATTTTATTATTATTAATTATTTTTATATTTTTTATTTGCTGCGAAGTGCGGGCTCCTTCACTGGTGTGTGTGTGTGTGTGTATATATATATATATATATATATATATATATATATATATATATATATATATATATATATATATATATATATATATATATATATGGAAAATGCTATGTGTACACCCCTTTCGGGGTGTACATCATACACCCCACCCATCTAAGGGTGGGGGTGTGATGATGGGTCACTCGATGTGACCCGTAAAAAATATCGGCACCATTAAAATAGTGGAGGTGTATGATGTACACCCCTTCGGGGTGTACATGTAGCATTGCTCTATATATATATATATAGAGAAGTGCTAGGTGTACACCCCAAATGGGGTGTACATCCTACACCCACCCCATCCTGGGGTGGGTATTCATTCACTCCACGTCGATATGACGAGTGAAATTCATCCACCCCAAAATAGGGTGGGTGTAAGATGTACATCCCATTTGGGGTGTACATCTAGTATTTTCTATATATATATATATATATATATATATATATATATATATATATATAGAGTAAATGGGTGTACATCCTACACCCCACCCCATCCTGAGGTGGGTATTATTTCACTCGTCACATCGAGTGACGAGTGGAATTCACCCCACCCCGGGATGTGGTGGGGTGTAAGATATATACTCTTAATGGGGTGTATATATATATATATATATATATATATATATATATATATATATATATATATATATATATATATATATATATATATATATATATATATATATATATATAGCTGGAATACTATTAATAATATCAAGTCATTTGTTCTATTAAATTTTTAACTTTTAGATTAAAAGATGTGTGTTTGAGATGATAGTGGATCTTTTGGGTTTAATAGATAGTTGAAAAAACAGTAAAATTTAACCGATAAAAATAATTAAAAAATTTAATCTAAATATAAAAAAATTTATAGTATCAATAACTTAATAATATTAATAATATAGTGGCCGAAGTACCTCTTGGATCTACATATAAAAAGTGTATATGCAATATTCTTTTTAATACTATTTTTTTTTAAAAAAAAATTATCTACACCGTGAGTGAGAGTGACTCGACATTTTTGAGTGTAGAATTAGCAAAAATAAAAAATAAAAAATGGGCAACTTTTTTTCCCGGGGCAAGAGATAGCGGTCTCCAGATTCAGTGTCCACGTGTCAGTTTCTCAGCCAATCCAAGCGTTTCGCGCGCTTCGTTCCACAAGAACAAGTAACTCCACCCGACTCACCCACCCACTCTCCTCTTACACCCCAATTCCGCCATGGCGGCTGCAGGCGGAGCCTCGAATCTCTCCGCCGGCCTTCGTCGTCCTCCTCCTCCTCCGCCGCCGCCGCCGCCGTCCGCCGCCACCTCCCGCCTCTCAGCCCCGATGCCTTCCCCCCCGCACCGCCGCCGCCACGGCCTCTTCTGGAGATTGGGCCGGAAGAGCCAGCAGCTGCAGCCGCCGCCGCCGCTCCTCCGATCGATCGGCCCGATCTCGTCCTCGCTCGCCGAGCGAGATCAGCAGCAGCAGCAGCAGCAGGAAGAGGAGGAAATCTCCTTCACCGACCCCGAGGCCGCGCTGCTCGAGGCCCTTCTCGGAATCCAAGGCCGAGGCCGCGCCGTCTCCCCGCAGCAGCTCCAGGCACTCTTTCCTATGGCTCTCTCTCTCTCTCTCTCTTCTCCACAATCCCCTTACAAATTTCAAATGTTTAGTGCTATTAATAGTATTGTAGTCAGACTATATATATATATATATATATATATATATATATATATATATATATATATATATATATATATATATATATATATATATGAGACATCCGATAAAATTAGGCTTTGAGCTTTCTGTTGGAGTCGATAGTTCGCCCGCAGACAGATGGGTTTATCTTCGGTCCGGACTTTATCATTTTGGCTCTCTGGGGTATCGTAATTGATCGGACCCCTGTTCTTGTTATAGCCTAGATTTCCTTTTTGAGCCTATCTTTTTATTAATCAGCATCACTTTTATATTGCTATATCTACTGATTCATTGATCATTATCAGTTATCAGCCTATATGTTGTAATAGTTGTATCTGTTTTGGTAGTTTAGTCTACTCCGATGAAGTTTGCGTTGAGCCGAGCATGTACAGAAAAGGATCAATTCTATGGGATTGAGAATTTTCTATATATATGTGGCAGTCTGTCGCGCTCTGGCTTATTTTAAACTCTGATTTGAGAAAAAAAAAATAAAAAAGTTTAGACGCGGTTTTTCGAACTCGGGGCGTGACATATATATATATATATATAATATTGAGATGTAATACTATCTTTGTTGTCACTTATTTATTTTCGATGATGGAGATTTCAAATTGACGATCGGCATCATTGAATATAATCTAGACCACTAAAAGTATTTAAAAATTAAATTTTAAATCTTTTCAATATTATTGACTTAATGATCGAGGTTGCAAAATTTATAAATTTAATGACAAATATGAATTTTTTGCTAGTTTAACGGTGTAAAATATTCTAGATTAATTGAATTTTGATTAGAAAAAATTTTAAGCTATTTAAAATAAGATCTATACTCTTGATCATGATTACAAGACTCCTATCATTATTTTTTGAGGGATAATCATTTTTACCCATTCATTTTTGTGTTCACTTGATGGACAAGAAAAGAATATCGAAAAAGTATAAAATCTAATTTTCAGATAATTTAAATAGTCGAGATCATATTTAACGATGCCGATCGTCATTTTGGAAGCACCATCATCGAAAACGAATGAGTGGCAACGGAGCTCGTTTGCTACCGATAGTATATATACTGCTTAGCGAATTAGATTGTTGGATTGAAAATACAAATTAAATGGGGCGTATCTGTCAGTGAATTCGCGCTTCATAGTTATACGTATGCGTTGGGTACAGGCAACAATTTTTTCTGATGTATAATTTAGAAGTTCGGAGACTGAACTGAAACTCGGCTGGAAGTTCAGGGACTTGCTGTGGGATTTGCAGGCAACAAATTTCTCCATTTATGGATAGGCTGTTTTTTTCTGATTCATAACTCAATCTTAAGACTATTTCTGAAACATTTTCTATATCAGATCGGCCTTTGATTAACAGTTAGGATCTAATGCTGCATATTTTGACAGGTGGTCGAGCGTGCTGTGCGAACCCTCGAAACTCTGAAAGGTTTACCTGATCCTGTGAGTTTCATATTTATTAATCATCTATGGATTAAAATGATGTGCTATGATTTTTTGTAACTATTTAGTTACAATCACCTTATCTGAATGTATATCAAATATAAACCTCATGATGAATCATTTTGATCTACCTAGTACTATAAGAATCACTTGTTTTTTTCGCTCTTCTCACATTTGCTTCCGAAGCAAGGACTAATGTTGTTCTTCAATTCATATCTTTTCTGGGAATTTTCGATTCCACTTACTTCTTGTAGAAAATGAGGTTACTTTAAAACTTAGAACAGATTCACTCATGTTCTTCTTTGCATTCATTAGTAGATATTTGATTGATAAACATAGTATCACTGTACAAGTTACAAAATTTGCAGACAAGTTCTAGCTTGATTGAAGGTTGCTGGCAGCTAATTTTCACTACAAGACCTGGAACTGCATCTCCAATTCAGGTAAGGTAACATTATAAAGCATGCATGTTCTGCAATAAACATATGACACTCTTTTCCTCCATCTATGGTGGTTCAATTAACCGCTATGCAATATACCAAATCTGGGGATAGTTCCAAAATTGTGAGAACAACCCAACAATACCAAACAAAGCAATCCAATCATGGCATTTGGGTAAATTACTCTGGTAATTTGTAGCTACAAATATCCTGTTTTGTGATGTACCTGAATACTATAGATTGTGTTAAAAAGTACATTTACATTAGTTGTTGCGAACTCGATTGAATAATTGGAGAATGAGAAGTAAAATTTCGAGGCGAAGTTTACGGCTCAATCAGTGACCCTCTTTTTTCTTGGTATTCTATTGTTGATCCAATGTTTAAAATGCCATATGTTCGACCATCGTAACGAAGCAAAATTTCTAATTAGACAAGTTTTCTTCACTTATTCTTTTCAGCAGTTCCTAAAATATGATTGATTGATTGATCAAAAGACTTTTATCATTAAAAGTTTCGAATTTGCCCTCCGTAAAGATAAAAGGCCTGCCAATTTTTTGGAAAATCTTTAGTTCCGAAGCATGAAGTTTTGCGCTACTTTTTATCTATAGTTATACCCTACCTTTTGGTAAATCTATCGGAGTACCTTCATTTAAACCTTAGTTATTCCCTATTTTCCCTTTCTTTCACTGTTTGAATCTATGATTTCTGAACTTTACATTTCATATATTTTGCAGAGGACATTTGTCGGAGTTGATTTTTTCAAGATCTTTCAGGAGGTCTACCTTAGAACAGATGATCCAAGGGTGTCCAATATCGTCATGTTCTCAGATGCAATTGGCGAACTTAAAGTAGAGGTAGAATATTTACTATGAACCATTATACCCGGTTTCTTCAGAATGTGCTGTTACACATATTCATCTTCTTGAATTCCGTATGTTCCTTTAGTTGCTCTTACTGTATTTAGCTAATCTAATTAAGAGTTCATTTATAGATTTCGGATTTCACATTATGAGTACTTTTTCGTGCAAAATTATTGTTAGGAATACGGTTTCTGACGTATGATAATTCGCATAAGCTTTGCTTTTTGCATGAAAGATGAAGAGTGTTGCGCAGTATTTTTTATACTAAAGACACTTCATGATTCATTATATATGAGGTTCAGCTTCAGCATTTGTGTTTCTGTCGGTTATTGTTAGTTCAAGAAAGTGATACAGCTACAAATATGTGTCTTGTCATCCCTTAGACGGCACGAAGACGCATGAGTGATATGCCAACTTCAATTTAGCTTCAGTTTCCCCTTAGATTTCTTGCGATTTATGATATTTTTTCGAATTTACGCCAAGGCAGCAGCAACAGTAAAAGATGGGAAGCGCATCCTATTCCGATTCGACCGTGCGGCGTTCTCCTTCAAATTTTTACCTTTCAAGGTTCCGTATCCGGTGCCCTTTAGGCTTCTCGGAGACGAAGCAAAGGGGTGGCTGGACACAACTTACTTATCCCATACAGGAAATATACGAATTTCAAGAGGAAATAAGGTATATTTTTATCGTGCTTGTCCAATTGTTTCGATCTTTATACATCCTCATGTACTTACATCTATCTCTTTAGCCTAAAACACCTCTTCAACTTTGGCATTTTTATTAGGGACTTTCACATACATATATCCGAGCCAAAATCGTCTATTTAAACATGCCCCTGTAAGGTCTGAATTTTCTCCAAACCATCGAAAGTACAATTTATATAAAAAGCCCCATATGTTCAGGAGTAATCCAACTGTTTCGTAGTTCGGTAAATGCATGCATATATTTATATATATGCAAGAATTAAGTCATTCAAGAGGATATGTAGGTAACTTTGTAGGACTATGTATGAAATATCTATTCATGCATTTTTTTGCGAGCTACTCATACTTTTATTTCTCTCCTTTATCGAATAATATATAGTGCAGGGAACCACATTTGTGCTACAAAAGAAAACCGAACCAAGACAAAGATTACTGTCGGCCATATCTTCTGGGACAGGAGTTGAAGAGGTGCGACCTAACGGCGTGAACAATTTGTACGCGAGTATGAGTTCGGTAGATTATGGTTCATATTGTTATGATCTAATTGTTATGCTGTAATGAGCAGGTTATAGATGAACTTATTGCTTTAAATAAAAAGGAGATTGAAGGGGATTACTTGGGAACTCTCGAGGGAGAGTGGCAACTGTTGTGGGCTTCACAGGTTAGCTTTTGAACAACCAAACAAGTTTTTGCATATGATCTGCATATATTTATCTATCTGTAGAAACATATGTAAATGTATTTTGGTATGCATGCATACATCTATGTATAGATACATGTAGAAGAAGACTCACTGCCAATAATTTGAATATTTAAGGATTGATTTTGGTTTTGTTGCTCTGAGTGTCCCTACAATTAATCATTCACTTTTGAAGGAATTTCTAGAATTAAGTTTCTTTGGACCAAATATCAAGCATGACCTTGTAAATGTGAGTTCGACGATATTTGAAGACCCTAACTCACTTGGTAGTTCTAAATTCTCCAGAATTACCAAGGCTATCTTAATATTTCACCGTGATCGTAATCGACTTCATTTGTTTTACGTTCAGTCAGAAGATGAAAGCTGGTCTTCGATTGCATCCCATGGTCTCAAGGGCTTGCAGGTTAGTTGCAAAACAAATTTTGAAAGCAAAATACTTTTTGATAAAGGAAATTAACAAGTCCTCAGAACCTGCCTCTATATATACTAGTGTGTTCATGGCAATTCTTTTGCAATCTGATGTTTCCTTGCAGATGATAAAGGAAGATGGGAAGCTGGAGAATGTAGTAGTTCCTGTTCTGGGTTTAACTGTTAGAGCAAGTGGCACTCTGATGTGAGTTTATGCTCTTTTAAAAACCACTTTTTTACAATTAATTACTCCAGTTCCTTGTGTTCCTTTCATAGATATGTAAAGGGTCTTCAGATAAGTAATATTGGTTTTAAAACACTTAAACTGGCTTGGATCACATAAAAGCGCGTTGATTTTCAATTTTTTGTAAATTTCTTTTTCTCGCTGATCTTTTCAGTGCTTTCACACTTTTTACAACAATGCCAAGGATCTAGCAGAAGGTCTCTGTATGCTGAGGACCACTTATAGTGTGATATATGTTGATAAGACTACTGGCTTTGTGAAAATTAGGCTTGCAGACAGAAAGTTCTTGTTTTGCTTGGCATCTGGAATAGTTTTGTTTTTTTTTTTTTTTTTTCAGAGCAAGGTAGCATGCTGGAATAGTTTTGTTATTGCAACAAGTTGTAGCTTTTGGTGGAATACCTTAGCAAATTGTGTTGGAGCTTTTACTTCGGTAGGAAGCTCAAACAAGCGCTTGAACCCGAAAGCATAATCGTCAATTTAAAACTTTTTATTTCTGCCGCAGCAAGATACTATTGAAATTTCTTTAATGAAAAACTTATTAGTGCTTCTTCAATCGGCTCTACTGAAATAGTACTTCTGCAGAATCTCTAGTTGGGCCAAAGATGCTCTGAGGTTTTAAATAGACACTTTATTCAATACTATAACTCGTAATTCACATCATGTTGTCTGATTTGATTTGAGAATATGTATCATTGAATTTGAATTTGGTTTTGAACTGATCACATTTTAGCCTCTGATGTTCGTCCATGTAAATATACGGATTGTTATATTATTGGACTAATTTTATGCTTTATTTGCAGCAAAGGATCTGATAACAACACCTACAGTGTAACAATGAATGAAGGATCTGCTGAGTTAGGTGCACTGAAGCTCCCCCTAAATGTCGAAAAGAAGTTCGACATGGAACTTGCGTAAGCTATCCAACTAAAAGCCGCATTTGATCCATGTTGAATTCCTAAATGGATTCAACTTTTGTTAAGCTGGATCTGCAATATGCAACTGCTAAAAGCTCTTATCATGTTGTTTATTTTCTATTACTTGTGTTATCAGATAACATAATTTTTGGAAGATAACTTGTTCCTAAAGTTTATTAGTGATGGTTTCATCTTCTTGCAGGTACATTGACAACAAGATCAGAGTTACCAGAGGTGGCATGGGTACATTTGTTCATTTGCGCATCGATACGAAAAATTGAAGAAATATTTATTGCATTAAAGGGTAGGTTACTATAATTTTGGTTGCTGTAAAATAGACTCATCCCTGTCAGGAAGGATAATCATGATGTACTCCTAAGTGAAGCTTGAATGAGTATGTTGATGTACAATCTAAAAATCTAATGCTGAAAATCATAAAACAAACAGATTGGCAGATCTTTCTACATGGATTTTCTTTCTGTAGTTCTTGCCATTTGGATTTCCACAGGCAATGCATTTTCACTGTAAATGCAGTAGCTCTTTTATTCTTCAACAACAACAACAACAACAAAATCACCAAAACTTCACGAACCTCCGAACAAGAAATTCGGCGAATGCAATTCTCTATGTACCAGATATGATATTCTCTTATCAAAACTGCACATAAATGCTAAAAGAATGCTCTGTTGCATCACATATATTTCCGTGACGAGTTTAATCATGTACTCTTAAACCAGCAGCTCTAGATACAAATGACTGAACAAAAGCACGGAGTCCCAACACATGTTGGAACATAACTTATATGCCTTTAAGCTAGCTTTTAAGTAACAATAATATCTAAAAACATCATTTCAAATGGTACACTAAATTTACCGCAGGAGGGAATCCCTCTCTACTTGAAGATTTGGTGGATAATTTATTCTTTGCTACAATAACAAACTGATGAGGAAATGGATGTTGGTGTAGCGCTCTCCATCATATCAAATTTCGCAGATTATTTCCCTATCTTGCATATGAATGATATCCGAAATGGGTTTTGATGTTTTAAAACCTTTATCTTAACTTGTAGCTAACCTATCACATAATGTCTTGTAAGCTGCACTGCAATGCTTGAATTTCTCCTCGGCTGCCACCTGTGCATGCATAAATAATGGTTAAATTGCACTACAAGCTGCACTATGAAAAGAATGAGAACTAAATAGCACAAACTTTTTGGTTTAATTATATTGCACGCAAAGTAATATATGTCGAGATAATTCATAAATTTCAAAACAGAAAATATACTCTAAATATTGACCGTAAGCCTTCTGATGAACAGGATAAAATTAGTTTTATTTTTGACATACAGCAAAAATTCAAAAGCATTGTGAAAGTACAGGTCTTGAAAGTCTGCTCCCTCTTTCATCAATTAGGTTGGTATTAATGCTTTTAATGTTTAAGCATGCAAATCCATATGCCTCCTTAGTGTCGATTCTCAGAAGCCTTTCGCAGAGCATATAATATCTGCTACCTCTCTTTATGCCAAGGGTGGACTTCTCATTCTAACTTCCTACTAAATTATTCATAAAATCATTCTAGGCCTAGTTTAGTAATATGGTGGCTAAAAACATCATTTTTATATTATGAAAGGCCCTAAACTTTTATAAGTGCTTTCAATCTTCCCTTCGTTTACACTATAAAATTGTGGTTGCAGCATGCACCCATATGCTTCTCTGTTGGCGGTTGCAACCGCAATTTTAAATCATTAGAGAAGAAAATATTGTAAGCGCCTTTAGATTTCTTGGCTCTTCCATAGTATAAAAATGGTGCTTTTAGCTACCATGTTATCAAACTATGCCCCAGTAGCATAAGTCACATTGCACCAGAAAATTAGATAACCAACTCAACAAATTCAAAAACTTCACTTCAAAACAATTAGGCACTCCTCAAATGCCTTCATGGATCCTAAAAACTCATGTATAGGTATAGTATTAGTTATGGTATCACTAACTCACTATGAATATGATGTGTGAAATAATTTTCATAAGCAAAATGTACCATGCAAGTGGTCTCTCTATTAAACGCCAACCCTCATCCTCTACCAAGCATAGAACTAACATTTTTTTGTTTAGGTCAAAATAGGAGGGGAAAAAATGAAAGCACATATATCCAGGCTCACCTTTGATGAACCATTGTGACGGTCTGGATGCCATTTTAGAGCACAAGCTCGATATCTGGTAAAATAAAAGTCAAACTAAAAGATATCACCAGTCCATAATGAAAGTAAGCATTTAAATCACAATCATACCATATGATTAGCAAAAATCAAAAAGCAAGAAGAATCATGAATTATAAAGAAAACAAGAGAAATCTGCATATACAGGCCCATAAAATACATCGATTAATATATGTAATCCCACAATATCTGAATATATATATATATATATATATATATATATATATATATAGAGAGAGAGAGAGAGAGAGAGAGAGAGAGAGAGAGAGAGAGAGAGAGAGAGAGAGAGAGAGAGAGAGTAGGGCTTATATACTTTCAAAAGCACAAGCCCAAATATGCTTGTGAATTTTTTACCATTGGATTTGCATTGAGATTTGTGCTATTTATTTTTTCTCTCTCTTTAGTTGACTTTACAATAGCACAAATCTCAATGCAAATCCAACGGTAAAAAATTCACAAGCATAGTTGGGCTTGTACTTTTGAAAGTATATAAGCTCTATGCTATATATATAAAGAGAGAGAAAGCGAGAGAGAGAGAGATCACCTAGAATATTATTGATAGTAAATGAATAGTGTTTACTATCAACTTTTTAGCCCTTGGATCAATACTATTTCACCAACCACCACTAAACCCTAGGCATCCAAGGGCTAAAAACAAGGATTTAAGTATCTATCGGCACGGGGCGTATCCACCGTGCCGTACCGTGCCAATAAGATACCGGCACGATACAGCCCCGTGCCGATGGCACAATTCAAAACTCTTTTTTAAAAAATTTACTAAGTAATTTTCTCGATAAAGTTCAAAATATTTGATAAAAATACATAACAAGCAATTAAAAAATTTTGTTGCTAAAGAAAATAAATATTTCATGCCATTATGTGTCGGCACGTATGTATTTTTTGTGACCGGCACTCATCGGCACGGCACGGCTCGGCACACACAGTGCCAGCAAGTTTTCGGCACGACCCTGTGCCACGGCACTTAAATCCTTGGCTAAAAAGTAGACCGTAAACACTATTCCTTTACTATCCAAAGTGTTCTAGATTCACTCTATATATATAACAAGAGAGAGAGAAAGAGAGAGAGAGAGAGAGAGAGAGAGAGAGAGAGAGAGAAGATGGTTTTCAAAGATTTAATTTCTCACATACGCACCTTTGTACTTACAAGATATGCCTAAGTGAAAAACTTTTTCTCTAACAAAACAAGAGAGAGAGAGAGAGAGAGAGAGAGAGAGAGAGAGAGAGAGAGAGAGAGAGAGAGAGAGAGAGAGAGAGAGAGAGAGAGAAGATGGTTTTCAAAAACTTAATTTCTCACATACGCACCTTTTGTACTTACAAGATATGCCTAAGTGAAAAACTTTTTCTCTAACAAAACAAACTTCATTCATGCTGCGAACTAAAACAAGAAATAATTTCAAAAGCATATGTAAAATTCAACTTTTGAAAGGGCATGTGAGAGTATAAAGAGAAAAGGTTGAGATTGAATACTATGATAGAACCAGACGGCCGGTGCTTTTGCCTTTTCAACAGCCAGATGTCAATCAAGATTCTCGGGCATGTGCTTTAAAATTCATAGCATACCAACATTCCAACACATCTTGAGTGCTAGTAAATTCCAATGTTCATCCAAGCAGTAGCACCGGCCTCCTTGTGGTACCAATAGTGGTCAGAGAACTTACGCGCTTTTAACATCCTCCAATTTTAGGGGACCGCAGACACTCATTCCAAGAGCTTGCCGAGCAGAAGCTAACTCAGATTGAGGGAAAGTATCAGTTTCTTCATCTGTTTCATTTCTCCAATCCCCAGAGGAGCTTTCATGATAAGCGCGATTAGAAGAGCTCCTCCATCCAAAATTTTCAGAACTATCAAAAGACCAATAAGTGTACCGCTGGCCTCCAAACGTAGAACGAAAGATGGTCTCAACATCATCACCATCATCATCATCACTTGTACAAAACTCAAGTTTTCTTTTTCCTACAAAAAAGTAGGAATAATTTGCCGGTTATACATGAGTTTCATCCTCAAAATAAAATTGTGGGGTTGATTAGAAATTTAATCCCTAAAGTCTGATCCAGCTCAATTTTGTCCTTAGAGTTTCTATTATTCCCTGAAGTTTAATTTTATATTTATTTAGGACTCAAAGCCTCTTTTTTAATGATTATGTCCCTGAAGTTCGATCCTAATTATAATTTCATCTGCAGAGATCCAAATTTAACAAATGAATACTATGAATACAAAATTGAAATGAAGTTTTTAACTATATTTGTAATTATCACTGAATAGCTATCTCACAAAAATGTCCACATCATAGGACTAACACATCTTTCTAGAAAATAAAGTGAAGAAAAGAAAAGCAAACTAATAAATTCAAAAGTTTGCATGAACCGGTGCCATCTCTTTTTCCTATTAATACAATAATAGAGCAGTGTAAAGATGAATCATTATTAATTTACCATTATTCCCATAGTTTCCTTTATTTGAATGAAGGCCATTTTTCTTTGTTCCCCTAACCCAATGGTGTCCTCTAAGCCATGAAGGGCCATGAGATGCATTAGGTTCTTCTTCATCCCTCCAGCTCTGAGATTTCAGTAGAAATAGTAAATAATAGGAAAAATGAATGAGAAGAGTTAAAATTACAACTACAATGATTAGCAACACTAAAATCACAAAAAATGCACACTGGATAGCAAGAAATAAAAAACTACAGTTTGGGGATCTTACCAAATAAGACAACTAAGTTGCCCAAAATGATATCTAAATGCATAAAAAGAACCCAACAGCCATGTTACCTTTCATTTTGTCTCATAGCTTGTTCTAGTTTCAATTGTTATAGAATGTATGATGTGCAAAGGCGTATAAAGAACTACCTTCTATATTGGGTTGACAACTATAAATGCAAATTGGAAAACCCATTCTAAGAACAAATGCTCAACATTTAAAAGCAACTTTCATCAATTGAAGAAAAATTATTGCATGTGCTTTTGCTTGCATCACCTCAAACAATGAAAATACTACGCCAATATTTTTAACCTTCAATGACCATAAAAAGGTTGTTAAGGTAGCCCAATCAGTCTGAGTCTCAGTCTAAGGGTAGGACTTTCAACCTAGATTACACAGATACAGACTAGGGATACGGGACAGGACAAGACTCAGACCAATTAAGATATACGGACACGACATGGACACGGCCAAAGAGATATCATATTTTTCAGAAAATAACATATATCAAAGGTACTCTTATTATTTTGAATAGAAACAACATTTTTATTATTGTTTCCTCACCTATAGAAACCAAGTGATCATCCTTAATCTATAATATATAAATTATACAATAAATAGCATACAGAAGCTAGGTTGAGGGAAGTAGTTATGTCACTTCTGGAAGCAATAGTCTTCCAGACGGAAACTTAATATTGTTGGAAAATCGGTTGGTCAAACTAGATAATGCTGAATGGTAGAATGAGGTAAAGTTTGATCTATGCTTGATAAAGGGAATTCATAAGGTGCGCCCTCCATTGCGTTACAGTCAAACACCACCATTGTATGCATTGATCTGCATGGATCTCATACTTGAATCATTTATTCTACGAAATAAATTTTAAACACTTCTATTACATCTCGAATTGACAAAATTACACCAGCCTTTCCCAGCAATATGGGTTCAGCTACAGCACAACTAAACAATTAGAAAAAGAAAATTGATGAATTTCTATAAACAACTATATAGCCTAAAACCAAAAATCCACGCACAAGATAGTAAATAGCTATTGTAGAGGGTTAAAAAGATAATGAAGTATGGAAAGATACTTGTGATCTATAAGATTCCACACAAACCTGAAAAAGGTACTCCGCATAATCGGAGATATTCCGCAGCAACGTCCCTTTTGATTCTTTATTTCTCTTTCGTTTTGCATAGTAGTTGAATCTCTGTTAAAAATAATAGGAAGTGATCAAATGCTTGTTTCTCTTCAACACAGAACAATCACATGCACTAAGAATAATCAACAAAGCAACCATCTTGAATACAATACGACTTTTTAGGCCATATCTTAAATATGAAAGGCAAAAGTTCTAATTCAAAATTAAACCATAGAACCCTCAAGTTTGCAATATGTGATAACTTTTTGCTTCATAATGAGTCAAACAACGCCAAATAAACAATGCAAAATTAAGAAATTTAGGGAGATTTACAATGAACTCCTATCAAAGAGCAACTTTTTGCCACATCTCCACAACAAATTCTACATTCAAGCAAAAAAAAAAAAAAAAACACATTTTTTGAATCCATAAATGCCCTAAAATTTTTCCACTCGTAAGCTTATTCTCACACGCAATTCATCGAACACTTGGAGGACCAAAACGAAGAGCAACGGGGCAGCGTCAGGATGAAAACGGAAAGAAAAGAACAAGTTGGAATCGATCTCACGTAGTGCCATTGGGTCCTCCTCTTCCGCTCCAACACTGGGGTCGAGTGGAAGAGCACTGCGGCGGCAAAAAGAGGCGGCTGCGGCGGCGCGGGGCGGGCGCCGAGGAATGCGGCTCTCAAATGATTCATAGCTACACGAAGAGGAGGAAGGGGAGGAGAGGGCGCGGTTAGGGCACGGCGAAGCTCCGCCTCATCGTCGTCGTCCTCGGCGATCGGAGACCATTTGAGCGAGGAGAGGAGGAGGAGGAGGAGGAGGAGGAGAGAGAAAGAGAGAGAGAGAGAGAGAGAAAGAAAGAGGAGGGAATGGTGGTGAGAGCGAAGGTCGAGGTTTGCTCTTTGGGTATAAATTGCACTACTAGTCCCCGAACTTCTAGCCAATTTCTATTTGATCCTCAAACTTCAAGTACGATGTTAGAAATACTCATTAAATAGTTTCATTTTAGTCCATATCTACCCTTTCTAAAAATTTATCCCTCTACTTTAATTAATTTATAGCTGAGAGAATTACATAAAATATATTAATTAAATTTAAAAATAAAAATAATATATTAAAATTTTAAAATTAAAATATTATTCACGGATTCAAATCAAACAAATTAAAAATTTTGATAGTAAAATTAAAATTTTGAAAGATTAGATATTCGTTTCAAATCGATTCACAGCTCATATAAGGGCCGTTCGGTTACACACCATTGCAAATACATGTAATTTTAATTTATGTGTTTGATTTAATATAGTTGAGTACAACTGTACAAAAAAGCTTAAATGCTGCAATTGGAACTACGTCTAAATTGGCTGAAGTAGAAACTACACCAGTTAGTGAGGAATAAAATCACCCAATAATTAATAATAAATAATTAATTAATTAATATATTTATTTATTTATATATAGATAAATAAAATTATTTGTAAATAAATAAATACTGATCAAAGTTTTCAAGCCATACAAGTTTGTATAAAACAATTTAAAAATTAATTTTATTTAAAATATAAAAATTGGTTTTGTAGAAGGGAAATGCTTGTGTATATTAATTTAATAAGTTTTAATTAATTATAATTATTAAATTTGAAAAAAATGAATTATTATAAATTTTTTAATTTTGATTTATATATTAAAATTAAATAAATTAAAATTTTTAATTTTTGCCGATTGATAAGTTGAAAATTATTGAAAATAATACATAAAAATATTATATATATTCACCTATTAATTTATAGATAGTAAATTTAAATAATTTATAAAATTATATAATTATAGTCTGCTCATCCATTAAAAAAAATACAAGACGTCATTTTTTTTTAGTACACTTCGCTGAATTTATATTTATTTCTTATATTTTATATATTCAATCATCTATAAATACATAATTTTATAATATTAATTATTATCTATAATATATAATTTTATAATATGTAAAATTATATATAAATATAAACTTTTAATTAATAAATATAAATTTTAACATCAATCTACCAAGCAGAAAAATATAACAGCAACAGTTATAACTATATCAAATCAAACAAACTAAATATAGTTACAACTAAAACATTTACAACTGCACGTATTTTCAATTATACTATTTTTTACAACTACATCCATCCAACCAAATGACCCTGAGTTCTCTATTATTTTTCTTAGGATTAATTACATATATGTACTTAAATATATATTAAATGACAAATATATCTCTACAAAATTTAACTTTTCATATTTATTCTTTCAAAAATCCAACGTTATTCATATATATATTATCACGCCTCGTGTTTCGAAAAGCTGACTAATTTTATTTTTTTTTTCCAAATCAGAGGTTAAAGCAGTTCAGAGCATGATCAGACCGTCACATGTATAGAAAATTCTCACGCCACATGTATAGAAAATTTTCAATCCTCTTGGACTGAGCCTTTCCTATTCATGCACGGCTAAGCGTTTACAGCCAATATCAAAGTAATCTAAATTACGCATACAACATTAAATAATTATTATATTAATCATTTTACAATATTTCAAAACAAAAATGTGGAAGATAATATAAGCGGGTGACAGAAGGGTCGGCACTATCACGACAGCCTCACCAACACGTCCCGACATCCCAGGCACCCAAGGGTGTGAGATACAACATAAATGTATCCCAGTGGGCACGACAGGTCGAGAAATAGCAAATCATACCTACCGGATACCATAATAAGCGGATAACGAAATAGGCAGGTATAATCAAGCGAATAACAGATGTAGTAAATCAATGTTGTAAACAAGAGGGTACAGGGATACAAGTAAATATTATACCAAACTAAGATCAATAACTAAAAGGCAGAATAATAGAAACATGCATCAACTTCAGAAACAAAGTACCCAATCAGATGCCACTATCAATCTCACAGAACCTTAGGCAAAATACCACTATCGGTCTCACAGAACCTCCGCCAAATGCCAATATTGGTCTCATAGAACCTTAGGCTAAATGTGCTATCATAACCCATACACACCTGTGTGACCATGGGCTCACGGGTCGATGTGACCTCTCTACCAGTAAAAAACACCGTTGCGGATAGCTAGTCTGCGGTGTATGTGACTGAAAGTTGGCTCAGTGGTGATCATAATGCTGATGTTGAAACTCACGGTCAAAAACCCCAGGTAATCGGCAAAAGCCGAAAAATCTCTACTGGGACACTGATACCGAGATAAAATCATGCCATATGCTGAAACTGAATCTCCTATACTAAACATGCAGTGAAGAACAGTATATAAAATCTATAACTAAGCTAGTGACCAAACAAGCATAGCATATGTCCAGAGATATACAGTTATATGTACTAATGTGGAAATAGAAGAATAATGACAAGCTCAACTACAGAAATACTGGAAATATAAGCATAATGAAAAGCTCAACTGTAAGAATAAGGCTATATAGCTATAAAGATTGAATGTTGGAATGAAGTAAGTAGAAAGGCTCAATCATAAGATGAATAAGGCTATATAGCTATAAAGACTGAATGTTGGAATGAAGCAAGTAGAAAGGCTCAATCATAAGATCAAGGCTACACCAAACACAGGGGTCCGACCTACCACGGCCCCCCATAAGGCCGAAATGATAAAGCCCGGACCGAAAATAAACCCACCTCAATGTAGGCGGCCCAACAACTCCTCCGGAAGGCTCGTGGACCGAAGTCTGATTGCAAAGACCTGGATCAAGTATACTAATCAGGAACGGACTCACACATACCCAATCCACAGACCACTAAGTACATAAAGTTTAAACCTGGATCTTTTCCAGATTTCCGTAAATCACCGAAAATTCACCGATCGGTTAACTTTGACCCGAACAGCGCCTACGGATTTTCAAATTCGGCGAAATTTGGCATGCGGCCCCGGAACACTTCACTGAAGGCGTTCGGGCAATAACACTCTGCTGGGTGAATCCCAGAGCTAGACCGATACCATAATTACTAAAATACTCCCGGAAAACACCTTTTGGGTTTACGGGTGTTGCTAGCAATAACCCATGGCTGCTGGATCATCCAGGGCTATATTGGGAACATCAAACAGCAAAGCGTAATGCCGCAATTCCTCGAATTGCGTGATTGACGCCGGGGTGCCGATAAACCGACGATTTTGCCGATTTACGGTCTGGTACTCGATTCCCGATCAACGAAAACCATCGGATCTCCAACGAAAAGCTTAGAGATCATGGGCACACAGCCCAAGACAGCACGTGAGATAACAATTGCATCTATACCCCTAAGGTTCCGCAAAATTGTACTTTTTATGCATTTTAGAGCCTTTTTAGCTCATATTAATTTTTAGAATACTTTTAAGTTGTACCGAGGCCACCAGCTAGTGGGCCTCGATGTTATGAACATCGTGCTCACCATTTGGGAGCAGTATGAAGCCTGAGGATAATTTCGGTTCAACCTTTATTACTTTAGCAAGACTAAGTTGCCAATTCCCACTCCTACACTCGACCAAAATCAAATTTAGGGTAAGCACCATGCTCAGTATGTCGAGGGGACTCGGAGGCTCACCCTGGTGCGGCCCCAAAGCTGCTGAAACAGCAGATGGAGCAACCATGCACCAAGGAGCTTGCCATGTTTGCATCTTCTAATCCCTGCAGTCCTTGTTTGAACTGAAGTGAGCATGAAGCTCAAGGGATGAAATGAAGACTAGGGCTCACATTGGGTGGTTGCGGGATGACCGGAATAGTGCCACAAGCAAGCTCGGCCATGGCTTAAGCACCAGGAACTCGGGCTTGGGCCAACTAAGCAATCTGGAGCCACCCATTGCAAATAGCAGCTTCAGCAGCTCGAGGGAGTTGCACTGAGTGCAACCAGCACCACTGTCGGCGTTGGAAAGTTGCGAATGGCCGGAGCCAAGCTTGCGGCCACCTTGGGTGGCAACAATGGCATCTTTCTAAACCAAGGTTCTCGGGTGCAAAGGAATGCACCACAAGCTTTCTTACGCAAAATAGAGAAGTTCTAGGCATCTCCCCGCCGGTGGAAGGCGGCGGATGGTCGGCTGCCATTAACGCGGCCAACCTTGGACCTCTAATGGCGGATCTTTATCTGGCCAGCATGGGCCGCATGCAAAGGCATGAACAGGTCCCCCATGGCACCATGAAGCTTTCTGGGTGTGTGGCCGGGGGTGGAAGGTGGCGGTGGCGCCGGCGCCGGAGCAGCAAGCTCGGCCGAGCCACAAAAATCCCAAACTGGGGCATGGCCGCACCACCTCCACAATGTATCATCTCCTCCCAAATTTGGTGGGAGGCATGATCTCTTCCAGCAAAAGGAGTTGGTCATGCATGATCCCGGGAAAAACCGTCGAGAGCAGCGGTTCCTCGAGGCGGAGCAAGAAGCGATTTTCCGACGGTGCAACTTTACCGCCTGCCAACCGGCGACTTCCAAACCTCGGGCTGGGCTGGAAGAGTCCTCGGATCACGAGGAAGCTACTTCCAAAGGTCTAGGGCCAAAAAACCAAGAGATAAGAGAAACCTTACCTTGGCCGAAGTTGGAGAGGAAGAAAGAAGCAGGCTCCCAAAAAATTTGGACCATTTCTCGATTTGTGCGCGGAGTCCTCGGATCTCTACAAAATTCAACATTTCATATTTATCCTTTCAAAAATCCAACGGTATATATATATATATATATCGTCTATTTCTGTTAGAAAAATCTAGTTAATCATAGATTAAATTCTTAATCTTGATTAGATAAAAAAATAAAATTATTTTTTTATCTTTTTTATATTATAATCATGGCAGTAATATATTTATAAGGATAAAATAGATATTTTATCTATATTATATTAAAATATAAACGGTAATAACTCAGAGGGATATATATATATATATGAATAACTTAAAATTTTTGAAGAAATAAATATAAAAAATTAAATTTTGTAAGGATATATTTACTATTCAATATGTTTTCAGAAACCCGTATGTAATTAACATATTTTTGTGTGTACATCTTACACCCGATCAATCCAAAGGTAGGGACTTCTCTATCCATCACTTCGAACTGATATGTGAAATTCACTCAATCCTAAAATGGGTAAAGTATAAAATGTACATCTATTTTGGAATGTACATCAAGTATTTTTCTTTTTTTATCTATAATAAATCCTCTTGAATCTTATCTTGTTCAATCCTTGCCCCTTCAATGGGATTCAACCAGACTAGAGATTTGAACTTGAGCCAACCCACGAAAATATGAGCCTGGTGGGCTGGGTCAAGCAGGATCAGGCTAGTTTTGCTTAGCCCTACCTAGGGGTGTCAACGAGCCGAACACGAGCGAGCTGGGATCGGCTCGTGTTCGACTCGTTTAATAAACGAGCCGAACATGAGCTGGCACGTTTAAATATCGAGCTGAAAAATTCGGCTCGTGTTCGGCTCGTTTATTAACAAGCCGAACACGAGCTGGCTCGTAAACAACAAGTTTGATTTTCATTCTTACTATTAGATGTATAGTTGAAAGAAAATTAAAAAATTAAAATTTTAATCTAATAATTAAAATTTACAAAAAATTTATAGCTTTAAACTTAAATAGTAATATATATATATATATATATATATATATATATATATATATATATATATATATATATATATATATATATATATATATATTCGAGTTGTTATCGAGCCGAACACGAGTGAGCTCTCTCGTGTTCGGCTCGTTTATTGTGACGCCCCAACTTTCCAGGGGATCACTCATCTTAGAACTACTCTACCTCTAGCACGATTAACTCTCTTAACCTCTTGGGTCTTGCTACCACCCAAAATGTTATAGCCGGGTTAAGAGATTTAGTCATATTATATCATTTTATATATAGGACTAATCCAAATTCTGGGGGTGTCGCATTTATTAAACGAGCTGAAAAATTCGGTTCGTGTTCGGCTCGTTTACTAAACGAGCGATTCGATCTCGAGCTCATTTCGAGCCAAACACGAGCTGGCTCGCGAACAATAAGCTGAATTGCCACCTCTAGCCCTACCTACTACACACGCAATTTGCAAAATGTAAGGATCTGGTTCACAACTATAATAATTTATTAAATCTAAATCATCAATCTAAAATATTTAATTTTAAATTATTAGTATTAAGATGCTAATATATATATATATATATATATATATATATATATATATATATATATATATATATATATATATATATATATATATATATATATATAACGTAGGGCTACTATACTCTTATGAGTATAAATTTCTTTGTACTCATAACTTTTTCACCCATGGATAAAGAAATCTCTTTGTACTCGTAACTTTTTCACCCTTGGATAAAGGAATGTGCGGTTATGATGATAGTGATCCCCCTAAGAGACAGAGAAAAGAGAGAGAAGAAAGATGTTTTAATTTAATTTTTAAAAATTTGGACTTAATATACAAAATCTAAAATATGGTATGTTTTTGTAAAAATACAAAATTAATAAATTTTTTATGAAAAAATCAATAAACTAAGAAAGAAGGATTATATTGATTATTTTCTTTCGATTTCTTTTTTATAAAAAATTAAAAATTGAGCCACATCTAGTGTATGTCAGCAGTCAAGGTAACAGCCAAAAAAAAAAATAATAAACATTAATATTAAAATAAATTCAATGAAAAATTTTACAAATATGGAGATTATAAAATATAAGTGAATATGTGGTCTCCTAACATCTATCTATACAAATACATTAAGGGTTGAAGCCTAAACGAGCTCCCCGCAATTCACGCTGGAGCGTTCCTCACGGGTTCTGCTCCGTACGTTTGAAAAGACAATTGGAGCCTTTCTCTTCTCTCTCTCTCTCTCTCTCTCCCTCTATTTCTCCCTCTGCTCTGAGACAATTGGGGCCTTTCTCTTCTCTCACCAACTCCGCCGCGGCATGGCGACTCCTATCTCTCTCACCAACTCTCACCGACTCCGCCGCGAAGCCCTCTCCTGTACTCCGCCGCGGATCCTGTCCTGCTCCTGTTGCGGAGTTGGTGTCCTGTTGCAGACGGCGGAGTTGCCGCCGCGGCATGGCGACTCCCAAAGCTGGGAGACTGGAACTGCAGGTCGTACCAGTACCTCAACTTCAGCCGCCGCGACGTGTGCCAACGCTGCGGCGACGCGCGGTCGAACAGCAGCGACCGCTCCGACTACGCCAACTTCGGCGGCGGTCGCGGCGGCTCCTTATTCGGCTTCGGCGGCTCCGACGTCCGGCCCGGGGACTGGTACTGCACGTGCGGGGCCCACAACTTCGCCAGCCGATCCAACTGCTTCAAGTGCAATGCCTTCAAGGAAGACTCTGTGGTCGGCGGCGGCGGCGGAGGCGGCGGAGGCGGCGGTGGCGGTGCCTTCGAGGGCCATATCCCGCGCTCACGAGGATTCGGCTTTGGCAGCGGCGGCGGCAGCGGCGGCGGTGGCGTCGGCGGAGGCGGCGGGCATCCTAGCTTAAAGGTCGGCACTGTTTCCGAAAATGAAGTGACTATATTTCTGGCTTCTCAAACACCTTTGGTCCAAAAATCAACAGTTGTTTCTTTTGTAAACAAAGAATTTGAGGGTTTTGTTGCTGTGGAAAGCTATAATATACTTCTGATAGCTGAAAGCGGAAGTTCAAATTTGAAGCTTCTGCTTCTGCTGCAATAAAAAGCAATTAGGGGAGCTAAATAGAAACCATGGATACTAATCTTCTTGTGTTCAACAAATTTACAGTTCAGAAGCCCAGGGAACAAGTGGCAGATGCAGAGGCTCTATTGGACCTTGCCAACACATTGGTGACATCAGTTAGGTCTCAATCGGGTGAAGGAATCACGCCTTCTGATTTTGTGGCTGCATTGCTTAAGAACTTTAGTACATCAGACGTAGAGAACAATCCAAACATGTTCAAGTGGGCAGACGTTGGACTTTCTGTCTCTCATGTTTTCATGGAGGCCTCTGGATGCTCCACCATGTAAGAATTGATCTTGTCTTCCTTATTAAACATTGATTGTGGAAACCTACGGAACTTTTACCTAAACTATAATCCCTCTTGAAATGGGCACCTGAAATTTAAAAATCTTAATTTTACTAACTATACTAATTTTATTTTAGATATGAAAGTATTTAGATAATTATTTAGCAGTTGAATGTTAATGTGGTGTTTGACTTATGTTATTCTTGCCGGGGTTGGTCCCATGAATATGGAGGTGAAGTAGCGCAAGGTGGCTGTAGTTCATAGAAACCGTAGGACGAGGCCAAATGAAAGCACTCGACCAGAAGAGGTTAATGTTTTTCTTTTTGACCCGATGCCATTGTGAATTCCTTTGCTGACAATGTTTATTGCTATGTTTTGTCTTAACTGCCAATATTTTGTTTCTTTAGATGTAAAATGTTGTTTGTTACAATGCTTCTATGACTAATTTTTTATGCAAATTGTATCTGGAACTGCAAAAGGTGCAACTTATTTTGTAGTCTTATAACTTAATCTTTGTTTTTTTCTCATATTTGGTTCTTTGGAAATACTATAGTCTAAATGCTAAACTGTTATTATTGTTATTACGTGAGGTAATTAACAACAGATTGGTTCGTTCTATCAGCATATTTTGTTAATTCAATCGGTTGAATTTGGTATTTCATTGTGTTGAAATATGTCTATAGCTTTTCCAAAGGAGGACTTAATATGCCATTTTATTTGGTCTATGGTTTCTAGAAAGCATTGTCTAGATTATTTTTGGTTTTATTAGCATTTATATTTAAATGAGACATGAAAATTAAGTATCTAAATTTGTAGTTGTTGTTGTTATGATTCGAGCTAGCCTTAATGAATCACATCCATGCATATAAGAAGTTGTTGATTATAAAGGAGAATAATATAAGAGCTTTATACAATGGCAGGGTTACAGAGAAATGGAAAAAGTTGCAGGCTCAGATGGATCAACTACCTCCGACCGGGAGTAAAGCGCGGGACATTTTCACCACAGGAAGAAGAAATCTATACCTATATATGATTCCTCCTAATTTTTGCCACATGTCAACATTTCCTTCATGGTTTAATTTTTTTTTCCTTCACTCTTTCCTTCATGGCTTAATATTACCCCAATTAATTAGCTCCAATTAATTTCCTTCACTATTTCCTTCATGGTTTAATATTATCCCAATTAATTAGCTCTAATTAATTACTCATGTATCATGTCATTCTAAAACGTACACCCCCTCACTTTCCCTCATCTCTTACTCATTATATACCCCCTCATTTATCCTCTTTTACGTTTCCCCATGAGAGAGAGAGAGAGTGTGTGTGTGCGTGGAGAGAGTTGGGAGAAAGAGAGAGAGAGTGAGAGAAAGAAAAAGAGATTTTTTTTTCTTTTTTTTCTTATTTACCGTCTTTTTTTTTTCTCACCCGACATCTCTCCATCTTCTCCCCACTCTTATTAATTTCTCACCCGACATCCCCTCATCTTCTCCCCCACTCTCTTTCTCAAACCCCACTTTTATCTCTCTCCCATTCACATATCCTTTCTATCACGTTTTCGAGGTTTAACCTCTTAGAGAAGTCGATAAATTCAAATTCTTGAGGTATAGGCGGTGGCAGCGGCGACCACCACTGCGGCAGAGGCCACGACCATCAGCACCGAGAGTGGGGAGGCCGCGGAGGGCGGCTTCGGGCAAACCGTGGCGGGGATCGTGCGCACGGCGGTATTTTGGTATTTCGCCTCAGAATTTTTCACCCCCAAGAGATTCTTCGAATTTTTGGTGCTCATCTCCAACCTCTTCTAAAATGGCGAAATCCTGGTGAGTGCCCCAAATTCGTCGTAGTATGATTTCATTTCGTGATTTGATATTGGATTGATCTAATCGAGATCTTAGAACAATTTGTTTATATTATTGTGATAGATTGGGTATAAGTTTAGTTATAATAATATCTGTCCGCTGCATCGCGCGGGTCACTACACTAGTTATTATGAAGCTTCATGCCATGCTGGGAAATAAGTATGCATCTCTGCACACTTAATTAAGATTACATGTAAATGATTTTCTTACAGAAGCTTCTGTAAAAAGATCATGTGAGTAATTAAGAACTATATATATTAAACACTTCTCTGAGCTTAAATCTGGCGATAATTAATTTCGTCATCTGTTTCTTTAACATGGCAAGTAGGTCTTTTACTTGCATTGATTAATCATTTTTTTAATGAACAAAACTCTTATTTTCTTTAACATGGCAAGTAGGTCTTTTACTTGCATTGATTAATCATTTTTTTAATGAACAAAACTCTTATTTACAAGTTAATTAGTGTGTTTATTGTTTTAGGCCATCTGATAATCAAGATTTATGTTTATAATAATATCCTAATTAAATATCAAGCTCACATTGATGTTCATGAAAATTAAGTATCTAAATTTGTAGCTCATTTTCTGTTGCTCAGAATTAGCCTATATAATAATACATGATGGGACTATGTATATAAAAACTGCCTATATTGTAGAATGAAGATATTCTTTTCTGCATTTGTAGAATATATATATGCAAGGCTATACTCAGATTATAAGTTTTCTGTTTCCTTCCAGCATTTCTTCTTGATGTAAACATTTGGTAGAAACAAAACCAGATAATCAAAAGGCATGCTAGCTTACTAATATAAAATTTGGCATATAAATTTTATGTTATCTATAATATCAGGCGGGTTTATATGAATAAGAAAAACGTTGTCTCATCAGTTGTATTATTAAGATCGATGAAGCCCTGGATATATCTTTCGTACGTTGGGAAAAGAAATTGACCGTGCAGATCTGATCTTGCGTATAAGAAGTTGTTGATTATTAGCCATATGTTTTCTATTTTATTTCATAATTTCAATCAGCCCATATACCTGGATTTCTTTTTCTCAAAATTTTTTTTTTTTTGACTCAGGAAAAAACTGCAGATCATTATACAAAGAGAATGAAAAAAAAAAAAGATGGGTGATTAAGGTCCATCAGAATTTGGGTGGTTCATGGCTAATATGGTGGACCAATTCCAAGAAAAAAAAAAGAAAAAAAAGAAGACCCAGTTAAGGATATATATATATTGGGCCTAATAAGGCCCATTAACCAGCCCAAATGATTGTGTGTAGGCCCAAATCCGAACAGAGTACATCAAAAAAATAGGTGGGTAAACTTCAATTTGTCCCATAGTTTAATCCTCTGGGACTTTATCAATTTAAAATTTAAACTTTATAAATATCTAAATGTTGAGAAGTACTTCAGATGAGGATTATACTTTACTATATAATCTAACTGGAATAATTATATATATATATATATATATATATATATATATATATATATATATATATATATATATATATATATATATATATATATATATCATTTGATTTATACGACAAACCATCTTGGATTAAGTGGGCCGTCAGATAAATTTTTTATTCTTAATTTTTAATTAAAAATTTTAATTTTAAAAATTCAAATCTTTAAATTTTTATTCCCAAATTTAAAATTAAAATTTTAAATACCTAACTTTAAATTTTAAAATTTTAAATTCCGTATTCTTTTTTTCTGATTTATAAAGTTGAAAACTTTATAATATATTAAATATTTCTATCTTTATAAATAATTTATTATTCATTACTTAATAATTATTAATTATTAATATTAATTTATTATAAATATATTCGGCCACCGCGAAGCGCGGTTCTTTAACTGGTAAACCACTATGATTTTTCAATTTCTTACCGCCACACCTCATTAATTTAAGAATATGGGTCCCACATATTATTTTTATTATTTTAAAAAAATTAATTAATTCAGTTTTCTTTCTCTAACATTTTTCATGTTCTCCGTGTTATATATATATATATATATATATATATATATATATATATATATATATATATATATATATATATATATATATATATATATATATATATATAATTATTTGATGAAAAAAACAAATTGATTTGAATTTTCTATTTTTATTTAAATATGTATTTTTAATTTCAAATCTCTTTTTATTTTTTGTCAAACTTTAAAATATTTCTACTTGTATTTAGATTTTTTTCGTATTATGAGTGCGATAATATTAGATTTTTATTAATTGATTTAATAAAAATAATTTAGTTTGTACGATAAGTGAGATTATTGTTTATATATTTTCTTTTGCAATTTTAGTTTTTATTTATTCAGTAGATTGTGTTTTTAGCTCTATAATCATAATTATCTGTCATAAAACACGACCATACTATATTAATTAATTATAAATTTAAAAATAATATATATTTAATATATTTTTTATATTATTAATTATTAAAAAATAATATATAAAAATTTTATTTTAATAAAATTTACTCGACCCATCGTGCAGATTACTATACTAGTTTAAAAAATATGACACTTATTCAGAAAGTACAGTTTAATAGTATAACACCTATTAAAATGATATATTTTAATAATATATTTTAAAACACAAAACTAACATGGATGGGATCATCCAAGTTTGGCACTTGGCACCAGTCAATTCTAGTGGAAGTAATATAACACCTATTAAAAAATTTTAAAAAATGTTAATTTAGTATTAATATAATTTAATATTAATATAATTTAATATTAATATAATTTTTAAAAATTTTAACATGGATTCGAATTTTTGATGATTTTTTTTAAGAATCAGAATGGATGAAAGGAAAGCTAGGGTATCTCGTCTCCGGCTTCATTTTCTTAGGGGGCGTTTGGTATCGGGTATAAGGAAGGATAAGGGGTTATACGCCCCCCTTATATCCAAACAGAAAAATAGAAGGAGGGAAACAGTTGTTCTCCCAATACAGAATTATTTCGGGATAATTCGGTATTGGGGGGAACAGTTGTCCCCCCAAAAGGTGGAATAACTTGTTCCACCTTTCTTCCTTTCTTTTTTTTTTTTTTTTTTTCTTTTTTTTTTTTTTTAATTAAATTTTTTTAAATTTATAAAATTAAAATTTAATTTTTTTATTTTTAAAATTTAAAAATTTTTAATTTTATTTTTTAATAAATCTAAAAATTTAATTTTTTAAAATTTTTTTTATTATTTATTCATCTATACAAATTTATACCAAATGTTTAAAATTTTTAAATTTATACCTATTTTTATATACAAATTTTTGAATTTTTAAAAATTTATAAATTTTTAAAAATCAAAAAAAAAATTAATAATTTTTTTATATATATAAGTAAAATATAAATTTTAATAAATATTTTAAATTAAATATTTAAAATCATATCAATTAAATTTTTATCTTAAATTAAAATTTTAATTCCCTCTATTTTTCTTATTCCTCTTTAGCTTACCAAACACAATTTTTCTTATCCCCGGTATAACTCTTATACTAAACCAAACATAAAATTATTTTAATTCCTGCTTATATCTAAACTTATACCTATTTCAGAAATAATCAATTTTCGCTTATATCCGAACCAAACGCCGCCTTAGAGAATTAGGATGAATTATTATTTTTATTATTTTTTGTCCACACTTATTCAGAATGGATCGATGACCCCCCCCCCCCCCCCCCCCCCCAACTTATTCAGGGCGGGTGAGGACGAAAACTCGATCAATCCGAATCAATTTGCATCCTATCTATAATTAATCATTCCAATCGAGTTTTTTTTTTTGTTCAAAACTCAATTATATTTGATGGAATTGAATATGTTGGCTTTTCCGTAAAATAAAATGTTAGCATCTAATACTTTTAAGAAGAAGATGATTAAGAAGAAAAACCAAAAATAAAAAAAAAAAAAATTGAAATGATGAGGATGAAGATAAAAGAATAAGAAAAGGGAGAGACAAGAAGAAAATATTTCTGTAAAAAAAAAAAAATATTGTTTATTCTCTTAAAAAATGTGACCAATTTAAAAAATAACAAAAGTATGGGCGGTGGAGACCTAGCTAATTGTAATAACTTACAAAAAATTTGCTACTCAATTCATACAAAAAAAAAAAAAAAAAAAAAAAAAAAAAAAAAAAAAAAAAAAAAAAAAAAAAAAAAAAAAAAGGGACTAAATTGTATATTTGAAAATAAGAACCAATATTGTAACTTATTTATTCGAAAATTTGTACTTTTCCATGAATGAGGCCAAATAGTGACTTTTTCAGTTTCTTATTATATTATAAATGTGGTAGTGAAAAAATGACATTTCTTTTTTTTTTTTTTTGCTTTTTTTTTTTTGGGGGTTCATGTAAACTAGCTATCACTTAACAATTTTTTCCATCCTTTTTTTTTTTCTTAATAATCTTCCCAGCTTATGCAGGTACATATATTATTTTATTTTTCAGATAATTTAAGTACATATCCATTTTAATTGTATAAAATTTATATTTTATATATTCATATAAACCAACTCAGCTAACCGATTACGTCACAATTAATCGGATTCAGATAAAAAATTTCGTATGAAAAATTCGATTAGGATGAATACTATTCAGATTAAAATCCGGATCGAATTCATAAGTAAAATTTGAATATAGCGTATCAATAATCTGATTTTTAGACCAGAGATTTACTTCACGGAAGGAACTGGCCTGGTCCAACCTGCTGCGCCATCTGCCTGGGCCCCGACGAAACCGTCAACCACCTCTTCCTTTCATGTACCTTCGCTAACTCCCTGCTGGAGGCCCTTCTACCAAACAAAGCGAAAATTCGTAGGTGTCTGTCCGCATCCCAGCTCTGGGAGGTATGCTCTCAAAGGGCGAGGACCTGGGGTGTCAGGAACCTCACCACCATTGCGACCACCTGGTGGTCGGTTTGGCTTGAACGGAACAGAAGGATCTTCGATAATAAAAGTCGAAACCTTGGTGCCGTACTCGTTGAGGTCAGGATTAACCGATCGCAGTGGCTCAGATTCTGTACTTAGGCGCGGCTTGTACTGGTGTCGCCTGTCTAGTTTTTCCTCCCCTTTTGTTTTGCTTTTGTTTTCCTTTTTTTTCTTGTTCTCTCCCCTGTTTCGCTCTCTTTGAGCGTCTCTCCCCTGGGGTTCGTGGCCTAACGGCCGAGTCCTGTAGCTGAGTTCATCAACCCTTTGAATGAAGCGGCAGCATGCTGTCTTTTTTCAAAAAATAATCTGATTTTTACCGATATATTAAATTATTTTTAAATTGTTAATAGTTTATTTTAAGAAGATATTTGATTTTTCTCTATGATTAGAGATGTTATCATTTTTTAATCTTCAAAAAAAATAAATATTTAACAAATATTTTTCTTATTCTATTTTTATTTTGGCTTAAAATCGGGTGCAGTAGTGTTATTATAAAGGGTTAATTACATACGGCTCCTTATAAATATATCGAATAGCAGATATATCCCTACAAAGTTCAATTTTTCATATTTATTCCTTCAAAAGTCCAACGTTATTCATATATATCCTTACCTTTTATCTCGGTTAGAAAAATCTAGTTAATCTCATATATTTCTGTATTATTTTTTGGAGGAATATTTTTGAAAGGGCAAAACTATCATTTCACATATAATCTATTAAAAAATAAACAGTAAACTAACGATAATAAACTGGAAAGATATATATGAATAACGTTGGACTTTTGAAGGGATAAATATAAAAAATTAAACTTTGTAGGGATATATTTATTATTCGATATGTTTACAGGGAGCCATATACAATTAACCCTATTATAAAATAAGCAATACTATTCGTACACTCCATTTGGGAACACCTTATTTATCTTAAGATAGAGACTCTTTCACTCGTCACTTTGAAATTCACTCCATTCTAAAATGAATAGGGGGTAAGATGTACATTCCGTTTGGAGTGTATAAAAAATATTTTGTAAAGTTAAAAATAAAAAAAATAAAAAATAATATTTATAATGCCAATTAAGTAATTATTTGAATGATGCAATGAGGTTGATTTAATTATTTTTATGAACCAAAAAATTAGAAAAATGTAGAGAATTAGAAGTACACTTTCATAATAGTTAATTAATCTGTTTCACTGAAAATGAAGAGTGATGAATTTATTTTATTATTTTTTTTTCATAATTTTCAAAATTCTATATTTTATCTCTTTTAAAATTTTAGAAAATATTTTTTAAAAATTACGACCTTAACGGAAAAAGTGAAATAATCAAATTACCCTTACTTATTTTATAAAAAAAAAAAAAAATTAATATATTTTTATTATTTTAATAATATTTTTAGTATAAATTATAAGAAATAGACGAAATAGTGACGGAACCTGACGGAGGGAGGCTAAATGCATCAACTTAAATTTTTAAGGAGATAAAACTTTTGAAAGTCAGAAAAAAAATATATTAAATAATATATGAGGCTTTTACTTATTTATTTCTGATTATTATTTAAAATTTTTAAATTTATTCTGAAATTATTAAAATATTATTCTAAATTTCAAATTGATTAATAATTTTGAAAATCAATGAGAATATTTTGGTTAATAAAAGGTATATTAGATATTTCTAAAATTTTTAAAAATATATTAGATATAATCCCTATAATTAATTAATTAATTAATATTATTATTAGTAAAAAAAAAAAAACTTTCAAATAGCACTAAATATATAATTTTCTTTTTTGGGATGAGTTTTTGTCCGAATAGTAGGGAGATATAACTAAAAAATTTTGTTCCTAGGGATTTAATTATATATATATATATATAAAATAAAATAAAATGGTATAAAAATTTCTCAACCATAAACCATTTTGAAACAAGAAATTTGTTATTTTTCATTGACACTTTCTAAATTACACTTTAATTTATTATAATTTATAGTTTAAATTTTCTAAATTTGTTATAATCAAACCTTTTAATTCCAACATTTTGATTAAAAGTAATATATTGTTGATATGTCTGTAGCCGTATTATTATGTGTCCATAGAAATTATTATATTAATTTAAAATTTTTAAACGAAAAGTTACGAGAAATTAACGTGTGAGAATGAAAGTATAATTTATCAAATTTTCACGAACTAATATTTTCAAATTATTTTTACTACTACTAAAGCAAACCACATTCAAACCATGATTAGATACCGCAAATGGATCCGGGTTAGCGGAGTTTTCATATCGATTTGCTATTTTAGAGAGAGAATTTAAGGGGTAGGAAAATTAAATTTTATAAAAATATATTTGCTATTCGATATATTTTTAAGATGCTATATGCGATTAATTCTAAAAAAAAAAAAACAATACTATTTGTACACTTATTTTTAAGATGTACGATGTACATCTCATCCTAAAATGAGTGGGGTGTAAGATATACATCCATTTCGAAAGTACATTTAGAGGCTTTAGAGGCTGTTTGGAAATGGGTTAGAATAGAGAATAGGGGATGTCCCCTTGTTCTTCCAAGCGCATCTAGAATCAACCGGTATAGTTTGTTCCAGTATAATTAGAATAAGCTGGAATAACTGTTCGCACTCTTTCCGACCACTTCTTATTTTTTCCTTAAATATTCTCTCACATCTATCGAGACACTCTCTTTCATTTTATTATTATATAATAAAATTGAGGGTAAAAAGATAATTTATCCCAACTAATACTCTTTATTTATCTTATTCTTCATTATTATACCAAACACAAAATCTCTTATTCTCGAAACCATCCCAAATATTTTTTTATACTAGTTCCGTATTTATATTTATTTCTGAATTAGCTATAGTTCTGTCTTAACGATTACCAAACGGCCTTAGTATTTTTATTTTTTTAAAAAAAATATTTTCAAAAAAATAAAAATTCCCTTTTTTTTTGCCCGTCCATATAAATTTCAGGGGAGAGGGGATCATCGTCCCGCGTTCCTTCTCCGCTTCCTTCGCCTTTGGACTCTCTCTCCACATACCCCAAATAAATTACGCATTTTTGTGGGATTTTTTCGCGTGATTTGGCGCGGGGAGTTCTCATTGTTCCAACACATTCATAGAGAGAGAGAAAAAGGAAAGAGAGAGAGAGAGAGAGAGAGAGAGAGGAGATCGAGCTCGTGACAGAGTGGGAACAGCTACGATCGAGGAGATCACCTGCATTAATTTTATATTTATTTGTTTATTTGTTTCCATTTTTGACCCATCTCGTGGTCGAAACTGTACAAATTTTCCCAGCAACGTAGCGCGATTTAAGCGCCCCTAACGTGATCGCCGTCCCCTTCTACCGTGTGAAAATCCCGATCTTGATGCTTGTTTTGAGAATTCGGGAGATGAATCGGGCGATTTCTAGCAAAAATTTGGGATCTTGAGGCTTTTCCCCGTTTGTTTGAGCACTGTGGAAGCTATTCTAGAGAGAGAAAGGGATTGGAGCGGGGAGGGACTTGTTCTATTCTAGGGTTTCTGATCTGAATTTGAGTTCTTCAGAATTGATTAATCATAGTTGTCATGTTTGAATCCATCAGTTAATTTTTGGCTATTTTTTTTGTGTTATTTTAGAGGTATGAAATTTTTGTCGCTCAACCTCCATTACTCTAATTTTGATTCAACATTTTAGCTTCTGTGGAGAATTCAAAGTAAATTTTTTATATCAGATCTGAAATTGTCCTGCAGATTACTTAATTCTGGGAAGGTGATTCATTCTTTTGTGTAGAAAGAAATGTCAGGAGCTGTTCTAGTTGCGATCGCTGCGTCGATCGGTAATTTGTTGCAGGGATGGGATAATGCCACCATTGCAGGTAAATTTCTGAGTTTCCAGTTCCTTTTTGGGTGCTCTTTTTTATGCAAAATATTTTTCCTTTCTCTTTTTGATGCCCAAATATTTTACCTTTCTCTTTGTTCATATTATTTAGTGATTCTCAACTCGATTTTTTGGCTAATTATGGGGGGCTTTGGGGAAATTCTATCTAATTTTCAAATATTGTTTTACTACTTGTTTCTTTCTATTTACATTTAAGATTACTTTGTTCAAGTTAAAATTAATAGCATTTCGCATAGGGACAATGTTTTTTTTTTTTTTTTTTTCTTTTGTCCTTTTCACCCTTATGTTATCCTGCTATATATCTGGAATAATAAGGAACAAAGTTAAATTTGTGCTTTGACATTTCAAATTATTTACTGTAATGAGAATATATATATATATATATATATATATAAATACTCTGACACTTTTTGTAATAAATAATAAAAATATTTTTAACCGCTGATCGATAAAAGATAAAAAAATAATTTACATTTAACTTTATAAAAGGGTATTTTCATAATTAAATATCACAAAATAAAAAAATATATATATTAATTAAAATACCTTCTATTAATTTAATCATTAATTTAAAAAAAATTAGAATTACAATTTAGCCATTAATTTAAAATTGTTTAACTTAAAAAAAAATTGAAATTATAATTTAGGCATTAATTTAAAAATATTTAGAATTGCAATTTATTCATTAATTTAAATAGTTTAATTTAAAAAGTATTAAAATTACGTATTAATTTTAAAAGTTTTAGAATGATAATTTATGCATTAATTTAAAAGTTTAAATTTAAAAAAAAAATCAGAATTAAAATTTAGGCATTAATTTAAAGAGTTTAAATTAAAAAAATTTAGAATTATAATTTAGGCATTAATTTAAAAAATTTTAGAATTACAATTTAGGTATTAATTTAAAAAGTTTAATTTAAAAAGTTTTAGAAGGACAATTTAGGCATTAATTTAAATAGTTTAATTTTTAAAAAATTAGAATTACAATTTAGGCATTAATTTAAAGAATTTTAGAATTACAATTTACGCATTAATTTTAAAAGTTTAAATTAAAAAAATTTAGAATTACAATTTAGGCATTAATTTAAAAAGTTTAAAATTACAATTTAGTCATTAATTTAAAAAGTTCAATTTAAAAAGTTGTAAATGACAATTTAGGCATTAATTTAAAGAATTTAATTTAAAAAATTTTAGAATTACAATTTAAGTATTAATTTTAAAAGTTTTAGAATTAAAATTTAGTCATTAATTTAAAGAGTTTAATTTTAAAAAATTAGAATTACGATTTAGGCATTAATTTAAAGAGTTTTAGAATTACAATTTAGCCATTAATTTAAAAAGTTTTAAAATTACAATTTAGGCATTAATTTAAAGAGTTTAATTTTAAAAAAAATTAGAATTACAATTTAGCCATTAATTTAAAAAATTTAATTTAAAAAATTTTAAAATTACAATTTAGACATTAATTTAAAGAGTTTAAATTTTAAAAAAAATTAGAATTACAATTTAGACATTAATTTAAAAAGTTTAATTTAAAGAGTTTTAGAATGATAATTTAGGTATTAATTTAAAGAGTTTAATTTAAAAAATTTTGGAATTATAAATTAGATATTAATTTAATGAGTTTTAGAATTACAATTTAATCATTAATTTAAAATTTTTAATTTAAAAAAAATTTAGAAGTACAATTTGTTAATTAATTTAAAGAGTTTTAGAATTACAATTTAGACATTAATTTAAAGAGTTTTAGAATTACAATTTAGGCATTAATTTAAAGAGTTTAATTTGTTTAAAAAATTTCAAAGTTTCTTTAATATAAACATTAATTTTGTATTACAATTTTAAAAAATTTCAATATGCTTACATATTTGATTTAATAGAAATATATGGTATAATTCAAATTTAATTTTAGAATAGAATTATACGGGCTAAGTTAAATCAAATTTAAATAGTAAAATTTGATCTTTTAAAATAGTAAGATCATATATTATAATTTAAAATATAAATTGATAATAAAAATTAATAGATTCTCAAATTCTAATTTCTAAAATTAAAATAATTTACAATATATTAGATAAAAATAATTAAAATATTGCTATTTAAGACGATAACTAAATTGGAATATTTAAAATTTATAATCTTTCTAAAAATAAAAACTCTCACTAAATTTAAATTTTTAAAATTTATAATATTTACAAAAATAAAAATTCTCAAAAAATCAAAAGACCAAAATGGTAATCGGTACCTCCTTCAAAGTAGGAGTGGCAATCCAGCTCGCTGTTCGCGAGCCAGCTCGTGTTCGGCTCGAAATGAGCTCGAGATCGAATCGCTCGTTTAGTAAACGAGCCGAATTTTTCAGCTCATTTAATAAATGAGCCAAACACGAGCTGGGATCAGCTCGCTCGTGTTCGGCTCGATAACGGCTCAAATATATATATATATATATTAGAGATAATTGTCTGTGTACCCCTGAAATTTGAAGAAATATCTGATTTACCCCTCTTATTTTATTCTTTCCAATATACCCTTCATACGTTCCACCGTTATTAAAAATATCCTACCGTTTTCTTTTGTTAAATTAACTAGGGTTAAATTAGAGTTAAATAATAATCGGAGTTGAAAATTATCAGATATAACTATTTTGTCCCTATCTATCAAAACTATTGAAAATTTTAAGGGTACATAAGAAAAAGTTGGTTATGGTAGAAAGGTATATTTAAAAGGGTAAAATGATAATTTTACACAGATAACGGCAGCTCCAAACGGTACACTAACAGAGTTTAACTTCAGGGGTATTTTAGAAAGAAGTTGGAACGTAAGAAGGGTAGTTTTAATATTAGCCTTCTAAGAGGGGTAAATTTAAAAACAGAGAAATTTTTAGGGATATATAAGAAATTGCCCCTATATATTACTATTTAAATTTTAAGTTATTAATTTTTTTATAAATATTATTTTTTTAATTTTTTTTTTCAGTTTTACATCTAATAATAGAAATGAAAATCAAACTTGTTGTTCGCGAGCCAACTCGTATTCGGCTCGTTAATAAACGAGCCGAACACGAGCCGAATTTATCAGCTCGATATTTAAACGAGCCAGCTCGTGTTTGGCTCATTTATTAAACGAGCCGAACACGAGCCAACCCCAGCTCGCTTGTGTTCGGCTCGTTGACATTCCTACCTCAAAGTGACCTGCTATTGCAGGTCTCACAACTTAAAAATAATCAAATCTGAGCCGTTGAGCCGATATGGATGAAATACAATGATATCAGATAATTAGAAATACGGGATGATTGGTTGGGTCGAATCGCTGCGATAATTCTTGGGCTTTTATTTCTTGAAATTTTTTGGTTTGCCTTTGGCAAATGAACAGTGGTTAGTTTTGTCTCTCTGGTAAATTTGAACATCTTCTCCAGGAGCCGTTCTATATATAAAGAGGGAATTCAAGTTACAGAGTGAGCCTACGATCGAGGGGCTAATCGTCGCCACGTCACTGATCGGGGCCACAATAATCACAACGTTCTCTGGAGCAGTATCGGATGGGGTTGGTCGGCGCCCGATGCTAATAATCTCGTCGATTCTCTATTTTCTCGGCGGTCTCATAATGTTGTGGGCTCCCAATGTTTACATACTACTCGTAGCAAGGCTGATTGATGGATTCGGTATCGGATTGGCCGTCACTCTTGTTCCGGTATATATTTCTGAGACTGCACCTCCAGAAATAAGAGGATTGCTAAACACTTTACCTCAATTCAGTGGGTCGGGTGGAATGTTCTTGTCTTATTGTATGGTTTTCGGGATGTCGTTGATGCCCAAACCGGATTGGAGGGTGATGCTCGGAGTTCTCGCTATTCCTTCGCTCTTGTACTTCGCCTTAACAATTTTCTATTTACCGGAATCTCCGAGGTGGCTCGTGAGTAAAGGGAGAATGGTGGAAGCAAAGCAGGTTTTGCAGAGATTACGAGGAAGGGAAGACGTCGCAGGTTTTTTTTTTTTTTTTTTTTAGGTGAAATAAATGGGGTCAATTGCATACGACTTTCTGTAAACATATCGAATAGCAGATATATCTCTACAAAGTTTAATTTTTTATATTTATCCCTTCAAAATTCCAGCATTATTTATATATATTCCTGCCGTCTATCCCTATTAGAAAAATCTAGTTAACCATAGATTAGATACTTAATTTTAGTTAGTTAGTGAGACATTTTTGAAAGGGAAAAACTGTTATTTTACATATAATCGGTTTAAAAAATAAACAGTGAACTAACGATAATAAACCGGAGGAATATATTTGAATAATGTTGAATTTTTTAAGTGATAAATATGAAAAGTTGAACTTTATAAAAATATATCTGCTATTCGATATGTTTACAGAAAGCCGTATGCAATTAACTCAAATAAATATATAGATCTGGAACTTAACTTAGTTTCTTTCTTTCGACTGTACAGGAGAAATGGCTCTACTTGTTGAAGGATTGGGCGTAGGAGGCGACACATCCATCGAAGAGTACATCATCGGACCCGCTAATGAGCCGAGCGACGAACATGTTGCTCCCTCTGACAAAGAACAGATCACACTATACGGGCCTGAAGAGGGCCTTTCTTGGGTCGCCCGGCCCGTTAAGGGTGCGAGTGCCCTAGGAAGTGCCCTAGCCCTTGCCTCTCGCCACGGTAGTATGATGAACCAAAATGTTCCTCTCATGGACCCTTTGGTTACCCTTTTCGGAAGCGTCCACGAGAAATTCCCTGAAACAGGAAGCACATTATTTTCCAATTTTGGCAGTATGTTCAACGTAGGGGAGAATCAACCCAAAACCGAGAACTGGGATGAGGAGAGCGTTCATAGAGAAGGCGACGAAAATGATGATGCGTCTGATAATGGTGAAGGCGATTACGATGATAATAATAACCTTCAATCTCCATTGCTTTCTCGCCAAACAACATGCATGGAAGAGGGGAAGGACGTTGCAGTACCAAAGGGGGGTGGTGCTAATGGAAGTGTTTTAAGTATGAGAAGGAATAGTAGCCTCTTTCAAGGTTCTTCTTCAACAGGTAAGAAAGCAAATTTTATATTAGGCTAAATTACAGAAAATCTTTATGTAATATTCTATTTTTTCATTTTGCCCTTCTTTTAAAAGTTTACATTTTGTCTTCTCGTAATTACCGAATTGTCTTTAGGAGGAGGCAACGGCGATAATGGAAAAAGTAAATTGACGAAAATATCCTTATCTTATATCGAAGAGAATGAGTTTTAGTTTATTTTTCGTCATTCTTGAAGGGTATTTTGGATATATCCAATAATATTTTTTAAAAAATTGACGGTTACCTCACGGAATGGTGACGGCGGGGTAAATGCATATTTCGATAATTACGAGGGGATAAAATGTAGACTTTTAAAAGACAGAGGATAAAGTGAAAAAGCGGAATATTACAAGAGAATTTTTTGTAATTTAGCCTTTATATTATATTATAGGGATAATTATATGTGTATCCCTAAAATATAAAGAAATATCTGATTTATCCCTCTTATTTTTTTCTTTCCAATATACCCTTCATACTTTCCACCGTTATTAAAAATATCCCTACCGTTTCCCTTTGTTAAGTTAACTAGGGTTAAACTAGAGTTAAATAATAATCGGAGTTGAAAACTATCAGATATACCTATTTTGCCCGGATTTAGGGTTTAGAGTTTAGGATTTTTTTGGGTTTTAGGGTTTAGGGTTTAGGGTTTTAGGGTTTAGGGTTTAGGGTTTTTTAGGGTTCTAGGGTTTAGGGTTTAGGGTTTTACGGTTTAGGGTTTAGGATTTTTTAGGGTTTTAGGTTTTAGGGTTTTAGGGTTTAGGGTTTAGGGTTTAGGGTTTAGGGTTTTAGGGTTTAGGGGTTTAGGGTTTTAGGGTTTAGGGTATATTTGAAAGGGCAAAATAGTAATTACACACAGATAACGGCAATTCCAAACGGTACACTAACAGAGTTTAACTTCAGGGATATTTTGGAAAGAAGTTGGAACGTAAGAAGGGTAGTTTTAATATTAGGGGTAAATATGAAAACAGAGAAATTTTTAGGGGTACGTAGGAAATTGCCCCTATATTATATCATCGACATTTTCTTCAAATATTTGATTCCTGTTTTCTGGGTATGCATGCATGCAGCGAGTAGTATGGGCATTGGCGGAGGATGGCAGTTGGCTTATAAATGGTCAGAGAAAGAGAGGTTGGATGGAAAGAAAGAAGGCGGGTTTAAAAGAATATATTTGCACCAAGAGGGTGTGCAAGGGTCGAGAAGGGGTTCTCTTCTTTCAATTCCCGGAGTGGGTGGTGCTCCTGCTGAAGAAGAGGGTGAGTTCATACATGCGGCAGCATTGGTGAGCCAATCTGCTCTTTACTCTAATAAGGAGCTGTCGGACCAGGGCCAGGGACCAGTCGGTCCGGCTATGGTCCATCCGTCGGAGGCGGCTACTCGGGGACCCGTGTGGAAGGATCTCTTAGAGCCAGGAGTTAAGCATGCATTGCTTGTTGGTGTCGGGCTCCAAATCCTTCAGCAGGTAAAACCAGAAAAAGATAAGAATTTGGTTTAGATTATAAAGAGATAACAATTGTTTTTTTTTTTTTTTTTTTGTTGAGAAAAAGGCAGTTGTTGAGAAAAAGGCAGCATGCTGCCGCTTCATTCATGTCGGAGGTGAACTTAGCAATTGGACAGCCGGGCCCAAAAAAAAAAAAAAAAAAAAAAAAAACAACTAGGCACAGAATCTGGTCCAGTTTGATCGGCAAGGTCTAATTTCCGCAAGTAAAACACCGAGACAGCGTTTCTTGTTGTCGAAAGACCTTCTGTTTATTTAGCCGTTCTATTTCTTTATTAAATTTTCATTAGTTGAAACTATAATTCAGTTATATTACATTTTTTTTCCTCATCTTTCTTCTCATACATGATGTTCGTCGTCTTAGATGCCTCCAATTTTCACTCTCCCTAAATTATTATTACTTGCTTCGCCAATTCTTTCTTTGAATTCACAACTTCTCTTCGTGCAAATGGTTGCTATCCCTTGTTGATAATCTACTTCTCTTGCAAGTTTAACATCCATTGATTATTCTTACTGTATTTTTTTTTTTAATTATAATGAATAAATTGTTGTAGTTGATAGCTTTGTTTTGGGAGACAAGTTAATGAGGTACGGAAGTGGCGATGCTTATCCTTGCGTGGACGTTGGTTGATAAATTAAAATTTTCATTAAATTACACCAAAAGTTGTGACCCCTCCTCGTCAGTCAGTTCTCATGCTTATTCATACACAAGAAATGCTTTTAAACTGGCGGAATAGCATTAATAATCTCTCATTTCAAATATTTTTTTCATTGTTTCACTCCAAAAGTAAAGGTTACTGCTAGAAGAAACTTTGATTTATTTCCTTATCTCTAGACATGGAAGTTTTTATGAAGAGTACTCTACTTTCACTGCCTTTCATAAAAAAATTCAAATTTTGAAGTGCGATATATGGGGTTTTAAATTTTGCATGGATGTAACTAACTAGAAAAATTTGCGGGCGTCTTATACTGCCTTCCTCTCTTTGCGCCATTTCAGCTCTCACATTTGCTTTGCTTCAACAGTTTGCTGGCATAAATGGAGTTCTCTACTATACCCCTCAAATACTCGAGCAAGCCGGCGTGGAGGTACTCCTTGCAAATATTGGCATTAAGCCGGATTCAGCTTCTATTCTCATCAGTGCTCTTACTACCCTATTAATGCTCCCCGCTATTGGTGTCGCCATGTGGCTCATGGATCTTTCGGGAAGAAGGTTATCACTCTTTTCTGCCTAAAACTTCAATCTGACTCGTTCTAGTCATTTTGTCTGTTAACTCTAGGGTGGTAGCATCTTCACCATCTTAATTTATATCTTTTTGGATATTAAACTTTATAGTATTAGCGGTGGGTTGGGTCGAGTGGTGGTGGTGGGTGTTCGTTACATTGACCTTAAATTATACTCTATATGTGCAAACTGAGTAGTTCAAGCTCGAACCCTGAACTTGCCAGATTTGACGGAGAGGAGTGCAGATCCAAGCCGTAAATCTGACCAAAGCCTTCCATCCATTTGATATGAAATGACTTATTTTGTTATTATTTCATCAAAAACTTCAACCCCTTTGACCCAAAGAAGAAGCTATTTACTATGAAATAATCAACCCTTTAGCCAAAACAACCTTTTAACGGCCTCATGAACCCTACCTAAATTGGAATATATTCGATCCACCCTACTCGACCCAAAATTGTAGGTACTATGATGTCAAATTGGGTTGTGGTTGGACAAACCAGTGGGAAAATTGCTCGAGGAAGAACTACAGTCCATTTCTAGAACATGATTTTTAGTACCTTTCTGCAGAGTTTGACAAAACTTAATGGCTTCTGTCAAAATTATTGAATAAAATCCTGTCTAGTAACAGATATATCATTTAATCTTTAGAATATTCCATCATAAAAGTTGCAAAACATCGCTATATTCTGACGAGAAATGTTGAAATAAGAGATACTAGAACAAGGATAATGAAAGATTTGGTATTGAAATGAGACTTCTACTACTAAAGTTTTAGGTACGATCTCAAAAGGTGCTATATTTTAGATAGTTCGCATGCTTTTACTAGACCAAAGAGAAGTTCAGGTCGGGCTCGCTTTTATGAGTTGAACATGTCTCAAAGTTCCTGCCGTCCAGAACTAACCAGGAAAAAATTGGTCAGGTAGAACAGACAGGATTGGTGGGATGATTGGTTACCGACCGGCTTTAACCTAAATACATAAAACCATTTATCACCACAATTATTCTTCTAACTAATTCCTATGTCCAGGTTTTTGCTGTTGACTACTATTCCTGTCCTCATAGCCTCCTTGATCATCTTGGTCGTCTCCAACGTCGTCGACATGGGCACGGTTCTCCATGCAATACTATCCACCGTCAGCGTGATCGTCTACTTCTGCTGCTTTGTTATGGGCTTCGGCCCGATTCCCAACATTCTCTGCGCGGAGATCTTCCCGACGCGGGTTCGTGGTATCTGCATCGCGATTTGCGCACTGACCTTCTGGTTCGGCGATATCATTGTCACCTACACGCTTCCGATAATGCTCAACTCCATCGGCCTCGCAGGCGTTTTCGGAATATATTCCATCGTTTGCGTGGTAGCTTTCATATTCGTCTACCTTAAGGTCCCAGAAACAAAAGGCATGCCTCTTGAGGTCATCACGGAGTTCTTCGCGGTCGGGGCAAAGCAGGTCCAGGCTGCCAAAGAGTGAATTGTGTCTGAAAACATTTTGGATTACTAATTGCACCGCAGTTATCAATTCTTTTGGGGCTTCTCTATGAACTTCAAAGTTAGGATTAGAGAGAAAAGAAAAAGAATGATACTAACAACCAGAAGAAGGCCCAGGATTTTGGCGCAATGGGATTGATGAATTTGTTGTTTCGGTATATTTATATTTTGCAAACAAGTATTCATTAAAGCAGGACACTCCAAAATGTCTTGCTGATTGTGTTTAGTTTCATTATATTTGTTTGATTCTGACATTTATTTTGCGAACATTGAAGCATTTTTTATTTGTTAGAAACTGGTCTGATGAAATCGTGTTGTCTCTGTAGTAATGAAGGAATAATTTACAAAATAACATTATGATTTCTTTCTTACTCTTCGCTCGAAGGAACCATGTACATGAAATGAATTATGTACTATCATTTCAACTTTTCAATTTCCTTTTACCATACATAATCTGGCCTTATAATCAGTGTTTTCTTTTTACCAGTGATGTTGGGCAGAGCTGTTCGGAGAAGCTCGAACATCTCTACATTGAAATATCTCGAACAGCTTATCGTCGCAACAGAAGTAGAAGCTTTAAAGTTGATCTTTTGCTTTGTTTGAGCCTGGGATACTCCCTAACATTTTATCACATACTTGCCACTCTTTAGAAAATTTAGAGTATGTATATTTTTTTTTATCAATATTGCAATTTTGCTTTGTGTTATTTGTTACCAAATGTACAATCTAACACACACACATATGCCATCCAATTCCCTCTAAAGAAGCACAAAAAAAAAAAAAAAAAAAACTACTTTTTTTTTAAAAAAAGGGCAATTGTGCTACATTTTTTGTAACGATCCGGCTCACTAACAATAATAACTCGTTGAGTCCAAATCATAATCCAAAATGCTTAAGCCCAGTTATTATTTTTACCGTCGATGTGAGACTATTGGGGTGTCACAGACCCCCTATTTTGGTCTGGCGTCCTCATCAGTCCAAACACACACAAGTCTCGCTAGCCTCATCATTCAGATTCTAACATAACCGGTCAACTTGTCCTTCAGACCCTCGCTCAGTCGAGATTCATTACACACTTTTGGCTGTTGATTGGTTCTGATACCAAATGTAACGACCCGACCCACTAGCAATAATAACTCGTTGGACTCAAACCGTAGTCCAAAATGCTTAAGTCCAGTTATTATTTTTGGCGTCAATATACTTATATACCCAATCACAACCCATTCCCATCCGATGTGGGATTATTTATCCCACGTTTAGGCGTGACGTCCTCATCAGCCCAAACACACACACATAGCCCAAGATAACCAGGCAATGTGAGACTTGTCTCGCCGAGACTCGTCACAACCTTTCGGCTGGTGATTGGCTCTGATACCGAATGTAACGATTTGACCTACTAGCAATAATAACTCGTTAGGCCCAAAGCACAGCCCAAAATGCTTAAACACAGTTATTATTATTCATGTCTATGGTCGTTATAAACCCAATCACAAACTTCCTCGTTTAGACCTGACGTCCTCGTCAGTCTAAGACCACCAGACGATATGAGACTTGTCTCGCTAGCCTCGTCATTCAGACCTTGACATAACCTGTCAACTTGTCCTTTAGATCCTCGTTCAGTCGAGACTCGTCACACACTTTCGGCTGGTGATTGGTTCTGATACCAAATGTAACGATCCGACCCACTAGCAACAATAATTTGTTGGGACCAAACCACAATAAAAAATGTTTAAGCCCAGTTATTATTTTTAGCGTCTAGATGCTTATATACCCAATCACAATCCATTCCCATCCAATGTAGGACTATTGGGACTATTGGGGTGTCACAGATCCCCCCCGTTTAGACCTGACGTCCTCGTCAGTTCAAACACACACATAGCCCAAGATCACAAAGCGATGTGAAACTTGTCTCGCTAGCCTCATCATTCAGACCCTGACATAACCTGTCAACTTGTCCTTTAGATCCTCGGTCAGTCGAGACTCGACAGGTGATTGGTTCTGATACCTAATGTAACGATCCGGCCCACTAACAATAATAACTCGTTGTGTCCAAACCACAGTCCAAAATGCTTAAGCATAGTTATTTTTTTTAGTGTCCAGATGTTTATATATCCAATCACAACACATTCCCATCTAGTCCAGATGCGCTTATATACCCAATCACAACGCATTCCCATATAGTGTCACGGACCCTCTCCGTTTAGGCTTGACGTCCTCATCAGCCTAAGATAACTAGGCGATGTGAGACTTGTCTCGCTGAGACTTGTCACACGCTTCCGGCTAGTACTCTCTAATACCATTTGTGAGATCCGATTCGCTAGAAATAATAGTTCGTTGTGTCAAAACCACAACCCAAAATACTTAAGCCTAGTTATTATAACTAGCGTGTATTGTCTCATATATCAAATCAAAACTATTTTTTCATCCGATGTAGGACCATTAAGATATTACATTTTTTATATATATATATATTTATTTTTCTCTTTTAAGTAGAAAACAAAAGGAAAAAGAACAACAGCTAGAAAATAAAGAAAAATTGGGAAAAGAAAAAGAAATTCCAACTCAAAATAATACAACCAAAGATTTTAAAAGCGAATATACTGCGACTTAAAATCAACTTAACTAATTTTATTTTTTATTAATATAGTAGTCTTATAAAAAATAAAACTTGAAAGTTAATATCTACTATAAAAATAAGTATTTTATAATAAAATATGATACTAAAATAATAATAACTAATTTTCTATATAATAAAATTTAAAATAAAAATTAATTTTTTATGATGCCATGCTTAAATTATTGGTTCAACCAATAATTCTAAACCTATTAACAACTTTGGTCAAGCCAGTTTTTTAAACATTAAAGCTGTGTTTGGTTCGGGTATAAGCGAAAATTGATTATTCCGAGAATAGGTATAAGTTGAGATACAAGCAAGAATTATAGTAATTTAGTGTTTGGTTGAGTATAAGAGTTGTACCGGAATAAGAAAAATTGTGTTTGATAAGTTAAAGAGGAATAAGAATAATAAACGGAATTAAAATTTATAAAATAAAATAAAAAAATTTAAAATTTTATAAATTTAAATATCTTATAATTTAAAAAATTTTAATTAAAAATAATAATAATAAGCAACAGGTGGAAGCTGTTCCACCCTTATACCGGAATAACCTGATATGGGAGAAACAGCTGTTTCCCTCATACTTAAATGCTGTTTGGATATAAAGGGGGAATAACCCCCTTATCCCCTCTTATACCGGTTGCCAAACGGCCCTTAGGCTATGTTTGGTTCGGAGATTGTAAGCTTGGAGATAAATTTTTTTATACCTGGGATAGCTTGCTATTCCGGAATAGTCAGGGATAAAAGGAAAATAGTGTTTGGTTTGTAAAGCTGTTATTCTTAAGAAAAGCTGAAATTTTGTTTGGTTCATTTTTTAGAATAAGCAAGAATAGTGAAAATATATGGTAGTTATTAATCTATATTGCCAATTTTGCCCTTAGCATTTTTCATGAGTGAAGTCATGAATAAAATGTTGGGTTGGTTTACATTTTGTGTTAATTTAATACTCACTAATAACAATTTAATTTTTGTTAATAATAGTGTTTTGTTTTGCTGAAATTTTTTGTTTTACTCAAATTTTGGATTTTTTTTTTGATTTACTGAAATTTAATAGTGAATTTTTTTTTTTGTTTTAACAGTAATTTTTTTTTTTAACAGAAGTGAACTTTTTATTAACAGCAATTCATTTGTTTTAATAAGAGCAATTTTTTATTACCAGCAAGTGAACTTTTTATTTTTTTTAAGTGAAATTTAAAGTGATAATCTAATGATGATAATTTATATTTAAAATTTTATAGTAGCAAAATTGAAAGTATAGAAAATTAATACCATAATTAATTAAATTGAATATATGCAACCATCTAACTCAACATTAAAAAACTGCATCAATCTAACTCAACATTGAAATGAAACAAGTATATTTCAACAGCACAAATACTCCAATTGCAAATAGCAACGAACAGCACAAATGAAATTCAACATTTTTAGAATAGAAACAAGTTGATACAAAGAGTGCGAAGATAAGAGAAAATATTTGATACAACACATGCGAGGAAATGATAAATTAGTTCAACATGTAGAAAAATAAGTTTACATATTTTCTCCTATCTATTGTTCCACAATTGGTCGGTGATCATTGTGCGTAGGGCATCGCCTCGCTGAGACTCATCTGGGCCAAACGGAGGTGTTGATTCATTTTCGTTATCTTCCGTGGGCAATGGGTCGATTTGCATGTTGAAGTACCTATCGGTCCCTTGATGCCTCTTGATGAAATTGTGTATCACACAACATGCAAGTGCAATGCGACACTGCACTTTATATGGATACGGTGTTGCTTGTCGAAGTATCTTGAATCGCCTTTTGAGAATTCCAAAAGCTTTCTCAACTACATTTCTCAGTTGAGCGTGACGATGATTATATAAATCTCGAGGTCCCCGATGCCTTCGTGCATGTGCATTTACATCGAATTGGCTCAAGTAATATCGCTCCCCTCGATAGGGGGCGAGGAAGCGAACAGTGTTCGCATATCCTGAATCAACTAGATAAAATTTTCCTACGATAAAATTAGAAAGCTTTATCAAGATTTAAACAATGAAAGATATATCTTAATGTTGCATAATATTAGTTACCTTCCGGTACCGTAAAGCCGCCACTCTCAGTACACCATCGTAGTACCCTCATATCAGCTGCAGAACCCTCCCATCCGGCGCACACAAATAGAAATTGGTGGTCGAATGAACATGCTGCCATCATGTTCTGAGATGTAAACCCCTTTCGACATCGATATCTTGGTTGCTTAGCCTTCCGTACAACCGCCGGTATGTGTGTCCCATCTACTGCACCAATTGCATTCTGCAAATCAATAGTGACATAATTAGTTAACATCACATATAGGTTAACTTACAAAGAGTGGAAAAATTATTTCATGCTATACTCACCTTGAATGGATGGAACAACGAATTTTCTGAAATTCTTGTATGTACTCCCATATTAGAAGGCGGCAGTTGGATATAATCATGTCTAAGTTCCACGACACCTTGCAGCACATTATTGAAATGCCTACTAATTGTTTCGCCGGAATGTTGAAATATTTCAGCTAAAACTCTATTCGCCACACCATGACCTACCCCAAACAGAAAAATTCCTAGTTGCTCATCAGCAGTTAAATGGCTAGTGCCTTTAATAAAACCCTTTCCTACTAGTTCATCTCGAAGCCTTATAAACATAGTTGTGGTCATCCTAAAATGTTGGTATCCCCTATCTGGATGGCCACCTAAAATGTCATGAATTAGCTGATGGCCAGTGAAAGGTCGGGTTCTACAAGGCCGATTAACTAAGGTGTTGTGGAATGACAAATCTTCATTTTACATTAACAATGCATGCACTTCTTCCCAATAGTCTTCTTCCTCGTCTAAGAATGTCATAAGATCGGCAACGAGTTCGTCAGGAAAATGTCGGCGATTGATTGCTCCAGCCATGACTGCACATAGAAGAAACTGCATAAGAAAACTGCACTGCATAAGAAAACTGCATATAAAAACTGCACTGCATAAGAAAACTGCTATGCAAGTCCAACTGAGAAGGCATGAAGTTGGTCTTAAGAACAAAATATTTTGGCAAGACTATGTTGGCTCAGGTAATAAAGGCCCCAGGTTTAAATGGTGGCTGCAGTATATTACGTACTGCCTCCCAAACCATTCATCCCTGAATCTCTATTCATCATCACTGCCTCCCACAAATTCGACAATTTCAACAACCCGATATAGGAATCCAGCACAATACAGTCACTATTCAAGCATTGAATTACAAAAACAGCACTGCATAATAGAAGCAGAATACTAGGCAGAAACCGAGTAGGCTAAGGAGAAGAAAACTGCATATGAAAACTGCATATAAAAACTGCACTGCATAAGAAAACTGCTATGCAAGTCCAACTGAGAATGCATGAAGTTGGTCTTAAGAACAAAATATTTTGGCAAGACTATGTTGGCTCAGGTAATAAAGGCCCCAGGTTTAAATGGTGGCTGCAGTATATTACGTACTGCCTCCCAAACCATTCATCCCTGAATCTCTATTCATCATCACTGCCTCCCACAAATTCGACAATTTCAACAACTCGATATAGGAATCCAGCACAATACAGTCACTATTCAAGCACTGAATTACAATAACAGCACAGCATAATAGAAGCAGAATACTAGGCAGAAACCAAGCAGGCTAAGAAGAAGAAAACTGCATATGAAAACTGCATATAAAAACTGCACTGCATAAGAAAACTGCTATGCAAGTCCAACTGAGAAGGCATGAAGTTGGTCTTAAGAACAAAATATTTTGGCAAGACTATGTTGGCTCAGGTAATAAAGGCCCCAGGTTTAAATGGTGGCTGCAGTATATTACGTACTGCCTCCCAAACCATTCATCCCTGAATCTCTATTCATCATCACTGCCTCCCACAAATTCGACAATTTCAACAACCCGATATAGGAATCCAGCACAATACAGTCACTATTCAAGCACTGAATTACAATAACAGCACTGCATAATAGAAGCAGAATACTAGGCAGAAACCGAGCAGGCTAAGAAGAAGAAAACTGTATATGAAAACTGCATATAAAAACTGCACTGCATAAGAAAACTGCTATGCAAGTCCAACTGAGAAGGCATGAAGTTGGTCTTAAGAACAAAATATTTTGGCAAGACTATGTTGGCTCAGGTAATAAAGGCCCCAGGTTTAAATGGTGGCTGCAGTATATTACGTACTGCCTTCCAAACCATTCATCCCTGAATCTCTATTCATCATCACTGCCTCCCACAAATTCGACAATTTCAACAACCCGATGTAGGAATCCAGCACAATACAGTCACTATTCAAGCACTGAATTACAATAACAGCACTGCATAATAGAAGCAGAATACTAGGCAGAAACCGAGCAGGCTAAGAAGAAGAAAACTGCATATAAAAACTGCACTGCATAAGAAAACTGCTATGCAAGTCCAACTGAGAAGGCATGAAGTTGGTCTTAAGAACAAAATATTTTGGCCAGACAGTCCCACAAATTCGACAATTTCAACAACCTGAATTACAATAACAGCACTGCATAATAGAAGCAGAATACTAGGCAGAAACCGAGCAGGCTAAGAAGAAGAAAATTGCATATGAAAACTGCATATAAAAGCAGAAAGAAGAGGATGAGGGTGGCAGTGGTGGTGGTGGGTAGGAAGAGGAGGCGCATGCTAGCAATTGGGGGCAATCCTGCACTGCTGACAGTGCCATCAGTGGTGGTGCCAGTGGGGAACAGCCCACCAAGGACACCCCCTCCAGTGCCTCCTGCAGTTGTAGTACCTGGTGGGCTGAAGGTGGTGATGGGTGTTGTTGGTGTGCCACCTGAGGTGTTTGTACTGGTTGGGGTACCTGCAGCGCTGAAAAGACAAAAAAGGAGAAAACAGAAAACTAAAAACTTGACTTTAAATCTGACTGTACCATTGATTGTGCCCATCACATAATCAGTAAGAGGTAGCAATAGAATAGAAATGGCTGTTCTTCACTGGTTTCATGAAGTGATCATGCATGATGCAGGCCCAGTTAATGCAGCCAAGATGGTTATGGTTTTAACTGAGGAGATAAGAGAAGAGAAGTGAACTTCTTCAACTTCTCACCACTACTATGGATAAATTTTATCCACAGATTTCGCTAAAAACATATTTTCTTTCATGAAATTACAGGCCACAAAATATTCTGTCAAGACAGTTAAAAGTATCATTAGGTATTCATAGGAGTGTAATAGAATGAAAAATATTGTAAAGTTACATCAATATTGTTAATGTGAAGGATATTGGATCAAGATTGTCTTGCACCTTAGAGAAATTGTGTTTCACTTTATCAAAGCTAGAAATAAGATAAGCCTATAACTACTGGTCCAGTGAGAAGTTCACTCATCAAAGACTGGAGCTCAAATACATCCTGCATTTGTTTGATTAGCAGCTTGAAAATTAGAAACAAAGGGCCAAAAAGAAAAAAAAAAAGAAACCCCAATTTATTCCCAACTGTAAGTACAATAATGCTAACTACTACATAAATCGAAAATATAAAGCAACTAATCAGGTGGGTTAACACAAGCAGAAAGTTGTTTATCTTTCTTGTAGCCAATGTAGAAAAAGATCTCTACAAGTCTTTATAATTTCCAAAAGGAAAAGAGGAGGGAGTTCACAAACTACCTTAAAAAACAAAAAATAAAAATAAAAAGGTGAAAATGTATAATAGACCTTACCTGTACACTTTGAATTGGTTACACACACTCAAAAAATTTGATCAAAAAAATTAAACATGCAGTTGAATCTTAAAAGATACATGCTTCAAAGGCAAATAAATTGTAGGGTTAGATAGCAAAATAAAAGAACACATCACATAATCTAAATAACTATTTCTTCACAAATAGCTATCAAAACAGATGAACACACACATAGATTCTCACACACTGTTGCCATGTGGTGTGTCCACATTGGCCGGTTCTATTTTGACTCAATCCATATGAGATTTGGATTATGATTTATCTTTTTATGTTAAGGATAAGATCGGGATTTATCCTTATAGGTTAAGGATAAAGAATATGATTTATCCTTATGGGTTAAAGATAAGGATATGTTTCTTATAGGTTAAGAAACATATCTTAACCTGTATCCTAACCATATTCTGTTTATCTCTACGTGAGAAAGAGGATATCCTAAAGGGTCCTAATAGTCTATAAATAGAACCCCTTCCCCTATACGGGGAGAGACAATATACGATACACAAGAAGAAAAAGGGATTTTCTTCTTCCTCATTCTCTCTTTACGTTTTCTCTGGGTTTCCACCTTCGTTCCCGGGGTTTTGGAGTGTGGACATAGAAGAGGACTCTGGTAGCCCTCTTCGCATCCGATCCGATCTGCGCATCCGGTCTGCAACCAGGAGATTCGTGCAGAGTCAAGAATTACCAAGAATACAAGGACAATCCAAGAAGGCTGGTAAAACAAGCTAGCTGATCCAATTCCGGTTCCTGGATACGTTGGCTATCCAGTTTGTAAGTTTCCGCTGCCCTCTAATTCCAACACACACAAACACTATTCATGAAATCAAAAGAGCTAGGCTTCAATGCTTTCGAATCTGGATCCTAGAAATCAAAAGAGCTAGGCTCCCAACATTGAAGCAAATAACTGTAATTAATATACCTCATAATTACCAGAGTTGTTGAAAGAGTAGTTACCATGAACAAATCACACAACTATTTATGTCGGACAGTAAAATTCACCAATACTGAAAGGAAATTGTAACCTAGCAGTCCAAACAATCCCAAACACTGTTAGCCTAAGGCTTTCACCAGCATAGTCGAAGTTTTTTAGTAACAGTGCTCTCACGAAGCATAGTAAAAAACTAAAAAGAAGCAAGGTACTTCAACAGAGCTTTTAAAAACCTGCATATAAAAAACTGCATATGCTAAGAAGAAGCTAAGAAAAAGAAAACTGCAAATAAAAAACTGCATATGCTAAGAAGCAAGCTAAGAAGAAGAAAACTGCATATAAAAAACTAAAACTAAGGTTCAAAACCCGCATTTAAAAAACTAAAAAGAAGCAAGCTAAGGTTCAAAACCTGCATATAAAAAACTAAAAAGAAGCAAGCTAAGAACAAGAAAACTTAAACAGAGCTTTTAAAAAGTCTACCAACTTAGGCAGATGTTTAAAACCTGCACTACTAGTACGAGCAAAAACCCCAAAAAAGTGCAATAGTTTTTCAAACATCTATTATTATTCAACTTGGAGGGGAAGATGGGATTTCCGGAGGAAATGAGGGTATATTAGTTGGGGCAGAAGTCACTGCTGGACCAAAGGTGGGCGTGCCCTGAGGGAAGGCTGCAGTAGCATGTGGAAATGGGGATGGTCCAGGAGGAAAGGTCGGCATGCGAGGAGGGGAGGCTGGACTTGCATGTGGAAATGATGATGGTCCAGGAGCAAAGGATGAAGCTGCAGCTGGAAAAAAGAGTCCGCTTGGTTGGAAAGATGGTGCAACAGGCCTTTGTCCACAATATATTTGGTGCATGACAATTTGACGATCAATCCACATGTATAAAAGATCGCCGTTTAATGACATAAAAATAGGCCTATTGCGCTCATCTTTCAAAGCCTCGCAAACTCCTAGCACAGCCTCCGGAGATAAGTGAGCAACATTACCAAGCCTTTCCATACACTCCTCTATGGAGTGGATTTTTGGACGTGCTTGTAACTCACGTTGCATTATGTAACGACACGGCCCACTAGCAATAATAACTTGTTGGGCCCAAACCACAGCCCAAAATGCTTAAGCCCGGTTATTATTACTAGTGTCCAAGTCTGTGGTGACCCAGATCTCCGCAGGGCTTCTACAGTGCGATTAGCAGCTTCTGGAGGCCTATGTGGCATGTCGGCGGTGTTTCTGCACCAATTTGGACTCAAGTGATGGACTTCGGGTGTATAATGGATCACGTGAGTGATCGGAGGACCCCGTCGGATGTTTTGATGTGGTTCCGCGCGAAATGGTTATTAAAATTGGACTCAGCGCAAAATTTGAGTAAAGAACACTTCTCCGGGAATTTTTGGCAAATTTTAGAAGAGGAATTTGGCAAATCGGACTTCGGATTTGGATTCAGCGCGCGAAAACGGTCAAGATGGACTATTTACTTGTATTTTCGGAGCCCGGATGACCCGGCACGGATTTCGAGGTGATTGGTACTGTTCCGGCCGCCGGAGGGGCGCCGGCGGCGGCGGCGGGCGGCGGAGCGCGGCGGCTGGCGGCGGCGGAGGCGCGCGGTCCACCGCGGAGGCGTGCACCCGGGGGGCTGGCCACGTGGCGGCTCCCAGTTGGCGGGCGCAGCAGGCGCGGTCCACGGGATCGTCGCGGGTGCACGGTGGACCGGGTGCGGACACGTGGCTGATTTTGGTTGGCGGGTTCTGGTGCGCGCGGTCCACGCGACGGGAGGCAGGTGCCTCGGGGCGTGTGCCCGACGTGCGGCAGCGGGAGGCGCGGTCGCGCACGTGGGCGCGGCGTGGGCGCGGTCGGGGGCGACGTGGGGGCGCCACGTGGCGCCCCGCGGTTGGTCGGGTGCAGCTGCGCACGCCCGCGTGTCGGGACACGTGGCGCTGCGCAGTTGGCGGGCGCGCGTGCGCCGGGCGCAGGCGGCGTCGGCGGGACGCGTGGCGGGCCCTCGGGCTTTCGGGCGCGCACAGTGTTGGGCCGGGCCCAACACTGTAGCGGCCCGAATGTTCCGGGCGCCCGGAACTTTGGCCCAAAAGTCCAAAGTCGGATTTTTTGGGCTGGGCCTATAAATAGACGGTTGGCTGGGGCTTTTTGCCCCCTTTCCTGAGCTCCCTTCCCCTTGCACCCTTAAGCAAAGATGGAGATCTTTGTGCTGCGCATCATCTGGCGGAGGCCCGGATTTTTGGAAGCCGCGGCATCGACGACTTCGGCATCGGAGCGCAGTGTGGCGTTTTTTCATCGGAGGCCCGTTATCGTCGCAGTTTGATCTGAGAGGTCTACAGAGCTACTCCTCAGTATTTTTGGACGATTTCTGCGGCGTTGGAATCATGAGAGGTACGTCTTCGATTTTCGTGTTGATCATCTTGCTGGATTCAGAGTTTATGACACGGTTTTCGAGGCATTTCTAAGCCGCTGTTTTCTGGTGGAGTTTTTGGACAGCGGCCCCTTGCCGGAGTTTTATCTCCGCACCCGAGTGTCGGATCGAGACGAGCCTATACACTTTTTGGATCTACTCGTCGCAAGGATTATCATTGTATTTTTCCGGGATTTTTCTGAGGCTTGCCCGAAGGTATACTATTCCCCTTTTATCTGTGTTTGAGTTTACAGTTGTGTGGTTGTGAGTGTTTGCGCACCTGTACTGTGGAATTTGTAACTCGGCCTACGGGGCTCAGATTTGGGCGTGCAGGTACCCGTTTCGAAGGTCTCGACGAGACGCTCGCTGTGATATTTTTATTGGAATTTTTGGAGTTCGTTTTACAGGTGAAAATTTCGCATTAAGGGGACTGTTCCCAGCAGATTTGTGATGCTTGGATTTTATGGAATTAAGTGTAACTTTGGGTTGTGTTTTTGTACCCAGGAGGTATTGATCACTGTTCCTGTATCGTTGGATTGGTGGGTGTGTAGAGATATCTGTTTCTGGACTGTCTCAGCTGTGCGACTCCGGACAGTTAGCATTTTCAGGTGGGTGGCCTTGTCTCCAAGATTGACGGACTGTGCTTTAAATCTGCTATAGTAGGACTATGCATGATAGTGAAATGCTTGTGCAGCATGTTAGAATGTAGGAATTGCTATTCCTTGTATTATCTGATGGTATTGTCATCTCCTTGCTTTCTACCATCTGTAAATTATAGTTATTGGAACTTGACCTAGCACCCCGTCATATGTTGCATGTGTAACCAGACTAGTAGAAAACCCTCACTTGGGCTAGGGTTATTTCTGCTTTAGACATCCACACTTCTACTTTCCTGGACATAGTGTTCTTCCTCGCCCGGGTAGTGGGCCGAGTGGTCAGGAGTTATCTTTTAGTGCGGGATGCATGTTACACTCGTGCTTGGGAGCAGAGTGGAGTCTGGTAGATGTAGTTGGTTGTTCATCTGTAGCGGGAGCTGTTTGGGTAGACGGCGGTCCCGAGATGTTTTATTTTTCTTGTTTTATCTGTCGCCGCTGTGTTAGTGGCAGCGGTAGATCAGTGTTAGCAGGACCTTAAACCCAGAACCTTTTTGGACACACATATGATTTTTGTCAACCAAATATTTTCTTCCAAGCATCGTAGGGTCGCCTGAGTCTGTTCCTGTTTGATTGGACGAAGGCATTAGCTCTTCGAGGCTTAGATGTAAAACTTGGTTTCAACTGTTTTCCTAAAAAGAACTAAAAATCATTAAATATGGATTTCTTACAGATCAGATGGCTTCAGTAAGAAATGTCACCTTTTTTCCTATAATTAACCACCCGAGATGATTCGAGTGGTCTGGGTTCTAAGGTCTGCCTTCTTCTTGGGACGAGATCAACGAGAGGCTATGCCTAAAGCCTGTTCTTGTTTGATTTGGATTGTAGGTTCTAGTCTTTCGGGGTTTCCGGACCCTTCCTCGTGTCAGTGGTTGCAATGTTGGCCTGTTGAGGCAGTTTCTCGCAGTGGATGCGACTTTGTGCTATGAGTTGGTAGAGTGTGATCTAGAGGTTGTTTTCCTGATTTAGTGGTGGAGGTGGTTCTCCCACTTAGCCCTGAGGATCTTGGGGTTCTGGCAGATCGAGTCGTGGAGGTTTCCCGACTCAGCCATGGTCGTGCATTTATCAGATTGAGTCGTTGAGGGTTCTCCGACATAGCTGTGAGAGTGTTTTGGGCTATTCCTGTTCGAGTCGAGGTCCTTTTTCCGACTGAGTTGTGCTTGAGCTTGGAGTTACCGATCTTTTTGATCGTGGATCATTGCCTGCATGAGCCACATTTGAGCTTGACAGAGATACTTTACTGAGATACTTGAGATGGGTTACTTTTTACTCGAGCGGGTCGCTCCCCTCGAGTGCCACTCCGGAGTAGGCGAGACCGGGTTGTGTACCGGCGTGAGATTGAGCTTTTCTATCGCGACTTGTCGTTGCATTTGTCCCTCTGGCTGTGCTGGTGTTGGCAGTCATGGACGTCCTACGTAAGTCCGCTCCTCCGGGACGTAACGGCAGTAGGTTGGCGCAGGCTTGACTGGACCTGATGAGGCAGTCAGTTCAGATTGGGTGATCAGAGATGAGAGTTAGTTGTGGCATCATGTTCTTTCTGTTCCACTCCTTGAGCATCTAGGTAGAGGCATAGTAGCTGTAGAGTTTACTTTTCCAGCTTTCCTTACAGCACTGCTTTTGTTACTTTATGCCTCTAGTGGACTTAGTGGGCAGACCGTCGGGCTTGTTGGCGGCACCCACTGAGAACTACTTGGGACGTAGTTCTCACACCCGTCGTGGTGTCTTTTCCCACAGGAACTTCTACTCTGGTTCCTGTTGTTCCTGTTGCTGATCCTTCTGACCGAGCGAGGGAGTCGCGAGCTAGTTCCCTACCCGTCGTTGGAGTGTAGCGGTACCCCTTCAGAGGAGAGCTTCAGTAGATTAGTTATTTTATTTTCCTTCTTTGAGAGACTGTTGTAGTGAGGATTGTTGTATTGTGAGCCTGTACACTGATGTATTTATTGGTGATACCTCCCGGTTGAGTTCTGAGTTTGTATATGAGGATATTGTATGATTATCTTTTTGGGAGACGGACATTGTTGTATTATTTCCAGTTGTACAGTGATTGATTTAGTTATACAGCAGACTTTTTATTTTTAGCTCTGATATCTGTTTAGCTGTAGTACTTCTCTTGCAAGTAGGACGCTTCGCCTATGCGGGTTTGGCATAGGTGGCGGATCTGTTGGCGAGCCGGGTCGCAGTTTCGACCCCGGGGCGTGACAGATTAGAGTGGTATCAGAGCCTAGGTTGTAGGTCATTGAGGACTTAGACACCCTAGGCTTGTGGTTGGACATTAGGATGACTACGTGAGAGTCGTGACTTTTAGCAAGAGTCCTGATCGAGTTTTGTACCTCTCCCATGAGACGGGATGAGTGATTGGCATGTTTATGCTCCTAAGCGATTATGTTGGCTGCAGACAACATAATGCTGTGGAATTGATAACATGTCTTAGACTTTCGCTGGATTGGGTCGTATGGTTGTTGTGTCCTGATGTTTGTTATTGTGCAGTGGTCTACGATGCTTGTGAGACGTCGTGCAGTGAGGAATGCGCTTTCCGCATCTGATTAGTAACCCGAGCAGCGGGAGGCAGAGCTATCAGAGCAGAGCGAGACCCAAGAGTTATGGATCCAGATGGCACAGACGTCGGAGGCTGTCCGATGCCAGGAGGAGGCCATGGAACGTTTGATGCGCTTGTTGGAGCTGAGAGCGCAGTTAATTGCAGTATCGCTTGAGTGTCCTCCAGTACTTTCTTCCTATGCAGTGGTACCTTCAGTTGCACTTGTGGCACCGACTGAGCGAGCAGCCCCTCCGTGCCGACGAGTAGTGCCGAGGCACCGAGGCAGGGTGGATAGTGGATAGTAGCTGAGCTTCGGGACGTCATTGGTCGATGGAGCCAGTCCCGGCAGTCTGAACCATCCCGATTCACAGGTTTGAGTTGGAGCCCTTGTAGGCAAAATTGGGGTTGGTGGTGATGGAGAGACTATCTGTGAGCCTTCATGTGCTAGGGAGTTTATACAGTTGTCGAACTGCACGCTCCAGGTTTCGAGGGACGAGGCGCATAGGATATGTTTGACGGGGAATGGTTTGCGCCAGGATACCTTTCAGTTTAGTTGGTCCCTCCGTTTTGAATTATTGACGCTTCGATGGGTAGGCATTGTGTGTGGAGCATGACGCTGCAGTTTCTTTGGATAGGGATCGGCCGCCAGAGGCGAGTTCTGGATATCGGCGCTTGGCGTCGGGTGATGGAGGACATACTGACCGGCAGAGGCATTTCTCATCTCCGTACCTGGATGGCGAATTTTCGAGATGCCAGAGATCGGGTGGACCCCGATGGCAGCATCAGCATCTATATCAGAGTAGCGCAATGGTAGCGTGGATTTGTTATCTGCGGATGACTTTATTCGTCGCCTCAATGTGAGCAGAGACAGAGGTTGTGCTCCCTTGTGGTTTATGTCCTTTGCAGTTGAGGCCGCGAGTTATACGGGTGGACTTATTGGTAATTATGGCAGTTCGGCGTTTCGACCTAGTGCTTGGGTTTTGGTTGGCACAGTGCCACAGGATGTTAGACTGCGGGAGGTGAGGACTTTGACCTTCTGCGAGGCAGACGAGAGGAGATTTGGTTGTTGAGGTCGTTAGAGCACACTGGTTATAGCGACAGTGTGAGAGGTGCTTACGGCGGCACCGGGACCCAAAGATATCTCTGTTGCCACGAGATTCCGGGTGTGATTTCACCTGAGCTGTTGATAATGCCGCCGGTTAGGGAGATAGAGGTTGAGTTTGGCGTGGTTCGGGGAACCGCGCCACCCTCAACAGCACCTCATTGGATATTGCCAGTAGAGCTGTGAGAGCTGATGGCGCAGTTGCAGGATCTGATGGATCGAGGGGTCTGTTTGACCTAGTGCCACGCCGTTGATATACGGTGGTGATGCCACATCGTTGATACACGACTGTGAGGGCCCTTTTATGGGTCGAGTGTAGACAGGTCCAAGTATTATTCTGGACCTTTTGATGGAATTATACTCCGGCAGTTGTACGATTGATGCAGGTACAGATTTTGAAATCATACGGCTGAGTATTTCGCCAAGATGGTGTTCAGGAGACGGTAGGGGCATTATGTTTTAGTAAGGCCAATTGGATTGATTAGCGCCCTGCCACTCTTTTGGTTTGAGGAATTGTGCTCCAGCTGTACTTGATTGCTTTGGTAACTAGATCCTCCAGGGATATTATGATCTACTCCCAGAGCAGCTTGGAGCATGAGGAGCACTGGTGGATGTGTTACCATGCTGTGTGGATGAAGCTGTATGCCAGGCTATTGAGATACAAGTTTTAGCTTTAGAAGCTTACCTTCTTGGGTCACATTGTGTTAGCCGTAGGAGCGGCGGTGGAATTCCGGCCAATGTGGATGCTATTTGAGATTGGCTGAGATCAACATTTATTGTTGAGGTGAGGAGTTTTTTTTTGGATTTGGCAGTGCCAGGAGAGCATGGCGAATGGATGATGAGACTGGTACTAGCGCCGATTGCAGCTTTGCCAGAGATGGGGGATGGACCTTTGTGTTGGTGATGCCTCCCATAGTGGCTGTGGAGTTACCATTGGGTTATTCTTGATCATTTTGTATCACCCCGATAGGGCCACTGTGGTGGCGGATACCTGGAACCGGAGAGCTATTGGGGTTGAGTTTCATGATTCCGTTGCTGGCGCTGGTGGGACCGTTGCGGAACAGGGCTCGAGGTTGTGTCCCTGAGGGTCCCTTTTGACGGTAGACTGCGGTGAAGCAGTCCATGCGATTGGTCAGGATCCGAGAGTGATTGAGCGAGGACCCTAGCCGATTAGGGCTTCTTTTCTCTGGATGACCGTATGGGGTATGTTTCGGATCGCCTGGTTGAGCTGGCACTAGGGAGCGGTTTTGGGTGCGTGCTACATTGGTTGTTCTCTCTTTTCCCCCAGCCTTTTCCTTCCACGTCTCAGCTCAGGAGTGTTAGGCATGTGGATTCCTCGCCCGTGATGGACTCGTTTCCTTTGAGATCTGCGAGTACTTGTGGTACGAGGGATGCCGTTGCAAATTCTGGCTCGTGAGATGAGAGAATTATGCAATTTGGGCCATGCCGTACCGGTTGTTGTTGTTGTTGTGGAGTAATCACGGGGGAGTGACAGGTGACTTGAGAGCTGGAGACGGCAGTGTTATGTACCTACCCTTGTTTTTGTGGCACCTTTGGGTTGAGCTAGTTTCGAGGACGAAACATTCTTTTAGTGGGGGAGGATGTGGTGACCCAGATCTCCGCAGGGCTTCTACAGTGCGATTAGCAGCTTCTGGAGGCCTATGTGGCATGTCGCGGTGTTTCTGCACCAATTTGGACTCAAGTGATGGACTTCGGGTGTATAATGGACCACGTGAGTGATCGGAGGACCCCGTCGGATGTTTTGATGTGGTTCCGCGCGAAATGGTTATTAAAATTGGACCTCAGCGTGAAATTTGAGGTAAAGAACACGTCTCCGGGAATTTTCGGCAAATTTTAGAAGAGGAATTTGGCAAATCGGACTTCGGATTTGGATTCAGCGCGCGAAAACGGTCCAAGATGGACTATTTACTTGTATTTTTCGGAGCCCGGATGACCGGCACGGATTTCGAGGTGATTGGTACTGTTCCGGCGCCGGAGGGGCAACGGCGCGGCGGCGGGCGGCGGAGCGCGGCGGCTGGCGGCGGCGGAGGCGCGCGGTCCACCGCGGAGGCGTGCACCCGGGGGGCTGGCCACGTGGCGGCTCCCAGTTGGCGGGCGCAGCAGGCGCGGTCCACGGGATCGTCGCAGGTTGCACGGTGGACCGGGTGCGGACACGTGGCTGATTTGGGTTGGCGGGTTCTGGTGCGCGCGGTCCACGCGACGGGAGGCAGGTGCCTCGGGCGTGTGCCCGACGTGCAGCAGCGGGAGGCGCGGTCGCGCACGTTGGCGCGGCGTGGGCGCGGTCGGGGGCGACGTGGGGGCGCCACGTGGCGCCCCGCGGTTGGTCGGGTGCAGCTGCGCACGCCCGCGTGTCGGGGACACGTGGCGCTGCGCAGTTGGCGGGCGCGCGTGCGCCGGGCGCAGGCGGCGTCGGCGGGACGCGTGCGGGCCCTCGGGCTTTCGGGCGCGCACAGTGTTGGGCCGGGCCCAACACTGTAGCGGCCCGAATGTTCCGGGCACCCGGAACTTTGGCCCCAAAAGTCCAAAGTCGGATTTTTGGCTTTGGGCTGGGCCTATAAATAGGCGGTTGGCTGGGGCTTTTTGCCCCCTTTCCCGAGCTCCCTTCCCCTTGCACCCTTAAGCAAAGATGGAGATCTTGTGCTGCGCATCATCTGGCGGAGGCCCGGATTTTTGGAAGCCGCGGCATCGACGACTTCGGCATCGGAGCGCAGTGTGGCGTTTTTTCATCGGAGGCCCGTTATCGTCGCAGTTTGATCTGAGAGGTCTACAGAGCTACTCCGTCAGTATTTTGGACGATTTCTGCGGCGTTGGAATCATGAGAGGTACGTCTTCGATTTTCGTGTTGATCATCTTGCTGGATTCAGAGTTTATGACACGGTTTTCGAGGCATTTCTAAGCCGCTGTTTTCTGGTGGAGTTTTTGGACAGCGGCCCCTTGCCGGAATTTTATCTCCGCACCCGAGTGTCGGATCGAGATGAGCCTATACACTTTTTGGATCTACTCGTCGCAAGGATTATCATTGTATTTTTCCGGGATTTTTCTGAGGCTTGCCCGAAGGTATACTATTCCCCTTTATCTGTGTTTGAGTTTACAGTTGTGTGGTTGTGAGTGTTTGCGCAACCTGTACTGTGGAATTGTAACTCGGCCTACGGGGCTCGGATTTGGGCGTGCAGGTACCCGTTTCGAAGGTCTCGACGAGACGCTCGCTGTGATATTTTTATTGGAATTTTTGGAGTTCGTTTTACAGGTGAAAATTTCGCATTAAGGGGACTGTTCCCAGCAGATTTGTGATGCTTGGATTTTATGGAATTAAGTGTAACTTTGGGTGTGTTTTTGTACCCAGGAGGTATTGATCATGTTCCTGTATCGTTGGATTGGTGGGTGTGTAGAGATATCTGTTTCTGGACTCTCAGCTGTGCGACTCCGGACAGTTAGCATTTTCAGGGGGTGGCCTTGTCTCCAGATTGACGGACTGTGCTTTAAATCTGCTATAGTAGGACTATGCATGATAGTGAAATGCTTGTGCAGCATGTTAGAATGTAGGATTGCTATTCCTTGTTTATCTGATGGTATTGTCATCTCCTTGCTTTCTACCATCTGTAAATATAGTTATTGGAACTTGACCTAGCACCCGTCATATGTTGCATGTGTAACCAGACTAGTAGAAAACCCTCACTTGGGCTAGGGTTATTCTGCTTTAGACATCCACATTCTACTTTCCTGGACATAGTGTTCTTCCTCGCCCGGGTAGTGGGCCGAGTGGTCAGGAGTTATCTTTTAGTGTCGGGATGCATGTTACACTCGTGTTGGGAGCAGAGTGGAGTCTGGTAGATGTAGTTGGTTGTTCATCTGTAGCGGGAGCTGTTGGGTAGACGGCGGTCCCGAGATGTTTTATTTTTCTTGTTTTATATGTCGCGCTGTGTTAGTGGCAGCGGTAGATCAGTGTTAGCAGGACCTTAAACCCAGAACCTTTTTGGACACACATATGATTTTTGTCAACCAATATTTTCTTCCAAGCATCGTAGGGTCGCCTGAGTTGTTCCTGTTTGATGGACGAAGGCATAGCTTCGAGGCTTAGATGTAAAACTTGGTTTCAACTGTTTTCCTAAAAAGAACTAAAAATCATAAATATGGATTTCTTACAGATCAGATGGCTTCAGTAAGAAATGTCACCTTTTTCCTATAATAACCACCCGAGATGATTCGAGTGGTCTGGGTCTAAGGTCTGCCTTCTTCTTGGGACGAGATCAACGAGAGGCTATGCCTAAAGCCTGTTCTTGTTTGATTTGGATTGTAGGTTCTAGTCTTTCGGGTTTCCGGACCCTTCCTCGTGTCAGTGGTTGCAATGTTGGAATGTGAGGCAGTAGTTTCTCGCAGTGGATGCGACTTTGTGCTATGAGTTGGTAGAGTGTGATCTAGAGGTTGTTTTCCTGATTTAGTGGTGGAGGTGGTTCTCCCACTTAGCCCTGAGGATCTGGGGTTCTGGCAGATCGAGTCGTGGAGGTTTCCGACTCAGCCATGGTCGTGCATTTATCAGATTGAGTCGTTGAGGGTTCTCCGACATGCGTGAGAGTGTTTTGGGCTATTCCTGTTCGAGTCGAGGTCCTTTTTCCGACTGAGTTGGCTTGAGCTGGAGTTACCGATCTTTTTGATCGTGGATCATTGCCTGCATGAGCCCATTTGAGCTTGACAGAGATACTTTACAGAGATACTTGAGATGGGTTACTTTTTACTCGAGCGGGTCGCTCCCTCGAGTGCCACTCCGGAGTAGGCGAGACCGGGGTGGTTGTGTACGGCGTGAGATTGAGCTTTTCTATCGCGACTTGTCGTTGCATTTGTCCCTTGGCTGTGTGGTGTTGGACAGTCATGGACGTCCTACGTAAGTCCCGCTCCTCGGGACTAAAGGCAGTTAGGTTGGCGCAGGCTTGACTGGACCTGGTGAGGCACGTCAGTTCAGATTGGTGTGACTCAGAGCAGGAGAGTTAGTTGTGGCATCATTCAGTTCTGTTCCATCCTTGGCATCTAGGTAGAGGCCAATAGAGCTGATGAGAGTTTACTTTTCCAGCTTTCATTAAGCACTGCTTTTGTCCTCAGCCTATAGTGGACTTTGGGGCAGACCGTCGGGCTTGTTGCGGGCACCACTGAGAAACTAGTTTGGGACGTATTCAACACCCGTCGTGGTTCTTTTCCACAGGAACTTCTTACTCTGGTTCCTGTTTGTTCCTGTGCATCCTTCTAGTGGAACTTAGTGGGCAGACCTCGGGTTGTTGGCGGCACCCACTGAGAATACTTGGGACGTTAGTTCACACCCGTCGTGGTGTCTTTCCCACAGGAACTCTACTCTGGTCCTGTTGTGGTCTGTTGCTGATCCTTATGACCGAGCGACCGGTGAGTCGCGATGCTAGTCCATACCGTCGTGGAGTGTAGCGGTACCCTTCGAGGAGAGCAGTAGATTATTATTTTATTTTCCTTCTTTGAGAGACTGTTGTAGTGAGGATTGTTGTATTTGAGAGCCTTGACACTGATGTATCTATTGGAGATACCTCCCGGTTGAGTGTTTCTGAGTTTGTATATGAGGATATTGTAGAATTATCTTTTTGGGAGACGGGACCATTGTTGCTTATTTCCAGTTGTACAGTGATTGATTAGTTATACAGCAGACTTTTTGTTTTTAGCTCTGTATCTGTTTAGACGGCTAGTACTTCTCTGCAGGTAGGACGCTTCGCCTATGCGGGTTTGGCATAGGTGGAGGATCGTTGGCGAGCAGGGGCGCGGGTCGCAAGTTCGACCCCGGGGCGTGACAATGTCGCATATAACCCACTCTAAATCCATCCACATCCGATTGTGGGACTATTGGGGGGGGACGTCACAGGACATCCCCCTTAAGGCCGACTCCTCGTAAGCCACAAACACACACACAAGCAAGCCCACCAGATCACAGGCTCTGAGTAAGACTCGTCTCACTAGCCTGTACTCTAGACCCAGGCTCAGATTGAGAGGACTCGTAACACACTTGCCGACAGGTTTTGGCTCTGATACAACAGCTAAACGGACCCGGCCCATCTAGCAATAATAACTTGTTGGGCCAAAACCACAGCCCAAATGATAAGCCAGTTTATTACTAGTGTCCAAGTCTCAATAAACCCAATCTAAATCCATCCACATACGATATGGGATATTGGGGGCGTCACACATTATAGCTTGGCTATTTTCGTTCTTTTTTCACCAATTAAACAAGCTATAAAATAGCTTCCATTCGACCATCCTTTCGTTCTACGGTTTGAACGGTGGTGTAGGATTTGGTGGTTGACCCCGAGTTCTTTTCATGGATGAAGTGTGATCAGAGAGAGGCACTACCCAAATTTGGCATTATTTAAAATTTGGTAGTTGTAGCTGGAGAAAAATCGAATTGCGTCCTACCGCTCTAAATTCTTCTAAGTTCTCCATGTCAAGTGGGGTGCATAGCAGGAGTAGAAGAAGAGGTGCT